>WOFQ01000022.1:0-550218 GCA_012184525.1 Xenoacremonium recifei | reverse complement strand
CCCCCCCCCGGCAGTGGCAGATGCCCACAGTTGCCAATCGCCGCTTCTCCGGTATCATTCAGACCTGACTGCTGTTATAAGTATACCAACACGGAGCAAACTGTATTGTAAGATTTTGACGAATTCGGCATATCCTTGGGTCAGTCATGAGTTGAGATATTTTTGGGGGCGTGCTTCATCGACCGCCGGGGAATGCCTGGATTGACATCGAAGACCTGTCGAGTCAGACTTTAATTGTTCCCAAGTATTTCTCAATTTATACTTGACCGCGAAGCATGATACTCCATTACGCAGACCAGCCGGCCCTGCTAAGATGCAGCAACCCCCAACGGTTCCACGATCGATGCTGGTCCATTGACCAGGTTTCATTATACATGGCTATATGATGGCCCAGCAAAGGACCCGACGAGGATTCTCGAAATTACACAACCAAACCAAATATATTGACATCAGGTACCACTTCGTGTGAAACATCGGTGCTCATCGGACTGCAAGATAGCCCTTGAGGCATGTTGACATTTTCTCCAAGACTATGCCTCAATGACATGCTGAGAACTCCCCTTCGTGTCTTCTATCTCTCTGCTGCTCCCTGAAGATATGCTCCCAATGGCAACCCGCTAAAGAGCAATTGAAGAATTATCTTGCAGAGACAGAGAGTCTTTGCCTCGGTCTTTAAAAGCAACACGAGATCTTTCTGAGATTGAAGCCATTTTCAGGCCCGCAGAGTCTCCTGAGGCGTTTCGAGTCGGATTAGAGGTTGCAAGTGGCACGTTACTTCAAGTTCTCATATACACCCGCGAGACAGGGCATCTGATTCAACGCCCATTGTGACAATACCTGCGCCGCTACTATATACAGCTTTGTCTCGCAGCGACTTCGCAGATCGAGCGGGACAGCGCCGTTGCGGCGTTCAACGACGCCTCGTCCCCCTATACCGCCCTCATCGCATCCATGCAGCTCTCGGCCTTCGGCGTGGATTTCCACCGGGCCTGCCACCGGGGGATCATCCTCGAGAGTGCTGCGAGCCTGTCAGTGGAGTTGCAGGTGATGGGCCGCCTCTGGAGGATCGGGCAGCAGCGAGACGTGGTCTGGGAGCGACTGGTGACCCAGGACTCATTTGACTCGTACATTGAGGCCAGCAACCTCGAGAAGTACAGTACGACCTTGGCAGCAGAGGGGGATATCAACGAGCGGATCGTCGGGGAGGCCCAGAATATCTGCGCCGACGAGATCATGCGGCGACAGCTGGGCCAAGACTGCAGCCGGTATCCCCGGGGACAAGATGGACCATGACCTGGTCTATGTGCTGGTGTCGATATATATAAGATCTCCGGAGTACTGGTGGCCGAGGGGGGTACTCTAACTGCAAGTCGTGGTTTCTATGAACTCGCCTTTACAGTTCTGAGAGTATCAACCTACCTCTTTACGACCCCAGGTCGAGTCTATTCCAGACAATACCTCGCTCCGTATAGAAGCGTCATCAAATCATACTTTGATTCCTCCTTGACCTATCTGTCACTATATCTGAAAGTCATGGCGTACCCATGTTGTACTCTGGTGCATCGCCTCAAGCAAGGCGAGTCTACTCTCGGCACTTCAAGAGATGTATATATATAAAAGACGGCGTGGGACTCACCCAAGTACTGAGCCTGGAACAACAGCTCAACTTCGGTGTGCATCGATAGGGAGTTCTTACTGCCTTCGACCCCAGGAATATCTTATTGCTAGAGCCCGACAACCCAATCTTCTATGGCAGCAAGAAAAAGCTCGAGAGGCATAATAGCCCGTCTAAAGACACGCGCTATTTCTTTCTTTCCCACAAATAACTGTCACAAGGACAAATCATTCGAGAAGATTGAAGCCGGCCCTGTCAAGTCCGCGGATCGCGTATGTGTCGTCAAAGGGTGCGGCAAGCATTTACCTGCCGGTTCCAGAGTGGCGAACTGATCAAGATTACTCCATTACAGGGAGATATATATCATGACCCAACAGGGTCATGCCCGCGAGGGAGAGCGGCTACAGAGGAATGTCGCATAGATATCGGTACAATTGCCCACTATATCTATATCCGAATACTAGATCGTGGTGTTCACGTCCCGAAAGCCCGACTTTCTATGCTCCGGCCACAAAGGCTCCTTCAGCGCATATCTTGGCGAGCTCTGCATTACGGCAGCAGGGAGAAACCCCGGTTTGCGTATGTAATTCAAGAAACCTTATGCGTGGATGGACCATTGACGGAACAGGAGAGTCATCGGGAGGCGACTTTCCCCAGGAACCTCCCCAGGGACCGCCTCAGAACCACTTGCATTCTCTTGTCCAGATTTTGCATGCTCTATATCTGCGTGCCTCTGGGCCACCTAAGCCCTCCCCAATTAAGGTACATTCACCACGGCCGCGCTATTCTGCCCGTGATTTCAAGCAAGGACAACCTACGTCGCCCTCTCACTTGCAACGAAACATGATATAAATATGGCAGCAATTTGATCTATCATCATCCACGCAATCGCATAATCGAGCTGGCGAGGCCAGATGATCTGAATGCTCGCGTTCTCAGAAATATTTGAGCTTGCGTTCTCTATATACAACGCCAGAACGGCCTCGCGACCCGTCGGAGACTTCCCATGCTGGGACAAGTCAACAAACAAACGGCGCCACCTACTTGCTTAGTGCAATGCAGAGTGATCTGCGGTAGGATGAATGGCTTCTGGCGTCGAACGCATCCCGTACTAGGGACTGCTGTGCCTGGGTATCATTCCCAGAGAGGAAATATATTATATAAGATCAGACCGACGCCAACGAGTGATTGCGTTTTTCCTGGAGAACATGGCTTATGAACCCCGATGCCAAGGGAAAAGCAACTCTGCGGTTTGCCGTCGTTTTCATTTGGTTCAATGAGAACGTTCCAGAACACTACGTCTTTGGATGACTTCAAGCAGTGGACAGAGAAATTCCTGCGCAACAAGAAAGACCACGAAGAGGCACCCCGAAATATCCTCAAGGAAGCGGTTCTATCTTGGAATGTTATCTGCGCAACACCAGTGACATTTGCTGAAATGGTGACTTCAATGTTCAATGCGGGTGCCCTCAACGGGGGCGAGCCTGACTATGATGAGCTGGATGAACCCGGTACAGCCATAGCCAAAGATTTGGTTGAGAAACTATCTTCGAGGCTCGAGAGACGATGCTTTGGAGACCCCACCGAGATCGACATATCTACACAGAACCAGCAGTTTATGACTCCTTTGGCATCTGTTTCACCATCACATCACCTTCCTATATATCAGGCTGTAGAAAGGACTCATGCCCAGGGCTAAGACTTCCTAAAATGCACTGGGATGGATACAACTGCCCGCCCCATGCTATATAATCGTTGTCGTTGTCAGTCTACCTGATTCCGAAATATCGTCGCTGGCCCTACCTGCAAGACATGTTGATGATCAGGGCTTATCCGCTTCACACCCCAGACTTGTCTTCCGGCGCGGAGGCAATATAACAGAATCGAATCACTACTGGAGGAATATTCATAGCCACTGACAGGGGGGGTTAGGTCAAGAAGCCTGCAGGAGATGCTGTCGGGGGCTGGGGGCGGCCCTTGTTCTCTTGGGCTATGTCAGATGTCGATGGCCGAGTAATGACCAAGTATGCTCCTTCAACGTCACTCCAATGCTCACCGTATCACGACGGCATGGGGCACAAATCACAAATAGATAGCTTTAGCAGGGAAGCAAATAACAGAGTCACTACTTTTATTCCACTCTCGCAAGCTATACAACAGCACAGCACGTCCGAGCAACCACTCACTCTCCAGCAAGCCATAGACAAGACAACAAGAACAGACACAAATCCACAGCAGAACCTCAGCCCATCGCCCAGAGTTCCTAGTTCGGGCTCGTCGGGTCCACGAAGCTCCCGCTCCCGCTCCCACTGCCCGTGCCGCTTCCACTGCCGCTGCCACTCCCACGACTGCGACCTCGCACGCCGTTAGCCCAGAGCGCGCGGATGCGGTCCGAGCCCATCGGGGACATGTGCTCGCCCTCGTCGCTGGACTGCGTGAAGCCGCTGACGTCGCTGAGCATGCTGGAGCTGCGGCCGCGGGACTTGATAGGCCGCTGCTCGAAGGCCGGGGCCATGACGGACGGGTTCCAGAACGTGGTCGAGGGTAGCGAAGGGGCTGATACAGAGGGGTGGCCATCTTGAGTTGATTCGGGCCACATTCCGGCGGGATAATGAGGAGGTGCCGCAGGGTTCGGGTTCCAGGTGCTCGCAGGTTGAGGCTGGAAAGGAGCTCCAAGCTGGCCAGTCGCAGGATCACCGACAGGCATCTCATAAGGAATACCGCCGTTGATGTACTCGTGAAAGCCGTCGATCTGCGCGCGCACGTTGCGGATGTGCTCCATCCGGTCGTCGTTGGCAACGCGAGCCTGGTTGATCCGGTCGAGATAGTACCGCTCGATGCCGGCCATCTGGGCCTGCCAAGCTGCGCGCTCCTGATTCCGGCGCTTCGTCTCAAGCTCCTGGTTGTTCTGGTCCGTGATGTTGGCAAGTTCGTTCTCGACCTTGGCGATGCGGGCAGCGATTTTGGTGCGACGACTGGCGAGGTTGTTGGACTCGACCTCCTTGGACTTGACCTCCTTCTCGAGCTTGGACTTGTAATCCTTGAACTCCTTCTGTGCGGCATCATACAGCTTCTTCTCTGCAGAATACGATCTTTCGAGCTTCTTCTTGTGATCCGTCAGCTCGGGTGCTGTGTCAAAGTTCTTGAGTTGGTCGGTGAGTTCCTTAATATCCCGTTCGGCCTGCGTCTTCTGCGTCTCCTGCTGGCGGACCTTCTGTCGGTACTTTTCGTCATGGTTTCCAGCTGAGGCAAGTTGGTTGTCGGTCAGTTCAAGATCCTTCTTGAGGGCATTAACACGACTCTTCCATTCTTTGCGCATGGTCTTGAGGCGATTCTTCTCATCGGCCAACTTGGCTTCAGCAGCTGCGATGGATGTCTTAAGCGTAGTTGTCGGAGAATCGGGACGAAGGAACTGCTGTCCATTCGGCAGCGGAGGGGGAGCGCCATCATTCTCGCGCAGAGGTTCCTGGATCGTTCTTATGCTGGCGGAGAAGAGCACTGCGTTGGTGTGAGTATCGACGAATTCACAAACATACTTTGATGCTGGTCGCAATCCGTAAATATCTCCCGACCACCGCACGCCGTACTCCTCGCCGTCCTCAGAATCCTTCACGGGGAAGATGCGTGTCGGCTGCCAGATGGCGTTGTTAACCCTAACATAGAAAGGCTTCGAGGTGTCAATCGCAGAGGGCTGCGGCGGGCTTCCGTTGATAGTTGTCTCTTCATCAGAGCCGGGAAACGGGCTGGTGTTGAAGCACACCTCGTCGGACCCGATATATGATATCCAAATCTGGCCCGGCTGGCTATCGAAGGGGGCATTGCCCAGGTTATGAATGTCTGTTGCGTTGGATCCAGCGGACTCGGAGGCCGCATGAGATAGCTCATACTCCTTTACCACCACAATCTTGGTGCTTGCGAGGGCAGCCCACAGCGGCTGCTGCAGGCGAACTTGAGTGCTTTGTTTTCTTCGTTTTTTGCTCGTCAGTGAGTGGACGACTGGCGTAAAGCTCGGGTCCGTATCAGGCGTGGCGAAGCCTGCGTCGTTACCGGTATCACCGGCAATACTTGGAGGTTTCGCTGCCTCAGGATCAGGGATCCCGGACGAGGAATTTGACTTTTCTCTTCGAATATACCACTCCCGGATGTAACGAACAATACCCTGGGTCAGGATATGGATCGCCAACACACTCCTCACCCAGCCGTATGCATTTCTCTTATCATACACACTGCTGGATGATTCGAATCGATCCGAAACAAATGCAGGCAACCGCCACTGCTCGGGGATGTTGCCTATCAACTTTCCCCAATGCGCCCGGGTTCCCCGTAACAGATGAGTTACGAGAACCCAAGTGAAGCAAGTTGTGAGACCTCTCGACGTGCCATCTCTCGTACTCGTCCCTCCACCCAGCGTGATAGCAATGACGGGCTTGGCGAGATCTAGGATGACTTCCTGGATCGGACCCCACAAGAAGAGCCATACCAGGAGGAAGAAGAAATCCATGCAGAGAACGGTGACGAGGGACGGCATGGTGGAGTTGCCGTCAAAGATCTCGGCGAGGTTGATGTTCATGCCGGAGCTGGTGGTGACGGGCGGCACAAAGGTCAGGAAGGTGAAGATGGTGTAGATGACGGAGAGGGACAGGGAGGGGACCTGCATGAGGATGATGAGGATGGCGAGGGTGTCCTGGACGGGGAGGGCCTTGAGAACGGTGGCGGCGAGCTCGAAGGGACCGGAGTCGCGGTGGACGTTCTCGTTCTTGGTGGCATTCACATCGATGGACCGGTGGTGGCCCGGATCGGCGATGCCGTTGGCGGCGGCCATGGTGTTGGCGTTGGAGGACACGGAGGACATGTCGGACGAGTTGCCGAGCGAGGAGCGACGATAGGGATCGGAATCGGCGGCGGGCATGTCCGGGGACTTGGAGGAGGAGCCGTTCGCATAGCCATTGGAGTTGAGGACGGGCACCGGCGGCGCCGCAGCGCTCCCAGCACCGACATGATCGGCCGGGAGTGCTGCGCCGCCGTCGAGCTGGCCCTGGCTCTTCTTGCTGGCGAGCCGCTTGGCCGTGGCCGGGCCTACAAGCCCATGGTCGTGACGAGCGTCGCGGCTACTCGCGGCGGCACCTTGCTGTCGCTTGCTCGAGCCTGGGGCGCGAGGCATGCGCAGCGTCGTCGGGGACTCCCACTGTCTGGCAGACCCAGGGACCTGATCGGGCCGGGGCCAGCAGCAGCGAGTGCGGGACGTCTGAATGGTGGGCGATCTGGACGGCGGAAAGAGGGGTGAAGAAGTCTACCAGGCCGTTAAGAGAGAATTCGGGGCAGGGCGGGCGGTCGCGAGGGCTGGCGGAGAGATCGAGGCCGGCATGGGCAACAAACAGTCAAGTCAAGGGTTGAGGCTCCAACGGTCGAGGCGGCGACGAGTCCCGCTCCGGCCACGAGAGACAGAACTCAAAACGAGATCTGGGAGTCGAAGGTTTGCGGTCGAGGATCGAGTTGCGTTCCGGGTTAATTTTGAAGCGGCCGAAACCTGCGATGCGGGCGGTTGTTGGTGGTGTATGTTGTATGGTGGAGGTGTGAGATTTTTAGTCGACGAAGGCCCTGCCTGGCTTGGAGTCGGCGGTGGTGGTGGAGGATGGAAGTGAAAGGAATGGGGGCCGTGGACGGGAACGGAGAAGGGGGGGAGGGTCGAGTTCGCACTGTGCGGCTACGGATGCTGAAGAAGTCCTACGGGCCAGTCCTCGACTCGCTGTAACTCAACTCTCCCTCCCTGCCAGTGGAGGCCCGGCATTAGCACGTTAGGGCATCTTTGGGACTCCGGCCGAGACGCTGCAGTGGGCGGTTTCAGTGGAGCAGGGGCTGTGATTTGGGCGGGCTGGACCACTGAAGGCGCTGGATCTGCTCGATGAAGGGCGCTAAGGAAGGGGTGGAGACTCCGCTGGGCTGCTGCTGGAGGTGCAGGTACAAGTATGTACAGTAAGGTGCCAGTGCCCTGCTGCAGCATGCCCTGGACTTGGCTGGGCTGCGCTGGGGTATTTACGGGCCAGGGCAGGGCAGACGAGACGATGGAAAAAGACTCGATACGCGGGTCTGCGAGAAGTTTGCCAACGGAAGAATTCATCAATTCCGGGAGTTGCGACGAGAATGGCGAGCCAATGGGTGAGAGTCGGCCAAGAGAGGCTTACTTCACGGCACTTGCTTGGCGCGGCGGGTGAATGGATGAATGTCATGAAAAGAGGGCATGGATCCGATGAGATGCTGTCGAGATCCGAGCCCTGCTGTCGACAGCCAACCAGCCAATGTTTATTAACACACAGCCTTATCGCACGATTCTGAGCTGCGAGCTACTGTTATCGACCTACCCATGCCCCAGACTTTCGCTGCAACGGTACAATCTTGCGCATGCGTCTGTCTGTCTGCTCCATGCTTCCGAGGTTATTGATTGTCTGTCTTACTTAGTCTCAGGCACTGCCGCGTCTCCTGAAGCAAAGAACGCATAGGGAATCGCCGCACAGAAATTGGCGGCATTCCTGGGCGATGACGGCGAGTAATGCTGTGACGCATGTGCACTGTGCTGGCGATAAGCAAAGCTGCCGTTTATCAACTGTATCGGGCAGATAGACCATCGCCAATCCGTAATAACGGAATTGACATATTAGTCTCAGTCACAAGACCGTTGACGTGTTGCGAGATGTCACTCGTCCGTTTGCCTCCAGACAGCGCACCGTAATCCGTGCAGTGCACGACAGATGATGCACCGTCAGCCGCCCTGGACAGCCCATCCATGGCCAAGATTTGCTGGCTCACTGGCTCATGCTGATCCCAAGCTGTCTGGGGGATCCGCACAATAAGCCCGCCGCACGCCATCGGCATCTGCCAATCCCCCTATGAGAGGCTCACGCTGACGAGCAGTGTTGACTCTGAACATGAAGACGAAACAGGAGTATATCCGGCTGATCCGGGGGGGGGACTCGTCGACTCTACCAAACCCTGCGAGAGAAGCAAAATAGGGACAAAAAAGGCCCATGACGCACGTAGCCAACTGTCTTATAGAATTTGTTTCTTCTAGACCAGAAACGGACGTCCCTTCGTGCAGTGGCGAATGGAGACGCCGACGGAGGAGTTAAGCTTTGGCTTTCCAATGGCGATGGCGTCTCCGACCGTTTCCAATTGGACGGTCGGGCGGGCATTCGCGAAACGGAAAGACTGACGTCGTTTGCGTGCGTCAGTCAGGGTCAAACGTCAGGTCCAGCGTCAAAGCACGCACGCACGCACGAGCAAACGGGCGCGGCGCGAGGGGGAAAACGGAGCAGGGGACCGTTTCAAGCTGCGCATGGATGGGGATTGTTGACTGACTGACACGATAAACTATGCATGTACATCAAGCATCACGGCAGTTATCGTAAACGGGCTCAGCAACTAATTCTCCTACGTTGTTTCCATTAGTAGTGGTCTTGCACGGTGCAATTACACCCAGCTCCAGTCGAACCAGACTCGAGCATTGTCTACTCCGACTCGGCACTTGGACTCGGCCGGTATGTATTATCAGACCCTCGTCTGACCTCGCCTCGCCTCGCCTCACCTCACCTCAAAAGTACCCCTCCCCGCTGGAACGGATAAAAGCTCCCTGCTGCTGAGCTTCAAAACAATGGTGCTGGGACCGGGGAGGGGGCAGACCCCTGCGAGAGTCACTGGTGGAGCGCATCGGAGAGGCACAACCCTGGCTGGCATCGACTGGCCAGCATCAAACCCGCACGACGCCGATCATATGAAATCCCACAGCAGCAGGGGATGGGATATGCACAGTCCGAGGGGGCACGGTGGGTGGGAGGGAGTCGAGACGAGATCCTATTCTGCCCATCCTGTGATCCTCTGATCCTCAACTCCAGCTCGGAGAATAAGATGCTTCAGAGACGACTATCGAGACTTACTCAGGGAGTTTCCTCTACCAGAGCTTCCGAGACACAGTGACAACAACCCAGACTCTTCTGCCTGCGCCTCGTCTCCAGTTCCCTCCTCCACCAGATTCCCCCCTCGCCTCGGCTGCCGCCTCCGTCGGCATTTCTCCAACCCCCCTGCACAGCACAATCCCGCAAACACGTGCCCCGTCAGAAATGAGCCTTTGCCATCCCATCCCATCCCATCACAAGGCGGGAATAAAGGGAATTAAGCATCATTTCGTCGGCTCGAGCTGCGAGATACGGTGTGGACAGGAAGGATTTTAGACTCGCTGGAGGTTGGGAGTGGGCTGACTCGCCGAGCCTCGCCGTTGCAGATCTCTGGCTTCTTCTCCAAAGCTCCGTATTCGGGGCTTCGTCGTGATGCGTCAACACATCGATACTCGCTGCGGCGCAGCCCGGCAGTTTCTCACTGGCCAGGCGCGAGTGTTTCCCGCCGGAGCCAATCTGCATGATCTTGAGTCGTCTACCTAAGCTTCGGCTACCTACATAGGCGAGCTCGGCGGACGAGGCACGATGGACGGGCGCCAGAGACCCCCCAAATGCCGCTGCATCCTGGACGATGCGCTGTTAATCCCCCGCCCTTAGCAGCAATGGTCCAGGTCGTGGCGGGTAAAAGATCATCGCCAGCGGAGCCGTCTGCTGACTCTTCTCGACGAAGCTATCCGTATCTGACTCTGGCTGCTCCCCAAGAGGGCAATCCGGTGTTCAAGCTTGGATCATCGTTGCAATCGCAGAAGTTCCTAGAGCGAGAGTGCATCGACAATCAATCTCCGCACCGTAGCGCCTGTCAACTCCAAGAGGAGATCATCACATCACCGCCTTTTGCTTTTCATGCGCCTCACCCACCCTCTTCTCGACATGATAAATGAAAACCCCCGCGTGACATCCTTCCGCCCCCATTCCTCTCTATCCCCTCCAATCAGTCTCGACCACGCCTATGCATCACGCCTGTGAGACGTCGGCATCCTCGTACGGGAGCGAATGTGCCCGCAGATACTGTGATTGAGTGGTTGCATAGATATGCCTACATACAGTAGCGGCCGGCTAGTCGTAGTCTTGTCTCGCCTGCTGACTCTCCATTTGCCGGTCCGGCCTGTCGTTGAAGAGATGAGGTTACATAGTGTCGCGTGCTTTTTCTCCGGTAATTCTCGCATTAGCAATCATACAAAGGCTCGCTATAGGTACTAAAAGATACATGGGCATCGTGATGTTTGAAGCACCGACGCAACCGTGATAGCCGGCAGGGTAGGTAACTTAGATACCCTGTAACGATGTTCGCTCACAGGAAACGAAATGAGGGAGTCATTATGAGGTCAATATTAACTTGCCTAGCCTGTTTAAACCAGTATCTTCAATGATATTTCTGGACCTCGCACTCTTGTCCCTTGAGCCATTTGTAGTTAGAGAAGAATCTCCTTAGATTGTCACACGAAGACAAACACCAGATGGAAAGCTGTACCAGCCTCTGCATTATCCTTCCAAGTCTTAACCCTATTCTATGTACGCATCTGTGCAAGTAACGTAGAGAAACGAGATTGATGTAAGAGCGCATCCGGCTCTCAATGCCCTGTCCATTTACAGAGTAGTCACCCCAGAGCAATTTCCATGAATGCCCAGGAACAGCCATTGATTTGAGCTCCCTTTCTTCAACTCCAGGTCCTTCTTTTTGAGTCCCTCTCACTTATATTGTTCGACTGTCTCCTTCATCATCTCCTCGTGCTCATCCTTCCAAGACACCTCCCATACTCTCGTATGATCAGTTCGAAGTTTGTCCCATCTCATACTTCTCCTTCCAAATCTCTCCCTCCAGCTTCCTCAGCTCACCCACAATCCGCGAAACCTCCAATTGACGACTCCCAAACTTTTCGGCGTCGCCAAATAGATTAACCTTCACCCCTTGACTGTCAATTGACCTCCTGTCCTCTCCGGTTCTATACGGAAGCAACACGAAGTTGAAGGCACCGACGAACTGGCTTGTACCCGCGGTAGTTAGGATAACCATGACCTGGTGAGCCTTCCGGCTTGGTGGCTCGCCAAGTTGAGAGACGTAGACTTGTGCGTCAAGGGGGAGGACTCGCGGTCCATTGACTGTGGGCTACAGAGAGGGAATGTCAGTTGGTGCAGCTAGTCGTGATAAGTTGAAGGCACTCACGTGGACAACAGATCTTGCGATACTTCTCGACGCAGTGAAAAATTGATCAATTTTAAACCGTATCGTGCCTGCGGTTTCTTTTTCACACCGCTCATTCACATCACGTAGGATCTCACTTGTGACAGAGGGTACGAGCTGTTGTATCCCCAAGACTCCCAAAGACCCTTCCTGCACTACCAGTCAGTCCAAGGTTCCATGATATCCCACTAACCGGAACACCAACCTGTTTAGTCCAAGCCTCATCAAGAAGAATGTCTTGTTGAGGCAGCCTGATTGTCTTCCACCGCCGCCAGCCACGTTCATAGGGCCAAATACGTTGCGGCCCCCCAGCATCCGTCAGCCGCTTCAAGAGGGCCGCAATCCGGCTCACCTGCGAATCATTCGCGCCCGCAAAGATCAGGACTCCTAGGTCGTGATAAATGCTGTTCAGCACATATCGATGCTCCCCCTTGCGGCCCGGATCGGTCTGCTCAAAGACACGACGCGGCATGAAGGGGGCATAACGCTGACCATGGAAGCGATTAAGCGTTGTGAAGACACGCAAGGCAGGCGGACCAGGAGGAACCTTGGGGACCACCATGATTCACAAGGAAAAGCTGTCCAGCAGCAGCGGGGCGTGAACGAGGTAAATTGGTCTGTTGAGGGCGGGATATTGAGGTTGCGATGTTGAAGATGGAGGTTGTCTAAGGTTACTTAACGGCGAGTGGCTGAAGCTCTCCACGTCCCTGAAGTGTGGCTAATCTGGGGGAGGCGCAGCAGGGGTCCCGCCACAGCCGCTGATACGCTCTCTTATCTCTCGGTGAAACAAGCCGAGCTCACGGAGATTCTACATCAAGATGCACCCGCTTGCCCAGCAATGTCGAGCCCGAACCCTGAACTTAGACGGCAGGTAATTGCCATATATAAGGGTGAGTTGCTTTTACTTCGACTTTTGATCTTTCCATGGGAAGCTCTGGGACTTGAACATCGACTTCAGCCTTCATGCTATCAACGTCATAAGTGCAGGGAGCTGCGATGAAGCTATATTTGTCCATTAACTTGGCTTCCCGAAATCCATTACCAATACAAGAAGGCTTCTGACATTTCATGATATCTAGAGCTACTGTACCTTGGTCGGGAATACCCATTGGGTTACGACTACTTTCGCCCGCGGCTACACAAGGCCTTCATCTCCAAGGCTGCGGAGCGGGACGAAGGAAAGATTCGGCAGGGCATCGCCCAGGCCGAGTTTGTCAAGAAAGGTGCGATTCATTGAGTATCTTACTAGGCTTCTCGTCACTCTAACAGATCACTTGCAGAAATTGAGGCACTGTAAGTTGTGAACATTCTTGCCTCCCTCCAGTGGGCTGGGTTCGAGCTGTCCCTCGCGTGCACATCGTCACACTACACTTCCAATGACAACACGAGATATCAGATTCAAAGACTCAATTGCCTATGTGCCTTCCCGTCTATCCCTACCATCCAAATTCACGCCCGATATGTTCAAGGGCAAAGTATCCCGAAAGACCCCGCCAGATGTTCAAGGATGCAAGAAGAAAGGAACCCATAAATCATCACCCACACAAGAAACGTTCATTCTACCACCCGATGCAAGCCCATCCTCTGCCCAGCCTGCCTTTCCCCGGCCTATGCTCCTTTTTTTTGGTGTGTGCGTATGCATGCCTTTTGCTGACATGAGGGTATAGGTACTACCTGAAAAGATATCGAACGCTGAGGAAACGATATGATCCCGACGCCTGAAAGCGCAAATCATCGAAGATTGCGTAGATAGAAGAAGAAATTTTTGGTAGCAATGTAATGCAGTGATAGGAACCCTCAATCATCAAGTCCAATATCAAATCGTGTGCGTGCTTTCGCGTAGATATGGGCTACGTGGTGCTCGTGTGTTGCATGCCATCGTGTCTACAATCGTGTCGTTGTTCATTTCTTCAGCCTCTTCTTGGCCGTCCAAGCTCCCACCTCGAGACACTCTCCCCAACTCGTGCCATTCTCAGTCATCAAGTCGGCCATCATCTTGCCCTGCCATACGTCCCATTCGTCGAGGCTCTTGCCACTGGCCTCACGCAGGATGGGCTCTAGGGCCTGGATCTGCTCGACCACGGTCAACAGAGCCGTCCTGCGCAGGGCAGCTTGGCCCGATGTCAACGTCTTCTTCTCGACACGCTGGTGCGGCATGCCCTTGCCCTTCATCTCGACGTACGACTTGCCGTCCTTGGTGACGACACCGCCGACACCTTCGCGCTCCCAGCGGACCTCGCTCAGGGGAATCACCATGCGCTTCGATCGCATCTCCGTGATTGCGTCGGACTCCTGAATCAGCAGCGGAGTGACAAGAGCGCAGGGGACGGGCGACAGCTTGCGGGCCTCCAGGGCTCGCGACAGCCATTGGTTGTATTCGACCAGGAAGGTGTTTAAGGGTGCCGAGAGGGGGGTATTAGCTGTCATGATATAAGCGCCTAGGTTTGATGCCGCCTCTTGCTCCTTCTCATCATCGGAGCCTGAGACAGGACTCGGCACGTGGGGTCGGAGCATGCGAATAGCGCCGTCACTCTCCCACAGCTCGAGTGTGCCGCCGGGCTTGAGTATGCGGATATACTCCTCCATGAAGCCCTGGTAAAGCTGGTTAGGGATCATGAGGGCGGCATCCTTGACCATGACGAGGTCAAACTCGTCGTCTGGTATGGGCCAAGGCAATTGGCGCAGATCATGCTGGATGAAGCGCCAGTTCAGGTCCTTGTCGGGCTTGCTGGAGTCGGCGGGCGTGTTGGCGCTGCCAGGGGCGAGCGGTGCGATGTCGATGCCGGTGAAGGAGATGCCGCTGTGGCCGCGCTCCTTGTAGTATCGGTGGCACATCATGCTCCAGAAGCCAGAGCCGCAGCCGACCTCGAGCACCTTTTGCGGCGGGTTCGACTGCAGCGCCGGGGAGCTGACGGGGCCGCCATAGACCTGGATCAGCAGCAGCGTGCGCAGGCATTGGCGGTGCAGCTCGGTGAGATCGCATGGCAGCGGGTAGGGCAGCGTGGGGTCGTTGTAGTAGGTCCGGCCATTGCGGACCACGAAGGGCTTCGTCTGGGCCGTGTTGTCGGAGGAATTGGACGGTTCCGTCGAGGTCATGGTGCGGGCCGAGTGAGTGGTGGCGCCGCTGGCAGACGAGATGGACTCGGTGCGCGAGAAGGGCAGGCTTATCTGCTTGGTGGTGCCCGGGACGAGCTTGTTGCTGTCCATCTCGGAGTACATGGTAGCATCTTTCAGGTCGACGGACGAGGACGCGGGCGCTTCTCTGGCTTTGCGATGGCGATGGCGGTGCCAGGCCTTGGGACCGTGGCTGCTGGAGAAGAAGCCTGAGCCGGAGTGGTGGTGGAGGAGGGGAAGAGGTCGCGGCGAGGTGGGTGTCGAGGTGGGCGTCGAGGTCGGGGCAGAGGTCGACGACAAGGCCCGCGTCTCAGCCCAGACCGTCGAGGGATTGTAAAGCTGAGGCCGCTGCGGACGACGAGGCTGGTCGTAGCTCGGCGACTTTAGTATAGGAGGAAGAGCAGCAGCGCGGCTGGTCGGTGGGCTGCTGGTGTTGGGAGTGGTGGTGGTGGTGGTAGCAGTGGCGATGCTGCTGCTATTGGGGTTGGAGGTTGAATTGGAGCTCGACGGCAGCGAGTGCAGCGACGACTCCCGCTCCTCGTGGGACGACGAGCTCGCCTGGCTCTGGCTGCCGCTGGAGGTGCGCGAGTGTCGCAGAGTGCGGTGGTGGTGGTGGTGGCGGCGGGAGCTGCTCTTGCTGGAGGCTGATGCTGAGGCTGAGGGCGAGGCGGAGGAGGCGGACTCGGATGCAGACGCAGCAACTCGCGAGTCCGAGCCAGAGCGACGATGCTGCTGCTGCTGCTCTTGCTCCTGTTGCTGCTGCTGCAGAGTCTGCTGCTGGCCCCTGCTGGACCGCCGCTCCTTTTGACGCTGCAGGCCGTAGGGGAAAGGGGTGACGGCGGCGTACATAAATCCGCTCCATTCCGACATTGTGACCTCTTCCCTCTCTCCTCTGCCCTGGGCTGGCTTGCTTGGCCCGACCCTCCACTCTCTCAAGGAAGTCCGTCCCCCCGGAAGCGCCCCGGGAGCGACTTCCAGCGGCCTGGCCAGGGGCTTTAGGGGAGGTTAGGGGATCTTTAGGGCAGTCCGAGAGGGGTCTCGCGGTGGTGGAGGGGCGGCCCAGCCGAACCTGACCTGAACCTACCAGGGAAGAAGCCCACTGGAACCTGACCCAAGGTAACCTCGCCAATTGGCTCTGTTCCTGGCCGTCTTTCGTATCCACCGCTGCCGTCTGAAATGTTTCGCAAGAGGTTTCGACCTTCTCGCAACGACACTTCTAGAACGACTCCAGCTCCAGCTCCGCCGCGGGACGGGGGTTGCGGCCTTCCGGTGAGCAACTGACTCGAGAAGAATCTCCCCTCGCTGATCGAACGAGGCCTGACCGGGCCAATGCTCCCCCCCTAGCGTTTGTTGATGTTTCGAGATGCCTGCACCGTTACAGTGCGGTTGCAGTGGCCTGGCTTGCTGGCCCTCTCCGGGACGGTCCCCCGCGGGAACGGCGGGTAGATTCCCCTTTCACACGATGTCGCCGTGCGGATATCGCGTCCTCTTTGCGATGCCTCGCCTCGCCTGGCCTGGCCGGATCCGTTCGTCCAGCGGATTCAAATTTGGCCGAATGTGACACGGATCGATGATGAATATTGATGATCTGTGCTACTGAACGTCAGCCGGCGGGACAGCCGATGCAAGCCCCAGGAGGTCGGTCGCGGATCAGGTAATTCGTGAGTCGTAATCTTCGTAACGTGGTATGTACTGTAGTTTAGGTGATGAGTCCTTTCTTTGCGTCGCCCATGCTGCTGTTACTGTAAGAGCCCGCTCTCCGTTTCTTCTGACACTGTCGCCGCCTCTTCTATTATCAGACCGTCGATTCCCAGGACTGACAAGATTGCCTCTGAAATGCTTCCCATGACGCTTATTCCGGGCGATGGTGTTCCGGAATCCAGATTGCTGGTCACAACAGAAATGATGGCGCTGCCGGGCAAAAGCCTCGTTTGCAGCCACCGGCGCCCCGTGCAGATTGGACTCCCAGCCCCGGGCGCGGAATCCTCCGTCGCTGATATGGAGGATGTGGATGGAACTGTTGAGCTGGAGATAATGCGACGCGTTGAACAAGAGCAAAAGCAGAGTGTCTCCCTAGTCCCGAGGGCCATGGCCAGATGCTTGCTATATACCTCTCTGTGTCCGTCGGGCGCCGGCTGGACCATCGGCCTCTTCCCCTCCTCCCCTCGCCCATGCCCTGATTCCTTCTGGCGGTCGGCGTGATGCTATGGCGAGTCACTTCCTGTCTAAGCGCTCCCCCATTCCCATTCGGCCCTGGGCCTGGCACTGAGCTGTGATGGTTGTGTGGAGCAGAGTGAGCAGCCGGTGCTTTTCGACCCTTCCAACGCTCTGCATCTTCCCCGCATGGAGAACGCAAGTCCGTATCAAGCCACAGCTCAGGTGTCAGGTTCGCGCTGGTTGGTTCTGCTCGGGCTTTTGTTCGGGCTGCAGGAGACAGAGAGGCCGAGCGCTGCATCCTTGTGCTTGAGGCCATCGTGGAAGAGGTAAGAAGCGATGCAGTGTATCAAGTCAAGCCAAAAAGTACCTCCCTATCTAGACGGTCTCTCTCCCGGCCCTATCCAAGATGCTCGCTTTGGCTGGTCGGGCAGTATCGGAGCCCACAAGCGCGAGATCTGCCCATCGCCCGGCGGTCAAGAGATTTTCGTCTTGGTTATTCTTGTCACCTTCTTCCTCCTTGCTTTTTATAAGCGCTCCAAGTGCAAGTGGGTGGCCCCATTTGGCGGCCGGTCGCCTAAAGTGCCGGCATTTTGGTGATTGACAGCCGGCTGTAAGTTCTCGAAAGAGACAATGGTGTTGGGTTGGCTCCAAAGCTCTCATATTCGATAGGCGGAGACTCCATTGCCGCGCGTGCTCTCCAAAGTCATAAAATATCTCGTAGCAATTGACACAAAGAGACCGTGAGCCGCTTCGTCTACCCTATCCTCGGTTGTTGAAGTAAACCACACGCCAGAAAAAGACTCATATCACGTATTGACTTATAAAATCGCCGTTTATTGCTTAGAAGAGGATTAACCATCCCAAATTGTCCCTCGAGGCTGATCGTTGGCATAAGCAATGAGCATCTCACGATTCCAAGCCATACTTAATCACAGACGAGGCTGGGGCCTTTGAGGGGGGGAAGGCTTGCAAAGACCGAGCCCACTCATCAGCAATAATGCAATTACAACAACAAAACTTCTGCTGAGATGTCCTCTCATGGGCTCTGGCTTGAGCTGGAAATGTTCGATATTACTTTTTAATCGTAATTTTCGACGATGATGAACGCATTCCGCTTTAGGCAAGGCTGTACAGGATTCGCAAGTACGTACCTTACTTAGTTGAATGTGAGTGAGGTACCTCTACAGAGTATACAGCGTATTCTAAAACCACCTCAGGAAAGAATGAGGAATACTCCGTATTCGACACAGGCTCCAATCACGTCAAACAAGCCTGTGAGCAGCTCATGCGATCACCTGTCGCAAGGGCTGAGTCAATCTGGCGCGAGCTGCTTCTCGCTGCTTCCCCCTTGTGCCTGACGGATAAAACTCATCATGGTGAGGGGCTGCAGGAGCAAGAAAGGCCAGATGGCGAATTCATTCCAACGGCAACTTACAGTGCAATCAGAGTTGCCGTTATCGGGCTGCCGCTGTTATCGCCTGGCGGACTTCAGCCTGGCACGTGACCAGGCGCCGCTCAGCCTTTCAGCGGTGGATTCCAAGTGCGGAGCAAGGCACCACGTGATTCCGCCATCGCCCAGGACGGTGATTCCTTCGCCGCAGCGTCACCAGCCCTCGACGGACTCCATGCGGCAACCAAACTTGATATCAACGCTTCTTATTCCGTCACCACCATATCAGTTGGAACTACAGTGATTATATCACCCTTCAGCGCTCTCTCTGTCATTGTGCGTCACCCCTAGCGAGGGCGGCGACCCTACCGAGCAAGGGACACCGACGTGTCGCAAAAGCTCGGATCCCCTCTTGCACCTCATGTCTCTCCCTCTGCAGCTGTGACTAACTGTTCTTCTCCAGACCATTGTCTACATCCACAGACTTCCGCCGCATCCTCTCTCCTCCTCCGCTGCCAACCTACAAGACTCCTCCATCCGCCACAACTTTGCCTTCATTGAGACCCCAGCGAACCCCCCCGAATGCCACTTTGCACCTCCGTGCCCCAACCCTTCGATGAGCTTCTGAGGCCCACGACGAACCGCGACGTCTAGTCCTAATCCGCCCGGCCGCCTTCCACCTCACGAGTGCTTATGCACTGCAGTTTACAGCGACGGGCCCATGCGCAGACGCAACCTACCGTCATCACTCCTGTCCCTCCTCTTCAGCCTCGGGTGAGGTGTCAAGCTCTCCGCGTTGGTGGCGGCTCTCGTACCCTTGCCTATCTTCCCCGCCAACCCGGCCAGCGCGAATCGACCCTGCCGATGATCACCAACACCTCCATCGCCCTCCTCGCACAGACACAAGCCTCCTCATTGCTCAAGATTACCGACCGCCGCCTCGCGCTGGTGAACGCTCTTCCAGTACTACCCAATTGCCCTCCGTAGTTTGGCGGTCCGCAAATCTCTACCGGCATGTACTCGCAAACCCATCAGCAGGGCCAACATGCCCGGCTGAATGGTGCAGGGCGCGGAATCCCAAACCTACTATACAATTATCAACACGCCCAGCACCAGCATCCCTCCCAGGCTCAACATCATCCTCAAGGCCTTCAGCACGATCATGGGCTAGCTGGCACCAACGGTCTCAGCCATCACCCGGGCTTCGCATCGGGCGTTCTCTCTAACTCGGCTCCCTTCAACACCAACGCCCTCCAGAATGGCCACTCAACGACGCCCCGGCCTGGGCAAGCTCCCCAGAACGAGATGTGGCAAGAACAACTTCGACTGCAAAAGGAGTCAGAACGAGCCCATACCGCCATGACCGATCAACAACAGCCACACTACTACGCTCGATTGAAGGCCTCCGAGAATAAGGGAATTGGTGGTCCTCCTCCTTCGACGCTGAAAGCGCAAGCGGACGGCGAGGATAACACGATCGATAGAAGGAGACCGTGGGCAATCGAGAAGGAGAACGAGAGGCAAGATTGGCACAACATGGACATGAGTGGCCAGGGCCTGCGCAACCTGGCACTTGAGTTGTTCAACTATAAATTCCTCAGCGAGCTCTATATCGCCTCAAACAAACTCACCAGTCTGCCGAAAGAGATCGGAGAGCTCCGACAATTACGCCACCTCGATGCCTCATTCAACCAGATCACGGAAATTCCTCCCGAGATAGGCATGTGCACATACCTGAAACAGCTGCTGCTCTTCAACAACAATATCGCGGAACTCCCTTTTGAGTTGGGTTCACTTCATTCATTGGAAATGCTTGGTATCGAAGGAAACCCCCTGGAGCCGACGTTCAAGCAAGAGATCATGGAAAAGGGGACCCGGAGCCTGATATCTGCTCTCCGGGAGAGCGCTCCTAGTAAGTTGACGTACCCGACGCCTCAGACAATCCCATCCAGACACTGACACATTCGTAGTACCCGTACCTCCTGCCAACCGAGCCTTGATCCCCATCCAAGAGGACGTCTCGCCCAGCTTGGAACACATCAAGGTCTTCTCCTGGAACGTTCTTTGCGACAAGTATGCAACGGCTCAAACCTACGGATACACACCCTCTGGAGCCCTTACGTGGGAGTACCGCAAGGATTGCATTATGGAGGAACTCCGCCTTAGAGATGCGGATTTCCTGGCCTTGCAAGAAGTGTCCACCGATGCATTCAAGGAGGACCTTAGCCCCGACCTGGCGCAACTGGATTACAAGGGCGTACACTGGCCGAAGTCTCGAGCCAAGACCATGTCGGAGAAGGATGCGCAGTCGGTCGATGGTTGCGCTGTGTTCTACAAACAAAGCAAGTTCATTCTTCTCGACAAGCAACTGATTGAGTTTGCTACGATTGCCATCAACCGTCCGGATATGAAGAACCAGCACGATGTCTTCAACCGAGTCATGCCAAAGGACAACATCGCCGTCATCTGCTTCTTCGAATCCAGACTGACTGGCGCCCGCATCATTTTGGTCAACGTACATCTGACTTGGGATTCAGCACTAGCCGACGTCAAGGTTATTCAGACGGGTATTCTCATGGAGCATGTTACAAAGCTCGCCGAGAAATACGCTCGATGGCCGGCCGTCAAGGACAAGAAGCTGATTGTGATGCCACCGGCCGACGGAGAGGTGGCTACGCCTCAAGCCGAGCCTGGGCCAAGCCAAGAGTACCGCACCAACACCGAGATCCCGCTAGTCGTGTGTGGTGACTTCAATTCGACCGAAGACTCTTCGGTGTACGAGCTCATGAACATGGGACGCGTCGCCCCTGACCACTTGGAACTCAGTAATTTCCAATATGGCAGCTTCACCCGCGACGGTATCGAGCACCCCTTCAGTCTACGGGATGCATACGCCCACACTAAGCACACGGCGGATGAGATGCCTTTCACGAACTATACTCCAGGATTTGCCGACGTGATCGACTACATCTGGTACTCGACCAACACCCTCGAGGTGGTCAACTTGCTTGGCCCCCCTGACGCCGAGTACCTGAAGCGCGTGCCTGCGTTCCCCAACTGGCACTTCCCCGCCGATCATATTCAGATCATGTCCGAATTCGTCATCAAGGGCCGCAAGGAGAAGAAGCACCTCCCCGAGCGGGAACCAGACTTCGGTAACGGCTCGAGCTCATCGCGTAACTAGAGGGCGTGATGGGATACTTACGACAAACGGGCAGGGCGGTAAAGGAGTCCCGTCTCTTTTCTACTCGTTCATCTGGATGTAGTTTCTGGGTCTTTTTGAAGGCGGAGTTAGGGGGAAATCTTGCGGCTTTGATCTTTTTGTCTTCCTGTTTTGTGTTTTTCTCGATCTTGGTAACGGTGGAGGACAGGGAAAGGGTCTTTTTGGGTGGGAAGAAAGGGGAGCGTGCTCGTCTGTCTCTGGCTGTGTAGATGGAGCAGGCGAGCAGTAAGATGGGTAGTAGCGGTTGTAGCATTCTGTAGGAACTATATTTTTGCACTTCACTTTCGAGGTATCTGCACATGTGACAAGGGAGACATTTTGGGGGAGGCTTGTGTAGTGGTGTCGGTTGCTATTTACTGGCAGTTGGTCCCCGCATACAACAAGAAAGGGGTTCAGTGAGACGATTGACACCAGATATCACATGTTGCGCAAAACTCGTACTCAGTTACAGACAGCCACCGTCTTTCATCATGTCTTTAATTCTAGCATCATCATAATCGGAGATTTCCACCCTTTCTATAAGTACATTTAACGCAACCGAAGCGGGGAAGTCTCTATCAATCCCGTATATACGTATACACGCCTCCCAAACGCCATCTAGTGCAGCAGAATATCATACCCGTCCTTCGTGATGCGCACCTCCTCCTGCCCCAGCCCATACTTGCGCCGTATCAGTTCAAAGATGATCAACCCCGCGCTCGTGCTGGGCACCTGCCGGATGGCATTCCACCAGAACCCGCGATACAGCCACCGCACCAGGCGCTGGCCCTCGGCGCGCGCCTCGGCCGCGCAGCCCGCGAGCGTTTCTTGGTAGGCGTGGTAGTAGGCGCGGAGCATGCGCCAGCGACGGCGCGGACGGTCTGGGTGCGCGGCGGCTGAGGCGCGTAGCTTTGCCGCTTTGGCGTCGAGGTCCTCGAGATGGTCCCAGTGCTCGACTTGGAAGTGCGTGAGCGGGTGCAGCAGCACCTGTTGGGCGAGCGAGGCGCCCAGGCCGGCGAGGAAGAGGAACAGCGGCTCGAGGGCGTAGTGCGGACGGATGACCACGGGCTCGTCGGCGCGGCGATGACGGTGGTCGTGCGTGGGCCGCTTCGAGGCCAGCAGGTCGACGATGTCCTCCTCCAGCCCACCATAGTACCACGTTACAAAGCGGTAGTAGCCCTGAGCCTTGATGTACTCGAAGGTGCTGAAGAAAACAGCGCTGCCGAGACTATCCTTGGTGAACGAGAGGCCCCAACCGGCGAAGACACCACGCAGCCCTATCTCGCGCAGCTTCTCAGCGCCAAACGTCCACATGCTGCGCGGCTTGCCAGTGCCGTCGGTGGGCATGAGATCGCGGTGGTCGTAGCGCGCCTGTAGGGCATCTAAAGGAGCCGCCAACACGCTCTGCAGCGCACCCGCCAGGAAGCCGGCCGTGAAGGTGTGCGCGGGCTGCGGCGGCGGATACACACGCTTGCGAGCCTGGCCGCTCTCTTCGTGCAGCCGGCCCAGGATCTGAAGGTAGCTGGTATACAGCACGGCGCCGACGCCGACATTGGCGATGAGCGGCGGGAGAATCTGATTGGGGATCACGCCCCAGCCCTGATGGCGGATGGCGGACGTGAGGACACCCGGCGTCGTGCTCCTCAGCAGCATCCAGGAGTGCCTCAACAGGGCCTGCATGCGCGAACTCGCCGGCTCCTTGGCCGCCGATTGGGTCTGCGCCTGATGCACAGTGCGCGCATATGCCAGATAATCAACACGCGTGCGGAAGAAGGCCTTGGCCGGGGCGCGGAAGTAAAAGGCCACGACCTGGGCGCTCAGGGCGCGGACACCCGCGGCGGAGGCGGCGGTGGCGGCGTTGCTGCGCGGGTCGCGGTCCGGGAGGAGGCCGTCGCCGGGCGGCAGCACCGGGAGGACGCCGGTCTGGGAGTCCGGGACGTCATCGCGACGGAGCGTCATGGCGGTGGCGGAGGCATCTTTGAGGGGAGTTGAGATGGTTGTCGTGAGGCAGATGGGCGGATGAGGTTGGATAAGATGATGACTAAGGGGTATGGGCCAATGGGAGGGGAGATGTTTTCATGCCTGAGATGAAGATGAACCTGAGGATCGAACAGCGGGATTGGTGGATCATGATTGAGGGATCCAAGTCTTCTGGAATAAAACAGAGCTAGGATTCTTAAATATCCGAGGTCACTTAACATTCATTTCGTCTTCCTGAAAACTACCAGAAGAGGATCACAAAGACAGGCCTAATGCAGAGTAAAGTAGCTGGCTACCTTACACAGGACGCAACCAGGAAGATGGGAATCATGAGAACCTTTTTCTTCAGAGCGTCGTAAACCTGCCCTGAGCCCATCGAAAGAAGCATGTAGATATGGGTCCCAAATAAGATAATTTCCAGGAAGACAGAGGCCTGTTCATAATTTAATTGGGAGGCAGAATTCGACATGAACCAATCTACTCCCGGGTAGCCCATGAGGCCAACGTGCCGAGAGCCGTGTAAGTCAGAGCTACCATGCTGACTTCATATCGGATCCTCATTCCACATCTCAAACAACATCAAGCCTATAGCCTAGAACATTCGAGGTAAGTATTGCCTCATTCGGTTTATTTGTCATGAAGCCCCCAGTGGCAATATGCCCCCGTAAGCCAAGCAGGCAAAACGTCACAGCCCTCATCACCAGCCTCGCAAGCAACCCATCCCATCTCGGGCTCCGAAAGATGATGGACTGTCGTTATTTTTGACTCCAACCTCTGTCAGGGAAGGCGACGAATGGCAGCGAGCCTTTTGCGCATCCTGTGTCCGCATCGTGTTAGTGGGTGGGCGCGCAAATTATAGCGACCGTTCGATTGCCACTTAACTCCGAGCAGCGCCTCGGAGCAATGCTTGGCGGCAGCGACGACAAGCCGGAGCAGGTTCGCTGTTTTGTATAATAAGAGTCATCAGGCTTTTTGATTGCTGCTGTAGCTATGCGATTAAAATCATCAAGATCACGATTTTGGAGTCCTTGTGTTACCGGTCCATTTGCGGGCTTTTTCGGCGATTTTAGACTCAACACTAAGTCAAAATTTCTTTCCTACAATACATGGCATCGAGATAGCCTCACCTCTCGCAATGGCTGTCAACTACCTGCATCGTGTCGCCGACGAGCTCGGCCTCGTCAATCTCTACCGCTCACGCGTCGATGTCAAGCTGCTCTGTATCCAGCGCTTCGTGCGCATGGCAGCATATGGCGGAACCACTCTCGTCCTCGTCGAATACCTCCAGCTGCTGGACATCACCAAGACGCAGATTGGCGTCTTCATGGCTCTGACCCTGGCTGGTGACGTATGCCTGAGTTTCATACTTACCATGTTTGCCGATGGTATGGGCCGCAAGACTGTGCTGGCCATTGGCGCGGTGATGATGGTAGTCAGCGGCGTAGTGTTTGCGCTTTCAGGCAACTATTGGGTGCTCCTGGCGGCGGCGGTCTTTGGTGTCATAAGTCCGAGGTTAGTCTATCATATCAAGGGCTCATGAGTCTCTCATAATACTGACTGTTCGCAGTGGCAATGAGATCGGCCCCTTCCGTGCTATCGAAGAAAGCATCGTCGCTCAACTCACCCCGTCCACGAGCCGCAGCGACATCTACGCCTGGTACAGCCTCGTCGGCGCTGCAGGAACGGCCTGTGGCTCCATGACTTGCGGATGGACTATCGAGCTGCTTACCAGGAGTCTCCATTGGAGCACTCCTGAGGCCTTCCGAGGTATCTTTTACGGCTACTCGGCAATGGGCGTGCTCAAGTTCATCCTCGTCATGTGCCTTAGCCCAGCCGTCGAGCTCGGCGAGAGTCACAAAACATCCAAACAACATGGCGAAAGGGCTCCCCTTCTACAGGCCCCTTCTGCCGATGAGGAACAGGAAGAGACCCTCAAGAAGTCTCGATCTTGCAATCTTCTCCCCGCCATTGCGAAGACAAGTCTGCCCATAATTATCCCACTGGTCATGTTGTTCGCACTTGACTCGTTCGCCTCGGGTCTGACGACTATGTATGACTCCTGAATTGGTGCTTGGTCTGTTACTCGTGCTGACATGTTGCAGGTCTTGGATCACTTACTTCTTCCGCTGGAGATACGACGTTGAAGACGGCAAGCTCGGGTCCATCTTCTTCACCACCAGCATCATTGCCGCCATTTCCACTCTGGGGGCATCTTCTCTGGCAAAACGCTTCGGAAACATCAACGTAAGCTTCCAGTTACCATGGCTACAGCTTTATAGGCCTAATCTGACTCATATCTTAGACCATGGTGTTCGGCCACCTCCCCTCGTCCATCTTTCTGGCCCTCATCCCAGTACCCCAAGAAGTCCGGTTCTCACTCGCCTTTCTCATACTTCGCGCTTGCACTCAGTCTATGGACGTGGCACCGCGGTCTGCCTTCTTGGCTACCATCATACTCCCACAAGAACGCACGGCAGTCATGGGCTTGATCAACGTGACGAAGACTGTGGCGCAGATGCTCGGTTCACTCATAACCGGAAACCTGGTCGACCATGGCTTCTTCTGGGTGTCGTTTGTGTGTGCAGGCAGCTTGAAGGCGAGTTACGATCTGGGAGTGCTGGCGCTCTTCGGAGAACATGAGAGGGAGCGGGCAAGAGAGGAGAGAGAAGAGGAAGAGAGACACAGGGCGGGAGCGGCCGATGCTTGAAAGCTGACAGTTTCGCAAGCTTAGCCACTTCTCGCTGGTATGGATTATGAGAGATGTTTTACCTGCACATATTGTCATTTATTAGAGCGGGACGGGGTTTATCAGGACAGGCGTTTTCTTCTTCTCGCAGTAGCTACCTAAGTTGTGACCTCAATCGGGAAAACGGCCGATGAAACATCATTGCCTCATGAGTACAAGTTCTGCTCTCTTCTCTGATGCCCGCCATTATGCTGTCCCATTCCCTTGTCCTATACCACCACCACTGGGATTCCTCTAACGTAGACACATCCTACCATCCGTTCTGTTACACCGTGACAGTACATCTTCTACACCTCCTATCCCAGAGCTTCAACTCGAACTGGCGAACAAAAGTGCCTTTGACATGCCTTGTCGGACTTAGCGGAGTCCCTTGCGGACCTGTTCACGAGCCTCCTCGAACCGGTCAGATAGTAGTTGGCGAACCCTTCCACGAGGGGGTTTGTTGCGCTTCTTTTCCTCCTGACGATCCTGGCGCCGCTGCCTCTCGATATCGCTTTTGAGCCATTCGGAAGCATGAACTCGACCCATAATAGCACCCTGCTGTGCCTTGATCTCGGCGATTTGAGCCTCGACCTCCGAAAGACGAGCCGAAAGACGAGCAGCGAGTACTTCATGGGGAAGTACCGTGTGTGTGTGTGGGAGGTAGAGGGAGGTCGATGGAAATCTCTTGCCGGTCTGGTGAATGAGTCCCCTCACATGAGCCTGGTGCTCCTCTTTGGTCATGTACAAAGCTCCGAACTGAAGACACGTAATAAGATCGCAGCGATAGTTGCCGTCAAACTCGGTACGCAAGCCGGCGATGGTTTCCGCACTCACGTCAGGGTTCACAGGCTCCTGGTGATGCGGCTGAGGATAGATGGTCACGACACCCTTGGCGTTGACGTGCTCGGGCATCTGCAGGTGTCGGTAGTAGTGGCAGGGCTTCTCGAAATGCATACCTCGGCCAGGGCAGCCAGCGGAGTTGCAGGTCAACATGCGAACGAATCGAATCTCGGTCTCCATGCGCTCGGCGGAGATCTCGTCCTTCTTCTCGTACAGCATGTCTCCGAGGGCCACGCCGTACTTGTGCGGACCCCATTTGACATGGCGGTCCCATTCCTCGCGAGTCTGGAAGTTGCTGTTGTAGAACTTGCAGCAGGACTCGCGACACACGAAACGAGCCACCAGGGTCCCATCCTTGAGAGTCTCTTGGATGGGTTGGTCCCGGGGGCCCGACTCCATGTTGTCGACGAGCTCCTCCAGAGCCGAGAGGGCCGACATCTCGAAAAAAAAAAGAAGAAAAAAAGGAGAAAAATCGGCTGCTATGTTATGAGTCAGTGACATCTTCTTAATGCTCCCGGAAGGTGCGACTTACGCTGGTGAGGGCGAGGGCGACGGGGAGAGCGACGGGGAGGGCGAGGAGGAGGGGATCTTCGTGGGCTTGAAGATGAAGAGGAAGAGAAGCGGGACGAGAGACAGAAATTTTCGAGACACGATAAATACTCGGCGGACGCGCGTCGAGAGCAAACAATCCTGTTGCTGGTGCTGCTCTGTTTCCCGTTGGCAGTGATTCACGGACTGGTCGATGTAGCAACACCAAGGGGAACGCTGCCAAGTTGTCCACCTCGCCGTCCATGATCATCTATGATCCAAGCAACCGGCTGGAACTCACTTGACCAAAAGGGACAGAATCATTCAGAAAAATTAATGAGAGCAAATGATCTATTTCTAGAGTGTATATACGCTCTTTCAGAAGCCTATGGCTCGGCGTTGAGCCAGAACATCATGGTAGAAGTTCAGGGGTTTCGACTCGATGTGGACAAACCCAAGATGAGAAGGTACCTGGCAGACCACGGGAAGCTGCATGAGGACCCACCTGGTAGCTTGTCACTTTCAGTTCACTTTCATTTTACTCTCACTTTTCATGACCTGGTAATTTATATGGTCTTCTCGGTCATGGGAATTACACTTCGCGACACTTCGCAGACTTTACTCTTCCTCCTGCCCAAGGGAGCCGCTAAGAAGCATGGGGCCTCGTAACAGGGTCCATTTACTTTTTCAACGTGTGGTTGATGCCATACCCGTCGTACTTATTGATGATCTCATCCCTGTTGGAAAGATCCTTGTCTTCGTCGTCGCCACTCTCGACGTATGAAGCTTTCTAATCTGCCGGGCAAGTTCGAAGATGACTGGACAAGGACAAGAGTCGACTCAAAGAAGAAGCTTGGGTACAGGCGGTGGTAGGCAGCATTCCCCCTCTCTAATAACAGCCGCATTAACGCGAGACAGAGGTGCCCCTACGAATCGGCTACGTGGACAATTCAAACCACCCCGTGACTCTATCCATCTCCGTGGAAGCTGGCTCTGCATCTTGGCCACAGGGCCGGGCCGCTGTTCTCAATTGTCGACGTATCCTGGAGGGACACGGGCCAAACCATATCCACGTCGAGATAAAGGAGTCCGACCTTGTACAATGCGTCTCCCCTGCGTCAAATCGGGCGACGATCGAGAGTTCCCCGTTCCCGACCGTAACGAGAACTGGAACGACAGGGCCGCAAAGTGCGTCAACTGACAACATCTGCGACCAAGAAGAGTATGTCCCTGAGAAGGACGCGGACATCAACGATAAAGAAGAAGAGTACGTCGACTCCCATGAGATAGTCGACGACGATACGGATGACGACATCTACGACAATGACACTGGTGATTTATATGCCGAGATTCCTGGCGATTACATATCCGATTCCGATGACGATGGCAATTGTGACAGCGCCGACTTAGAAGATATTCAACAAACACCAACCAAACTGCAGCAAAAGGTTCGACTTCGACTAGCTGTGATGCTAAGAGCTATGTCTCTGGGCTTGATTGCCATACCAGTAACTTGGTGGAAAGCAATCTTCGCCGTCATCTGATCGTAAAGATCATCGTCTCTCCTATTATCATCAGGAATACTCGACTCGCCGCCCGTAAGAATCGGCGTAGAGCACGAGGGTCGAAACTGGGATTTCCCGAGTCAGGATCATTCGTTAGCTTCTCATCACCAGGTCCTGAATAAGGGACCTTCTTCAAGCTGGCCCATCGTTCCTTGAAATGCGCTAATGGGATGCCAATCCACGAACAACTGGACACCGAGTAGAGAAGAAGGAAGAACAAGTCCGGGAGTGCTTTGGGAGGAGCCTCCGAAGGGATGTCACACGTATCTAGTTATTTGGGGAGGTCTGCGAGGGTTTCAGAGATAGATTATCCATCATTTTACCAGAGTGCCCTTTCCAGACAATCGGAGGTGGTAACCGTGCTTCTTGATATCGTCTGGCGTCTTTTCTAGCGGTTTCATTACCCTGGGGTCCAGTATGGCTGTCTAGTCCGTAGTGAGTTGTCCGAGCGGGTTAATCAGGAAAGCAAGCATGTTAATCGAGTTGCGGCGTTCTATTGAAGGTACTAACCTAGAGCTTCTGAGAAATAGTGTGGAAGTAGCATCGGACAAACTGAACGAAGATCGGACGCGAGCAAGTCAGGTGGTGTACGCCATGGTGGGACAAGACGACGGCACAATCATTCGCAATGAAGAAGGAGAGGAGATGCACCAAGCTTTACATGGATACTACGTGGGAGGCAGTGTTGTTGACTTGAGAAGAGGGTGACGAGTGAATACGGACGATATTTATTCTTGACTCCGAGCTGTCAGGACTTCCTAGTACATAATAGCGATCCAAGCTTTCAGCAATCACCAATCCGGTATGGTGTAGTGGCTAACATTTCGCGCTCTCATAACCTGAGAGAAATTGATCCGCGGAGCCCAGGGTTCGATTCCCTGTACCGGAGAACATCATCTTTTTGCCTCCTTTTACTTTTCCCCTCTTCATCCTCTCATACTTCCCCGCGTGCTGGACCTGCTGCCGTGACTTCATGGGTCTGTCTGCTTGACTATACTAACTGCTTGTCCTATCCTCACTCCGATTACCTCTTTTCTTTTCCTTTTTGACCTCGCCCTCTGTATCCTGTCACAGAGTTGCGTGTGTGGCCAGCTTGGACCCCTTGCTGACCGCTACCTCATTCCGCCACGTTGTCCATCTCCGAAACCATGAAGCTTCAGCCATCGCAAACTTTGGCGGAATCATGACATCCTGCTATCGACTCTCTCTGAGTATTTGCCTTTCTAGAATCGTTTTACCGTCCTGCAATTCTTTAATTATCGAGCTGACACGTCGCGATCTGCATTGTCGGAAGAACGCGTTTGCGCCAGTTCTCCATGACCGCCACCACCACAGCCACATCGCTGAATGATGCCATGACAGATTTCATTCTCAGCCATGCAAGCAAAATACTTCCAAATAGCCGACTCTGCCTCATCTCAAATCCCAGCATGAGCATGTTGAATCTCCTAGTAAATCGCATGTGCACAATTAACGACCGCTCCGATAACAACGAGAAACATCCGGTATGGTGTAGTGGCTAACATTTCGCGCTCTCAAAACCTGAGAGATCACATTCCGCGGAGCCCAGGGTTCGATTCCCTGTACCGGAGTATCTTTTATCTTGCTCGCCTGACATTTTGGTCTTTTCCTACTTTTTGCTCTGCTTTTCACCCTCCTGAGCTGGCTCAACATCAAAGCGGGCGTCGGGCGCAGAGTATGATGGATCCCACGAGCGCTTTAGCCACTGGGTAGCAGTGCGATGACTATATTGACATAGGGTTCGACGAAGATATCCCAGACGTCATCGAGCCTGAGTTACTAGAACGATCGCTACCCGGCCGCTCAACTGATAAGGATCTGGTCTTCTATATCATCGCACATCTAGGGCAGACTCCTCTGGAGGCAGCAAATTCGGCCGCTAGAGCAATCAAAGCTGTAGTTGATATAATCTTGGAGGCAACCGGCTTTCCTTCTGTGAAAGTGGCCGTGCAGATCTTGGATCCTGAGCTCTCTTTTTTAAGTATTTCTTCGGCCCTATTAAGCATAATTAACAGCTTCTTGACATCTGGGACTCTATCAGGGAACACATCTTCCCTATTTTATAGAGCTATCCTAGTATAAAGACTATATGAGTATGATTAATATTTCGAGATTTGGCCTTGGTCATATTAACTAACTACCTTACTTTATTTACCCTGACCATTTATTTGCCTTTCGATCTTATCTGCTAGATCAAATGAAACCTATGAAAACTTACGCAAGCCTGTCTTAAGGCGGAAAAAAATTAAAATAGAAAATTTAAAGTATCTGTAGGAAGTCAGACTTTTTTGCTTTCCATAGATATCAGTTATATTCTATCAGGGTGACCTTCATAACCCTTATGGCTTCCATTTGTGCATATATAAAGAGACTCATTTCCTTCAAACTTGGATTTCTCTTCTTCATTCCTTCTCATCAGACATACATACTCACAACACGATTGCGACCCATACAATCCAGCTACATCTCGCAATATCGATTACTGACAAACTTTTTCCCAACACTCGTAAGTCATCTTTTTTGTCTTCCCCCGTCCGAGTACGTGCTTACCATGGTCTAGTTACTTTACCACATTACCCACGATCAAAATGGCTGCTCTCGTCAACGAAAAGCACTTCTCCTTCCGTGGAGTGCGTTGGTCGGCCCGAGAGATTTACCACCGGGTCGGAGCCAAGACGACCCTCTTCGGGTCCGAGGTCAAGGCGTTCATCAAATTCCTGGACAAGAACGGCGACGACATCGCGAAGGAGTACATGGAGCTAAGGAGTCTGAAGTACCACTCCTCAACTCGCCCTTGCTCCCTTTGTGCCTGAGGCACCTTCATCTTTGAGCCGTGGACGACGTGTATTGGTAAAATACGGGCATGAGTCAGGCGGAGTGTATAATATGCCTTCAGTAGTTCGTCATAGATACCCCATGGTAAATTGAAGAGGCATCGATACACCCTTTAAACTCCAGTATTTACTAAGATTTGGCGCCGTAGAGTGCTGGTGACGTGTTCTATTATCGGAGAATTTCAATTACTTTGCTTAAGACAGAGTTGAACTGAAGGCTTTTTGAGTTTCTGTGTAGAGCTTCGTCAGGTTACCGACGTACCCAGATACCTTCAATGATGCCGCGATAGCCATAGACAAAGGATTTGATACGGGACTGAAGTAATTGACTTGATAGTAGACATTGAATATGTTGTTTACTCGGTGTATTATGATGGTAGTTTCTTTGAGATTGTGATCTTGTTTGGATACTCTTTCCTTTCTTTTCCCAAAAGTCGCAACTGCGCGTAAAGCTTCGAGATTCACAATATAAATCTTCACATGTCATCTGATCGGGACATGCGAGCCTCATGGCAGTCGAGCCTCTTCTCAAAGTAAGGCCGTTCGCTCTATCCGCATGCCTGGGCTTCCCATGAGAGCCAAACAGCCAAGTCAGCCCAGCCAGCCAAGTCAACTCAGCCAAGTCAACTCAGCCAAGGAGCCCAGTGTAGTCTCCTGCCCGGGTTCTTGAGAGAACTGGGGTCTATAATAGACCCCAGTTCACAAAACAAGAGACAATGCTTGCAATCGTAGAGGAGGTATCATTTCATGCCTCTGGCTGTTAAGTGCGATGAAGTGATGCTATTCATGACCAACACTCGTAAACAGTTAGGATCATGATTGCTGGTGTAAGTCCGAATATATCGTTCAACCCCCCACCCCACCCCCCTCTTTTTTTTCAATTGTTCATTCCTGTAGTGTCATCTTCCTGGCAGAGCCGGCAGGGCTGGGGGCTGTTTTTTTTGAAGTCGTGGGCCTGTTCAGTAGGGTTATGTTCTAAAATCATCTCCATGAAAGCTCGCGCGGCGTCCTCGTGGTTGATGGCATTATCCAGGTCACTCCCCTGGTCTGGTTCATCTTCATCAAGCTCCCAAAGAACTTCGCCGGACACGTCCTGAAATTCCAGGTCTTGCAGATACGGATTCTGAAGTCGCCAATATCAAAGACGAACCTATGGACGAAGATATTGTGCTCGCCGATATCACCTCTGAACCCAAGGATAAGGATATCGGTCTCCCGGATTTGGAATCCATGGATGCTGAAATCTGAGATGGGATTTGGGATCATTGAATTTGGAGATAACTGAACCGGGATACTGGATCTGGAACCGTCTGGACTGAGGACACTAGATCTGAGGACATGTATCCCTCTGGTTCTTCTTCAACGGTATGGAGAAAACCTCCGGTGATACCGTCCACGACAGCCGCTTCGATCTCAACGTCGGCTTCATTACTTGCATCAGTCGATTGCGGTGGTAACAGGCCCTAAAGGGAGAAAGTTTTGAGATGAAACCTCCTTGCATGATTCTACGTCATGGACACACTTCGAATATATTCCGTCAGACCTCGCAGAATCTCATTTGTCATTGGATTTTCTGTTGCTCACATCCATGTCTTCGACTGTTGTCTGCGCTGGTCGTCTTGGGACTCTCTTAATGGTGGTGGAGAAGCTGTCCGACGTAACTTACATTATCCAGAGCTTCACGCCTGGCACCGCCAATAAGAAGGTACACGTTGATGACGACAAACATTTCATCCCATGACACTCGTACTTACAGCCTCTGAGACTCAACATATAGGATACTGCAGAGTACCGCCTGGAGGAGACACAGATTAATAGACATGAGGATTCAGGGAACGATTTTTGGAGTATATGCCAGCCGATAGACGGCATGATGTTAAGTGGCCTTACAGCGGACCTGGAAGTGAACGAGGGAGATTAACACTGAAAGCAGTGCGTGATGCAACCCAGAGTAATAATAGTTTATAATTATACGGTAATAGATAGGTGTAGATGTTATGTTAGGTCAGATTGTTTTCGGCTGCTGGACACCCGGCAGTGGTGTCTCGCGCCCTATAACATACAGGGAAGATGGAAAAGGCAAAAGCAGGCCGGCATCTTTCCAGCACTAACCGCCTAATTTTGCGAATTCTTCATACTTGAGGCATATCTGTCAGATGTTCCTGAAGCCCACCAGGCGTGAGGATCAAGGAATTTGGCCCTCTATTATTGCTGGAAACCGCCCACCGCAGAGAAAGAATGATACCAGACCCACATTTTCGTGCCACTCAAAGCAAAAATTATGATTTCTTCCCTGCTGATAGGCAAAAATTAAAGATCAAAAAGAAACTCCGGTACAGGGAATCGAACCCTGGGCTCCGCGGAATATGATCTCTCAAGTTTTGAGAGCGCGAAATGTTAGCCACTACACCATACCGGATGTAATGCGTTGAATTAGCCAGCTGCTATTAGCCACTAGAAAGTCAACCCCACTATCGAGAAGGCATGCTCAGAACCTATGTGCCAGAGGGAATCAGAGAGGCTGATATCAAGGCTTCATCTCATTAGAGCATCAATGACAATTGAGTCTAGCTCTCGCTGGCTGAGTATGTCAAGCCATGAATGTCTGCTTGTCTCATCAGCTGAACTGAGAGGGAGGTGATTGACTGATGACACGAAAGAGCGGCTAATGGAGAATGCGAGAAACTTCCCCGGTTCAGACTTAAAATGCAATTTAATGACTAATAGAAGAGAAAATTTGTCATGGGCCAGCTTGGTCTTATTATTTGTAGGATTTTCTGGGGTATTTTGCAGCGCCGGCATATCTACCGTGGGTAGTACTCTGTACTCTGAGAGCATTTCAATTTGATCTTTGGAAGCAATCTGCTCTTCAATTTTGTCTGAAAGCATCATCATCACATCCCTGAAGTGGCGCCCTCGGGAATAGTCATATCATGCCAGTTCTCCCATGCCATCCTCTAAATTTCACTCTTCTCTCATGGAATTCACCCATTCAACGTCAACTCCCTCTATTATGGGGCGAAACCCCCATAGCCTGTGACTTATCACTGGCGATTGCCTATAATAAGGCGTCTTATACTGTAACAATGTAAGCTGCTGGTTGGTCGCCTCATTTTCGAATTGTATTAAAGGCTGCATGCACATTTTGAAATAGGCTGAATGAAAGAGGGAAATTTGTCGAAAAGAGAAAGAGGATTTTTTTACGAAGATGACAGGCATTTCTCAGTTCTTCTTTTTCCGTATCATGGTATCTCAAAACATCCAGAATTGATGTATATTCTTTCGCGTCGTTCAAAATGGAGCTGCTCGCTTCTATTATTGGCGTCGCCGACGTCACAGCTCGCGCCAGCACTGGCCTCTGGAAGCTTTGTGAACAATGGCGAGGCGCCCCAAAAGAGGTCCACCTTCTTCGAGACGACTTGATCCAGACGAATGCCTTCTTTGCCCAGATTCAGAAAGGCCTGACTGCGGAACAAGCTAGGGGAGTCGATGCATCAAGATGGCCTCCAGATTGTATTCGCGAATTGGAGCAACTCCTGCAGGACGGCCAAGCTCTTGTTCTGGGTGTCCAGAAGATGGTTGATGAGCTGTTGGGCCAGGGAATTGCTGCAAGCGGATCATCGGACGAGTCCCTCAGTCGGCGACGCAAATTATTGTGGGTGACGAAACTGAGATGGACTTCAGACCAAAGAAAGTCTTTAAAAACGCTTATGAGCAAAATATGCGTGAGCCTCGTGTCACTTAATGTGTGAGTCGGCCATTACGGGTATATCCGCAACAGTGTTTCTGACTGGTAATCTACAGCATGGTCACAACAGACTTGCAAACGATGCTTAAGAGCGTGGACAAAAGGATTCTTCAAGCTGTGGATAAAGCTGCTCACAAGAATAGAGACCACTTTGACATGAAACTCGAGACATCGAGGGTGCAGTTCGTCGGTCAAGTCGTTGCTCAAGTTGTCAACCAGCTGGACAACCTTCCAATCACCACCTGGAGATCTCGACCGTGGTCTCAACGAGGCTCGGAATCGATTGAGGGATGATATAATTCACCATATTAACTCTTCTCAGTCTGAGTCTTTTGCACGTCTTGCATCATCCACTGACGATATAATTTCATACGTGGATCGCCGCATCGCAGAGCTGCATTCTGATATCGTGAGCTCGTCTGAAGAGAGGCAATTGGCGATCCGGACAACACTCATCGAAGATCAATCCAAGGGCTGCAATCAACCCCATCGGAGTAGCTCTATGCCGTCATCCTTGAGAAATACTGATCCCTGGGCTACCTTATTATACCAAAGTGCAGCGAGGGCACGATTTACCAACCCAAGATGCGAGTTTGGATGCCTCTGCCAATGACATTCCATCAGCGCCTATGGAAACTGGAAGCTCACTTGGTTTGAAGCGGTTCTAGGCTCAATACAAATAACGTATCGAGGGTGTCTATTGAAAGCAAGAGCATGTAGCAGCCCAAAGTGCCAGAGTCGTCATCAACCAGCATGGGTCCATCTGGACTATCGCCTGCCGAAGTGGTTACTAAGGATTACTTTTACGCTTGCCGCATCTCTGAGCTCTGCAGCCCCAGAAATGTTGTTGCGGATTGTCCGGCGCATTCCAAAGGATAGTAATGTATTGTTATCGCAAAGCATCTTTGGATTCATCAACAGGCGGGATCTAGATGGTCTCAAATGGGCTCTGCAGACTAAGAAAGTCTGTGTGTATGATGTGATGACGTCCCGCAGCGCCAGAAGCACATATACTGCACTGACCTGGGCAATCATATCTGAGGATGTGCCCATAGCCAAGTTACTTATCGATGCAGGCTCCGAGGTCAGTGTTGGATCAGACTATGTGTCCCCTATCCAGGAAGCCCTCTATTTATTCTCAGAGGGCGCGCGCGAGGGGAAAAGTTTCCTGGAGATGCTTCCAATCGACGAATTTCTTGAGGCATCTGGGTTTTCTGACTTACATAGAATCGTCCTCGGGTTCCTGCCGCTCAACTTGAGAGAATCATTGCAGAAACCCCATCTTCTTGCCCAGATCAACCAATGCACAAAAGACGGCCAGACACCGCTTCATTGGGCCGCAGCAAGAGGAGATGCAGCCACTATCAAAACTTTAATTGAGGCCGGGGCCACAGTCAACATTCGAGCGTTGTCTGGTAGAACGCCGCTTCTCAGTGCATGTTATTGCGGGAATCTCGCCGCTGTCCGGGCTCTACAAGATGCAGGCGCCGCAATAGACTGCAGAGACAAGGCGCTCCGTACCTGCTTACACATTGCAGCTCAGTCGAGAGTTGAAAACCTAACCTTGCTGTCGTTTTTAATCAGCCGGGGAGCCAATGTCAACGCCCAAACCAGCGCAAACGCGGGGCCGTTAGATCGTGCAGTGATGGCGAACAGGCCTAAATCAGTCAGTCTTCTCCTCCAACAAGGCGCGAACGCGAGTAATCGGGACTCGGACGGCAACAGCCCATTATTAGACGCAATCACTGTTGCATCACACGAGTCAGCGCGAATCCTACTCGACTACGGCGCCGACTATACAAACATTAACAATTACGGTTGGGGAATACTTCACACGCTGGCAGCAGAAGGTGATTTGCGAATGATCCGATTGTTCATCGAGGTTCGGATGCGAGGGCTTGACCCAAAAATGCGAGGATTGGATGGCAAGACGCCCATAGATTTGTTTGAAGAGCGATGGGATCATAACTCGTCCGAGTTGCGGGCGCATGTCAAGGCTTTGCTTGAGAGCCTGGTAGATCACACAAGTGCGGTTAGAGGTAAGGGTAAAGAGATTGATCTGGCTGGCGAGTCGTCGGATGAGGACTTTTATGATGCATCAGACACTTGGTAATGGATGAAGTGTTGTTGAGGTAGCTTTGTTGTTAAATGGCAGTCGCTTGGCTCTGGAAACAGAAATTGATTTCAGTGTTCATGAGATCTACCTCCGAGTTAAACGGTATCTCATGAATACATCGTTTCAACACTCTTCATTCGAGGGCGCATAACTTCAGTTACTACTACAATTACCCCTGAGTACTCACTCAAGTTAGTCCGGTCCGAAAGGACGCCGCGAAGCACGCAGAACATTTCACCTACACACCTACACGAGCCGGCGTGTTATGCCATGAAAATCCGCACAAAGAGTGGTTTGTAGCAGTTTAAATTTTTGTGCTTCTGGTGATTGAAGTACCTGCGATTACCCTGCCAGGCAGAATGGCTAAGGTATGATACAGAAGGTTTGCGCTGAGCTACCCACGTGTACGCTGACTCGATAGACAGTCGTGAAAAGACCATACAGATGATCCACGGACAAGATTTGAAAGTCATGAGACAGCAGATCAATAACTCTCATCCTTCGAAAAAGGCATACAAAGTATGAGTCGAGCGAGTACTCCAAAATGGCAAGGCAGTGCCCAAGATCGAGAAACTGGTCAGGATGATTAATATTGAGGTCCAAGATATGATAGCTGGTATCATGATGGTGAGCAGTGTGCTCGAGACCGTGGTTGTGTAGACCGGGGTTTCTGACAGCTGAACGAAAGAGCCCTTACGATGGAGTACAATATTAACAGAGTCGCACCATCGTCAAACGCCAGCGACGGCGGACTTTTTGGCTAGAGGTCATAAATTTGAAGTAAGATTATCCTGAAGCCTTGAAGTCAATAAAGTTACCGAAGCACATACACTGTGAACGCCGTAGGCTGGTCTCTTCTAATAGCCCAGTTCTACCATGCGAAAGACTACAGTGTGTAAAGAGCCGCTATGGCTTTCTAGTAGCTAATAGTGAACCAGTTTTTCAACAAGCAGCATCCGGTATGGTGTAGTGGCTAACATTTCGCGCTCTCATAACCTGAGGGATAAGTACCGCGGAGCCCAGGGTTCGATTCCCTGTACCGGAGAAAATTCTCTTTTTGCATCTCTGACATACCTGGAAACGGAATACTAATGTTCTGTCTTTACTTTTTGCTTATTGACCTATCTAATCAGCATGTTGAACGTCGCGCAGCGGGTTTCTTTACCAAACAGACGAAGCCCCTACAATACGTCTAATAATAGCCTGTACTCTGAGCATCTTATCCCTTTTGCCACATGAATGAAGGTGCAGCACATGTGATAAGTGAGCCAATTTTTAGCCAACTTGCATTTGTTCTTCGTCATTTTCAACTCGTAACGATCGCCCGCTTTCCGGACATGCTGGCCTGATTGCACCATAGACATATCCGACAATTAACAGGTACTTCACGGAACTCCATGATACTTCAATGTTGGACTTCTCGTATCAGTTGCCACGACCCCACGTATTTAATTATTCATATGTAGATGATATCGCGTCTGGGAACTATGCACTCTTCCTTTCAAATATCGGGAAACTCCAATAAGATATGTTAACAGCAGACAGAGTCATGAGGCACTCATGGCGCCTTGACAGAGGCAGTAGTTCTCTTGCTCAAAAACAGCATCGATCATTAAGGGAAACACATGTGCGATCCCTTTTTTTCATGTCTAAGGGAAGTTAAGAGGTTGACAAATCTCTGCAAAGAATTCAATAACCTTGCCAAACATGCGCAGGTGTTACTCCGACAAGACAGGCCACCAAACGATTCCATTATTAAAGAATTTGAGACCAAAGGTATTTGATCTCATCATAACTCGACAGTTCGCATGTTGGCGACATAACAACTAAACGTCGGAAGCAGCTCTCAAGGGGCTCTAGAAGAAACATCGACGTGCCTTGCTATGTTTCCTTAAGCACATATAGAGAATGAATGAGAATGTAGAAGCCGGTGGACGCTCTATCGCAAGGAGAAGTCAAAAATAAACCGCAGGTAAAAAGAGAATTTTCTCCGGTACAGGGAATCGAACCCTGGGCTCCGCGGTACTTATCCCTCAGGTTATGAGAGCGCGAAATGTTAGCCACTACACCATACCGGATGTGATATGATTGGTTGATCAGAGGGTCCGAAAGTTGAGTCTATGCAAGGCCAGCGGTTTTGCGGAAACTGCGTGCCTTCAGAATTTGCCGTATGAATCAATCTGATGGTTTTTACCCTCCTTTACAGGTATGCATGACTGTTTGATGTTGCTTGTCTTCACTTCCATGATCTTCCAAATATGCCCCACGCTCAGGACGCCTCCTCCATGCATGAGCTCCAGATCCGCGTCCATCTATGATACAAGGTATGGTAGAGATCAGTGCGCATATGACTCTCTCTGCTTTACAACATCCATCGACGTGAAGCCACATAGATGGAAACTTAGATTGGAACTGTCGCAGCCCGATACGTATGGATCGTCTGGCCGTTACTCGACGACACCGAGCCAGCTTTGCTGCTACTGCTGCTATAGCTGCTCGAATCTATCTCTAAAATTCCCGTCGTGTACGGATCACTGAACACCCGCACTAGAGATGCTTGCTTTTTGAACTCGACCGAGGGTTTATCTTCGTCATCAACGGACATCATTGCTAAGTGTCAGGCATCATGGCGAACGGGCAACACTACAGGCTCGCCATATTAAATTTACCGGAAATCATGAGCGCTCTAGAAAATTTTATGAGCAAGAATAGCCTAGAAATTATCGCTTAGCATCTTATTCTAATCGACTTTTCCGACCTTTCCGTGATGAATTTGAATCTCATAAACTGTAAAGGGAACTGGGGATTCAGGATATAGAGTCTGTAGAAGGAGATTTGGATAACACTAGTACCATCTTCACTCCCATGAGAAGTCAGTCATGGAGAGTCGGAGGGAAGCCGGCAAAAAAAGAAATGCGAACCATCAAAAGTGGCAAAAGGAAAGCATCCTCCGGTACGGGGAATTGAACCCCGGGCTCCGCGGTGAAAACGCGAAATGTTAGCCACTACACCATACCGGATATGATTCGTTGACAGGGGCTCGCGACTAAGAGATCCTATACAGCAGATTTGCTAGCCTCTACCTCACTTACATGAAGCTCGTGTTCCATCCATCAGTAGGGCCAAGAGCAAAGCAAGAAGACCAACCTTCTTTGAAGCCTAGCATTAACTCATACACAACGCACACATCCTCTGACCAGTAATTGCCATTATTGCCTCTTAAATCACCCGAAAATCCGCCCCTTCTTAAAGTGCAGTCTCACAATCTTCCGTCAACCTCCCGAAAAGGATTGCCCTTACACGACCAGCTCCAAACCATCAAAGAGCTCTTCATTCCCAATGCATAAGATCGAGACCTGTTCCATAGGCAATCCTCTCATGACTCCTCATACACAGTCTGTGCGATAAGCAAGTCTCCATAGCCTCTTCATAATCAACCCCTCAATTCATCTTCTACTCGACCGTCTGCATTCTGTGTTCATGGTCCTTTCAGGCCCACCCCCTCCAAATCCCAACTCCCTCGCCCAGAAAACAACCCAAAACAATTGACAGAGCGCACTAAAATATGCTGTTAATGAGTGCAATGTTTCATAAGAACAGAGCATACCGTACACATTAAGCAGCGCTGCCTTTCTTGCTGCCGGGGATCTTTCGGCGGGTGCTGTTCCTAGCAGTCTTATCGTCGACGGCATCCGGGATGGCTGGCTCATTCTCCTCTGCATGATCCTCTTTCGGCTCATCCTTCGCTGGCTCTTCCTCTACCATCTCTGCGCCTTCCATCTGACCCTCTTCCATCTCTCCCTCTTCCGAACTGTCCTCATCCGCCTCCGCGTCGAATTCCACTGTCCAGCAGCGCGTCGCAGGATCGTACTTCACCTTGGGCCAGCCGGTATCATCCTCAACTCGTCTACCATTGTCATATCTAGGCGGGTTCAACTCATCGCAAAACAATGGTCGCGGGCCTTTGTCGTCTTCCCTCATCCTCTCGTACTGTCTGGCCACGATTCTATCCAGATTCTGGCTTCTCCGTACGTAGAAGGCGTTGCCTCTTTGAGAAATGAGGTGAATTGGCTCGTTAAAGCTTCGGTTAACTTTCCTCCGTGTCCGCATAGTGCATTCTTTAAGAAAGAGATCGAAACAAATGAGCGCGGTTCTGCTAGTGAGACTCAGTTGAACCACGTTCAACTGTATATCGATATCGGTCGTTGGTTGTCCGATCTTTTCCAAGATGGCCTTGCCGAGTCGTTCGGTTAGCGATTGCGCCCAGGTAATCACTGCATCGGATTGGCGGGAATCGAGGTTGAACTTTGCTTCCAGAAGGCACCGTATGGCAAGGTCAGCTTCCAGTGCTGCACGGGTGTCAGGAGCAATATTGACATCCATATCTTCCGTCTTGTGGTAATGAAGTAGGTGGCAAGGAACGAGTGAAGATGGGAGATCTGGGGCCAGACTGGCGCAAAGGCCCGGTTAAATGTGTTTCTATTTCTTTGTCTGCACAGCCTGCAGTGATCTCACGTGAGTACAGTAGGGTACTTGGCAAAAGTCTTAACGCCACCAGCCAGTTTCATTTTTGTAGGCGAATCTACCGAGACTAAATTCCAAACATAGGGTCCCCCCGATCACATCCTCAATAGTACTCGATACAGCTTGAAGATTTGCGGAGCCTTGGTCGTAACACTCCATCTTTTATCGCAAGAGACCCAGAGGGCAACATCCTAGAAGGTTGTCAGTCTCGAATCTCTCGTTGGCCTCTCATAAAGCATGATAATTACCTCATTCGCTCTGAGAATGGTATCCCGAATCCGAGCTTCCAGAGCTTGAAGCTGAATCTCGCCTCTCACATCGTGAACACTTGCGGGGCGACACGACTACTTCAGTATTGCGTTCATTGCCGGCATGATCTATCGTTCCTTCAGGTCTCTTCGGACAACGCTGGGTGTTGGACTTCAGGATTTTTCCACAGTCGGAACAAATGACAAGTTGATAAGAACACATCTCTCAGTTTCTCGGTTGAAGTTTGTGTAGAGAGTGGAGTGGGATTTGGTCGAGAAGGGTGGTTTCTTCATGCATTTGTAGGCGAATTTGCTGACGGTCCAGTTCGGTTAAAGAGCCATAATCCTGGTCTACAGCTCAAAGGCCGGTCTCAGGCGGTGAAGGCAGAGCGAAAAACTTGGATAGCTTCAAGGGCGACCCCAAGCTGGCTGACATGACGTGTCTTTCAAGACAAAGGAAACTGCATGTAGAATCCACCACCACATGCACAGCCATGACAGTGATGCATGTCTGCTAATGGAGCTCATACGCAATAATTGTAAACCTCAGATCGGAGCCTAGCCATCATGCATGAATGCCACGTCATGAGAATTGACTGAACTTGTAAGTGAACTGTCTGGACGTTGGGAGTCTCGACGCTATGAGGGGAACAAAATTGAAGTGTAAAAGGACTAAATATAAGATCACAAACTTCTCTTCAAATCTCTTCTCAACGTGTCACACCCTCAGTACACGCGCATCCCTCTCCAATACATCAGATAAACAATCCATCCATCCAACTCACGAAGCCACAACAGTCTCTGAAACTTCATCGAAGAAAGCCCGACTCTATAAATCATTCATAGAAACCAGCAAAAAGTAAATCTCCTCCGGTACAGGGAATCGAACCCTGGGCTCCGCGGATCAAGTTGATTTCTCTCAAGTTATGAGAGCGCGAAATGTTAGCCACTACACCATACCGGATTGGTAAATGAGGAAGCCCAAGAGCCCTATAACCCAAGGGCAGGGCACAGGGGTTGCTGGTAATTCAAAGGAAGGTCGGTATTAGGCTGTTCCGGCAGAGGTTGTAGTGTTGAAGGCCAGAGTAATAGAAGGTTGTTTGGGTTTCGAAGTCGTTGACTTAGATGTTGAGTTAGGTAGAGATCGCCGACAGGGATGTCGAATCCTTCGCTGAGACGAGGCTAGCAGATGCCTCCATCCTGCCTCGAACATGACCCAAGTGAACCCTCCAAGACCAGCCATTGTTCACGAATCATCATTGCGTATTTTTGTATAACCTCTTTCTATTAGTAAATATTGATACAACCAGATCAGGTCTTTGCAAACCAGCCTAAAAGCATTGCAAAGTGCTGACTCTGGCTCTTTTTTTTGGTTTGACCTCCTCTAGCAACTCCCAGCTCTGCGTGAAGTCCTTCGCGAGAGCGTCCTCAAAGCCAATTCCACGAAAGCACAGCCCGAAATCTCATAATTCTCCTCAACGCAGCCCTTCCTATTCCCTTCCGAACAGCTAGTATTACAAGCAGATATTGGCAAGCATCTCAACTTGATGCCGCCTGTAGGACTCGCTTTTCTTGGACCTCTACAGGTCAATCATACCATCCGCGATTGCGAGCCGTTGCTTCGCGGTCTTGGCCCTCTTAGAGCCCTTGCCTCTGCCCTTTTTGCCCTTCGAATCGCTATCCATGGGGGTGGCGGGTGTGGCTGTACCCGAAGCTCCTTGCTTGTTGCCATCGTCGAAGTGGCCCTCGCCTAGAAAAGGTATATTAGTATAAGACTTCTCGAACATCTCTTTTGGTGTCTTCTCACCTTCGTGATACATATCATCAAGACTGGCAGGGTTTTCGGGTTTTCGGCCTCGCTTGCCACCCTTCTTCTTCTGCTGTTTCTCCAACTCTCCAGACTCTTGAAGTTCCTTCTCACGACGCTCGATCATTTCGGCTTGCTCATCATCCGCCAGCCACATTGCTATGTCGCGGTTGCGGTTTTCGGGAGCCCTGCGGCCAGAAAAGTCGACGTTGCCACCGCCGCCCTGGATGACGACGCGTTGGACTTCTTCCTTCTGCAAAGCACGCTTTCGGATACGTTCCTCGATAGTGCCGCGGGTGATGAGACGATACACGGTAACCTGCCTCGTCTGACCAAGACGATGCGCTCTGTCCATGGCCTGCGAGTCGATGGTCGGATTCCAATCCGAGTCATAGAAAATGACCGTATCGGCAGATGTAAGGTTGATACCAAGACCACCAGCACGCGTAGATAGGAGGAAGATGAAAATCTCTGGCCTGGTCTGGAAGTCATGAACCGTGTCACGACGATCTTCCAACTTGGTTGAACCATCCAGTCGACAGTACTTGTAGTTGCGGTACGTCAGATACTCCTCCATCAGATCGATCATGCGCGTCATCTGGAAGTAAAGCAGTACACGATGACCTTCATTCTTGAGCTTGAAGAGCAGCTCATCAAGTTTGGCCAACTTCCCGCTATCCGTAACGAACCGACGCATAGACGGGACGGCAATGTTAGTGAAGCGTTTCTTCTCATGATCAGGCTTAGGTAGGGTTCGGTTGACAGGGTAAAGCTCGAGAGGAACCTTCTTCTCGACCAGAGTCTGTTCCTCCCACAGCGTAGGGCCGTACAACACTTTGCGGATAGGCATATTAAAAAGCTCGTCGTTCTTTTCAACGATTGTGCCACTGCTATCGCAAGAGACCTGGATAGGCGGGGCTGAGACTCGAGGTCTTCCAGCTTGCTCCAGTCGACCGAGGCCGGATTCGTTGTAATCTGCGCGTGCGACGTTCATGAGATGGCTGAGAATGCCCTCGTTGGTAATGTCAGCCAACGCCCGTCGGTTCTTCCGAGCTTGAATCTGGAAAAGAGCATGCGCCGGAGTGAACTCCTTGTCCTCTGGCTCATCATAGGCCACGTTCATGTAACCCATTCGATCACGCTTTTGAAGCTCGTTTGTGGCTCGGGTGAACAAGCTTTGGTGGGTTGCTTTGTAGACCTCGCCAGGAGTAACATCAGCGAAGCGCAGCCAGGAGAAAGCCTTGGAGCCATCCAGACTATCTTGAACGTTGTCGGGAGTCCAAATGTTCATCAAGTGATTCAAAGCCCGGTTACGCCAGCCGGCGGTCACGTTGTCTCTTCCAGCCTTGTATAAACGACCACCTTCTCGCCAGACGAGGCGAGGCAACTCGTAGTTGATCAAATTGCGGCTTGAGTAACCCACAATCACCTGGTTGCCTTCGCGTAAGAAAGATGCAGTCTCAGCAAAGTAAGTGCAAGCGAAAGGCGACGTGACCTCAGCGCGCTCGAAGAGATCAGGGTGGTTGCAAACTTTTCGGAACTGCATCACCAAGTTCATGAGAGTGCCCGAATCCTGGTCGTCACCCATGGTAGCTTTCTCGACCAAATCCATAATATTGATCTGATTGCGCAGGTTGCTGTAGTAGGCCCTCTGGCGATAAGTCAGGTTACAGAAGACGTCGAGCTCGATCTTGTCACCAAGCTCCTTCTGCACATGCTTCTTCACACGACGAAGCATGAAGGGTTTCAGGATCATGTGCAAACGCTTGAGCTGATCTTCGTTAAGTTTCGTGTTACTCTGTGCGTGAGACTCGATGTCCTTAGAGAACCACTCGCTGAACTCGTCATGGGAGTCGAAGAGAGACGGCATGATGAAATGGAGCAGAGCCCAAAGTTCCTGCATGTTGTTCTGAATGGGGGTACCGGTCAACAGCAGTCGGTTTCGGCAGTGGAAGCCCAACAGGGACTTCCAACGAGAACTCTGCGAGCTCTTGATGGCCTGAGCTTCGTCCAGAATCATGTACTGCCACCTCATCTTCTGGAAATAGGCGACATCGGACACCACAAGCTGGTAGGACGTCACGCAAACGTGGAAAGCAGCATCTTTGCGGTACGTCCCGTGCTTTCGATCCCAGAACTTTCGAAGGACCTTACGGTCTCCAGCGGTACCCCAATAGGGCAAAATCTTGAATTCGGGCACAAACTTGGCGATTTCTTGCTGCCAGTTGTGGAGGGTCGAGGCCGGAGCAACAACCAGGAAAGGGCCCCAGATGTCGTGCTTCTCGGCCAGGTACGCCATGACGGAGATAGACTGCACCGTCTTTCCAAGACCCATTTCGTCGGCCAAAATTCCATTGATACCCTGCTCGTACAAGTTGACGAGCCAGTTCAGTCCCTTGAGTTGGTACTCCTTGAGCTGAGCGTTGATGAGCTTTGGCTGCTCAATCTCGACGTCGCCCAGACCGGTGGGGTTCTGGAAGTTCATTTCGCCTTCTTCATCCATGTCCAGGCCCTGGTTATTGAATTCGCGAGCCTTTCTCTTGGCCTCGGCGATGGCGTTCTGCGCATTGGCTGCGGCGGCAGCCTGGAGATTCTCCTCATCCTCTTCCTCGAATGTGAGATTCTCAAAGTTGGTGACCTTGGCGCCTACGGGTCCTGTGGGCTCCTTGACATCGAGCTTTCGGTGCACAGCTTCATTGGCATCAGGAGCAATGTCAGGGTTGTCAGTGCTTCGCTCGACCTCATCAGTCTTGATTTTCTTGCCGATGAAGTGGGAGTAGAGTTCGGTCTGAGAGATAAGGAAGTTAAGCTTTCTCTTCTGCCGAGCCGCCTCACGGTCGGCCTCCTCCTTACGGGCGTTTTCAATCTCCTGTTTCTCAGCAGCCTTGCGAAGGTCTCGCTCTTCTCTCTCGTTGCGTTTCCAGAAGCCCATCATGTCACGCATGACACGCTTCGCGCGAGCCTGCAAATCTTTGGTGCCTTTGTTGGTGCGAAGTTGCCAGCGCTTGGCCTCCTTGGATGCAAGAATAGCAGTCTTCTTGAGGTTTGAGGCCTTGGTCGCATATGAGTCGACGGCGATCTTGAAGGTCTTGTTGACATCTTTTCGAGCCATGTCTCGCCAAATCTGGTCATAGATCTGATTGTAGCCCTTGGTCATGAACTTCTTCTCGTTGTCAGGAATGTCGTCGGCCTTGTCCTTTGCGCTCTCCTTCGGCTCCTTGGTCTCCTTCTCACCATCGGGATCGCCCTTTGACTTCTTGATCTTGATTCGGACCCGGGCATTCTCCTCCTTGGTGGGAAGCTCCTCACCAGCGTCCAGAGCAGCCTGTGCAGCCTCAGCTGAGTCTTTCTCGGCCTGCTTCTGCTCTTTGGACTTCTTGGGTCTGGGTCCGCCTCGGCCCTTGCCCTTCCGTCCAGTGGTGGTGGTGGTGCCATTCTCCATATCTGAGGCCTGGAAACTGGACATGACGCCTCCTTCGTGGTTGAGCTCGATGTTTCGAGCTGGGCCTTTGATGCCCTTCTGCAAAATGAGCTTTGTCTGTTGTGCCTTTTTATTAGCACGCTCAGCATCGCGCAAGTGCTTTTGGCGTTCAGTCTCGTCCTCAGCGGCGTATGCACGTGCCAAAGCGGCCTCCTTCTGCTCCATGGTAACGGCCATGGATTTTTCGCGACGCCGCTTCCGCTGCATATCCTTCTTCCGCTCCTTTTCAGCGAAGACTTCCTGTTCGCGGACCTCATTAAGGGCCTCGTCGTAGAAGACGTCGTCGTACCGTCGTTTGCCTAGCTCGGCATGTCGAAGCAGCTTCTTGTCAGCCGTAGCCGCGTAGTCTTCTCTGCGAAGGCGGTTGTTGTCTATTTCAGCAGCCTCCATTTCACGACGTCGCTTCCTCGCACGCAGCTTGTATTCATTCTCGTCGAACTCGTCGGGATCTAAAGCGGCAATGGAATTGTCGATCTGGGCCTCGGCATTTTGAATCTTCTTCTCCATCTCGGGCGACCAAGTTCTTTGCTTGGGCTGTCCGTTGGCCTGTCGTTTCGCCGGCAGACGCGGCGTGGGCGACTCTTTCTTGATGGAGGCCCGCCGGCCGTGCTTAGGCGTCTCAGCATCTCGAAGATCGGAGGCACGGCCTTTAGTAGATCTCCGGCCACCTCGCTTCCTTGGTGCATCTCGAGCTCGGGCAGGTACAGGCTCAGGCTCCGTCTCGACGTCTCGTTCCATCTCAGTGTCGTGTTCGGGTTCAGGCTCCGGAGCCCTGAGAGGAGCCGGGGATGGCGCCCGTGGCTTTGAGACGGGTTCAGCGCTGGAAAGGATGTTGGAGAAGGACATGGGATCGGCTGCCCGGCTGGGAGTCTAGGGAGAAAGGGAGTCAGTCATGATAGGTCCAAATTTGATGAAGGAACGGATGGCATACACTCGCGGCAACCGCAACCGGGGCTGGCTTTGGGGAAGGAGCAGCAAGGTCCGACTTGTGCAGAGGCGGCAGGGCCGAGGCGCCATTAGTCGTCGTCGAGCCCATGCCACTCGGAGCACCAGGCCTCAAGCTGGGCGAGGCCATGTGTGAATGACGAACGGGAGGGCTGTTGGATCCCGCGGGCGTTGGATGCGAGTGCGAGAGCGGCGGGCTTCGATGGCGATTGAGAGTTTCAGCCCGGGGCGATGTGTAGGAGCCGTTGTAGTAGGAGGGTGCGTGCGGGTCGGAAGACTGCGGATAGTTGTAAGGTTCACGAGCCTGTTGGTGGTGGGAAAATTTCACGTCAGCATGATATCGCGTTGGGTTGCTGATGCAGTGCCGGGCGGAGCGTGATTAAATCGGGGGATGAGGGTGATGGTGATGGCGATGTGGGAGGGAAGGGGGATGGAGAAAAAAATTGGGCGATGATGGTGTAGCCATTGATGGCCGTCGGGGCGATGGGAAGAGACAAGAGAGACGAGGATGAGCACAGGCGAGAAGGCTGTTTGGGTTGGGCGAGTCAAAAGAAGTGGATTGGCCCCTTACCTTGGGAGTGCCGGCCGGGGGCGCGTTGGCGTTGGCGTTGCGCCAGGAGCTGGAACTCGCCGCGTCAGAAACTCGACGTTCCTTGGTGGTGTCGGTGGTGGGATCGTAAAAGCTTCCTTTGTCATGGGTTTTGCCGTGATGGGCATCGCCGGGCGAGTAGCTGGAGTAGGGCGCGGGCGGGTGCAGCGGCGAGACGGGCGGCGGCTGGAGGGCGCTGGAGCTGCTGCCGCTGCCGCTGTGGTTGTGGGCGTGGTGGTGGTGATGGTGATGGTGATGATGGGGAGCAGCAGCGGGAGCCGTGCCTGAGGCCGCAGCCGCCGTCAGCGAGGGCAGCGAGGGCGCCACAGGGCCGCCGGACGCCGACGATGCGCCCGTCTTGGACGGCGATGTCGCCATGAAGGGGCTGTTGTGCAGGGCCGGGCGCGCAGGGCGATCTGGCGATGGGTGTGCAGCAGGCTTGGGCGACGCCGACGACGACGAGAAGGGCCGCACCTGGAACTCGGGCTGCGTGGGCGAGCGCAGGCTGAAGGTGGAGCGCTGAGGCGGCTGCTGCTGCTGATGTTGGCGATGGTTTGCGCTGGCCGGCGATGGAGTCGCAGTCGCAGCCTCAGCGTCGCGCGGGTGGCGGTCTCGGTCTCTGTCTCTGTCTCGCTCGTCCGAGTCGCTGTGGTGGTGATGCGGGCGCTGCAGTATCGACGAGCGGAAGCCGTGCTTGTCCATGACGGCGATATGATATTCCTCCGGAGCGCAGTCGGTCGATCGATCTCGGTCGCGCGACAGCTGAGTTTGGGGTCTGACGCGGGTGGATTCGGCGACGACGACGACGATAGAGTTGGAACGAGCGACGAACGGGATCACGCTCGTTGAATCCCCATATGCACGACGAGATGATTAGAAAGCGACGTGAGGAGTCTGTTCCAGCACTGCGGCGCCTGAGCGGGCGCTGAGGGCTCAGGCGTACTCGTGGCGGCGAGGCGCGCGCGATGGACCCGAACGATTTCGAGGTCGCGGGTAGACGCAGCCGCAGAAACGGACGGGGTACCAGGGCCTTGTATTGATACTCGACAAGAGGAAGGGTGTTGATGAAGCAGACGATGCTGTATGCCACGTACGCAAAGCGCGGGCCGCGGTGGTGGTGACGGATGGAAAAGCGCTGTGGCGAGCCTGCTGGCGTGCTGGACGGGGTCAATGGGGGCGGGGGAACGGAGCAGGCCGATGATCGTGGGATGTGGCTTTTGGTGGTGAAAGTGAGGATGAGCGACAGGACTGGCGATGGTGGAGAAGCGGACAGGGGTGTAAACTCGAGAAGGAACGGGAATAGAAGGGGGAAGGGGGGGGAAGGGGGGAAAGAAACGGCGACAAGTGCCAGATGCAAGGAAAGGACTGAGTGGGTGGGAGGAGGGCAAGTGAGGCAGAAAAAAAAAGAAGCGTCAGAGACGGGAATTGGGATGGGATGGGATGGGATGGATGGAAGGGTTGGATGGAGAGATCCTCAAAGGCAGGGTGGTGATGCGCCCCAGCCAGCCAGCCAGCCCAGCCCAGGCCCAGCTCTCCAGCTCCCCGGGGCGGCGCCCTTCTGTTGGTTCAGGTTTCCAGCTGCTAATCCCCAGGATAGTCCCGCGACTGGCTGCCCGAGGTGCTGCTGCAGCTGCTAGGGGGCGGGCGGCGCTACAGCTACAGGGGGTCGCGCGATCTCGTTCCAGCGCAAGCTCGCCCGGCCCAGCCGCGAACTCGGGAGTGCTGCTAGGTGGCCGATCTGATTCACCCGCTGTCTGTGGATGGAGAACGCACCCGACCTGACGCGATCCATGCTCCATGCTCAAGCTGGACTAGGAATGGCTTCAATGAAGTGGGTCTTCTATAGGGTAGCCTGGAACACCAGTTAGATGGGATTCAAGTCCAGACTCCAAATCTGCAATATCTACCCATATTCCTAATCTTCATCTGGCTCTCTAACCGCTACACGGATACCTATCCTAATCTTTAATCTAGATCCTTACCTTTACCTGCATACACCTGTCCTCACTAGTCTCATGATAACCTCAGTTTCTGCATAAACGTGAACCAAATTGTGTGGAAGGGGCGAATTGCCAAAATGTCCAATACAGGATGCTCTCATAAGGGATTCATGACACCTGTCTCAATCATCATGCAGAAACTGTCATTAATGCTACTTGTCTTTCCTGAGATCGAAGACGTATTTTCTACATGAGGAAATTGACTTATATATATCGACAACATGTAAAAGTTACGGAGGAGGGTGGTCGATTAATAAAACAACGCAGGTCTAGGTACTCGGTGGGTCGAATTATGTGCAACTCACCGAGAAGCCGGCATCTTATAATGAATCAGATCATTTTGGAACTTCGGCACTTTTTAGTAAAGGTAACTTTAGTGATATGATGTGCTCGTTATCACTCCTCCGTCCCATCCTCGAGCGGCCCCTAACTACCGCGAGTCAGCATCTGTACTGCCCGGTCAGAACAACCACATATGTACGAGTAAACTCTATGCACATTGACCACGTCAAAACGCAACACTCAAACCAATGACCACTAATCCCAGACCTTCTTCCACGCGTGCCCTGACCAGCCATCCCGCAAGTGAGGTGAGATCAAGCCAACCGCTTACTCATCCATCTCCACACCCCCCTCAGGGCACAGTGGGCCCTCCTCGCATCTGTCAGGTTCACATGTCATGACGTTGCGCCCGAAAACATCCATCACCACCTCACCTCCCATCCCCTTCACTGCGTCGGCACCCGTCTTATCGCAGAACGAACGGTCCTGGTCCACGTGTCGATCTGCTCACTCCTCAGCCCCTCCTCTCGGGTTGTCGATTCGGGCTCTTAAATGTCTCGGTAGCCCCTGCGACGCCAGCGCCTTGACCGCCCGCGCAACAAGCATCATCGTCTGCCGCCGCCATGGAGAAGTATAGCCAATTCCGCGATCGCGGTGCGTCGCATCCTGTCCCCCTGTAGGAATCTGGACTAACATGTTGCAGCGACCGGCATCGCGCCCTTTCTCCCCGTCTCGACGCCCCTCACCGCCGTCACCACCTTCACGCACGGCTTCATCTTCCTCTTCCGCCTGCCGTTCTTCCTCACCTACTCGTTGACCTACTTCCTGTTCTTCCACTTCCTCCCGCTGCCCGTCGTCTTCCGCAAGATGGCTCTCTGGGGGCTGATGGCCATCCCGGGCATCTGGTGGGTTGACCTGCAGCTCGACGGCGTCAAGCGTGGCACCCTCGCCGACCAGCCTCGAGAGCGCGTGCCGCATCCAGGCTCTGTCATCGCCGCCAACTTCACCAGCCCTATCGATGCTATCTACCTCGCCGCCATCTTCGACCCCATCTTTACCGTTTCGTACCCCGACTCGCGCAAGGTCCGCCGTGTTGGCCTGCTGCGCGCCGTGCTCACGGCCCTGGCCCCTGTCCAGCTGCACCCGCCGCCGTCTACGAGCCTCGTCGACCTGAAAGAACTTCTCGAAGCGTATCCCGACCGCGTCGTCGCCGTTTTCCCCGAGTGCGCCACCACGAACGGCAAGGCTATCCTCCCCTTTAGTCCCAGCATCCTGGGCTGCCCACCCGACGTGCACATCTTCCCCGTCAGCCTGCGCTACACTCCGCCCGACGTCACCACCCCTATGCCTGGCCAGTGGCTCTCCTTCCTCTGGAACCTGCTCTCTCGCCCGACCACCTGCATCCGCGTTCGCATAGCTGAGGGCCTCATGAACACCTCTGCCGCCCCGACCAACGGAACCTCCGGTCCAGCTGGCGAGCTGCGCTACCGTAACGAGGCCGGAGCGTCCATCAGCGGTGACGAGCAGCGAGTGCTGGATCGCATAGGCGAAGCGTTGGCGCGACTGAGCCGGGTAAAGCGAGTTGGGTTGACTCTCAAGGACAAGATGGCTTTTGTCGAAGCTGTGAACAAGAAGGCGTGAAGCCTCTTTACAATACGAAAAGAGAAATAGTAAAAACAGTTCAAAATTGGAGGAATGAAAGAATGTATGAGAAAGGGAGGGAGGATCCTGTGTCAACAAGCTTAGATTGGTTGGGTTCTCTTGGAGTCTCGCTCTCGTTATCCCTCGGAGTCGGAATTAGCATTGCACGGAGCAGGGACCTTTTCTACTTTCCACTGGATTTCAGTCTGACTGTGTGGCTTTTGTCGAATTTGTTGGTGTTGGATCTTGTCACGTTCACCCTCGTTCCGGAGACACCCGTATCTAGATATCCCCCCTTTCCACCACCATGTCTGTACCTTAGTTAGACTCATAAGCCCAGAGCCGTGTCACGGATTGCTCGTCAAACAGAGACGCTGTGTTTAGGTTGTTACTCCCCAAAAAAACATCTATTATAATGGCCCTTTTCCGATTCCCAGATACAAAGAAGACAGTTTAGTTACAAGCCCCATGCAGAACACGCCTACATCCCTAAACTCACAGCGATCGAGCCGCAGCACTGCCGTCAGTCACACATCCGTGGCTGGCGTCGCTCACCAGTCGAGCGTACTTGGACAGCGTGCCCTTGGTGTACCGCGGCGCAGGAGCCTTCCAGGCTTTGCGGCGACGCTCCATCTCCTCCTCCGGCACCTCGAGGTCGATGGCGCGCTTCTCGGCGTCGATGATAATTTTGTCGCCGTCCTCGACCAGCGCGATCGGGCCGCCCACCATGGCCTCGGGCACGATGTGGCCAATGATGAAGCCGTGTGAACCGCCGGAGAAGCGGCCGTCGGTCAGCAGCGCGACGTCCTTGCCCAGGCCGGCGCCCATGATGGCGGACGAGGGCTTCAACATCTCAGGCATGCCGGGTCCACCGCGGGGACCGTCGTAGCGGATGATGACGACGGTCTTCTCGCCCTTCTTGATCTCGCCGGCCTCAAGGCTGGCAATGAAGTCGTTCTCGGCGTTGTACACGCGCGCCTTGCCCTCGAAGCGCAGACCCTCCTTGCCCGTGATCTTGCCGACGCAGCCGCCAGGGGCCAGCGAGCCGCGCATGATCTGGATGTGGCCAGTGGGCTTGATGGGGTTGCTGAGCGGGCGGATGATGACCTGGTCCTCAGGGAAGCTGGGCATGTTTTCGACGTTCTCCTTCAGGGTCTTGCCGGTAACGGTGATGCGGGAGCCGTCGAGGAGGCCCTCCTTAAGAAGGAACTTGATCAGAGCGGGAGTACCACCGATCTTGTGCACATCGGCCATGACCCATTTGCCGGAAGGCTTGAGGTCGGCCAGCAGGGGGATGCGGTCCGAGACCTTCTGGAAGTCCTCGATGTCAAGCTTGATGCCAACCGAGTCGGCGATGGCGATAAGGTGTAGCACGGCGTTTGTGCTGCCACCCAGGATGCTGACGGTGACCATGGCGTCTTCGAAGGCCTGACGAGTCATGATGTCGCGGGGTCGGATGTCCTCCTTGAGGATGTTGCGCATGGCAGGGCCGACAGCCTCACATTCAGCAATCTTGCTGGGGTCCTCAGCCGGGCTGGATGAGGAGCCGGGCAGGGTCAGACCGAGCGTCTCAATGGCCGTGGCCATGGTGTTGGCCGTGTACATGCCACCGCAAGCTCCAGCGCCGGGACAGGCGTGGCGGATGATGTCGAAGCGCTCCTCTTCGGTGATCTCGCCGGTGATGTACTGGCCGTAGGCCTGGAAAGCCGAGACGATGTCAGTAGTCTCACCCTTCTTAGTGCAGCCGGGCTTGATGGTGCCGCCGTAGACCATGATGCTAGGTCGGTTCACACGGCCCATGGCGATGGCCACACCGGGCATGTTCTTGTCGCAACCGGGCAGCGAGACGTTGCCGTCATACCACTGGCCGTTCATGACAGTCTCAATGCTGTCGGCGATGATCTCTCGGCTCTGCAGGGAGTATCGCATGCCGGTAGTACCCATGGAGATACCGTCGCTGACACCAATGGTGTTGAATCGGTAGGGGATGAGGCCGGCCTTGGCGACGGATTCCCTGACGACGGTGGACAGGTCCATGAGATGCATGTTGCAGGGGTTGCCCTCATACCACACAGACGAGATGCCGACCTGGGCCTTGTTCATGTCGTCCTCGCTAAGGCCGGTGGCGTAGAGCATAGCCTGAGACGCACCTTGCGACTTGGGCTGGGTGATGTTGGACGAGACCTTGTTGAGGTCGCTGTCGGCGGCGCGGAAGGCGGTGGTAGAGAGGAGGCGGCTGGACGATAGGGGTCAGCGTTGGGAAGTTTCAAGACAATTGGGACGATAGACATACCCATGGCTCCTGGGAGCAGCCGAGCCGAGCGCTCCAAGAGCCCGCGACCGCAGGTGCAGAGATCGGGACAGCATGGTGACGGTGACAGTGACGGTGAGGGTATCCCAGCAGGTATGACGATATGCGACGCCCAGCAGCGGCAGCGCTCAGTCCAGGGCCAATTGAGGCTCGCAACGGCTATTAATGCCTGAAAAGACGGCAGACGAATCCGGCGAGTCGCTCGTCTCGATGTTCTCGCGCCCAGTGCGTGCGCCGGCGTGGTGGTTGAGGAGGTGACTCGGACAGCGAATTTCTCAGCGATGTCGGTGGCCGGCGTTTTATTCCCAAAAATTTCCCACACGTTCCCTGTGATCTTCCCTGTGACCTGCAGCCAGTCAGCGGCCAGCGAGCTTGGGCTCCCCGCAAAGACGCCGCCCAGCAGCTCCCCGCATGACAATCGCCTCGCCCTGATTGGTTGACAGCAGTCCACTCAAGCCACTGGAGGCGCTGGCGGAGGAACGAGCTCACTGTAGCGACAGTGGCTGCAGCGGCGGATTCAGTGGGTTGTCCCCGATTGCCGGGCTTCCAGCTCCATGGAAGTTCCGTCCAGTCGGGTCAGTAAACTCCATCTGGGTCTGACTCAATTGTCTAGAAACCAACGCAGACATACATGTCTTCGTTCGCTGTTCTTATTCATACAAAATGCCTCCTTTAGAAGGCGTTGAGGCATATATCGCTGGCTGTCTCTTGAGCTCCTGCGCACCTTGCCTGTCGACTCATATATCCCACCATCCATCGCCTTTCACCTCTGGTATACTGGTCCGTCCTGGCTTCTAACTCGACTTGCTCTCTCCATCCTTGTTCTGCTCTGGATCGCTTCGCTTCGTCAGAATCTCATCAATCACGCCCAGCTCCAGCGCCTCTTCCGGACTCAAATACTTGTCCCGCTCCATCAAATCATTGATCTCCTCTAGGCTGAACTTGTCGAAGCCCTTGGCCTTGTTGAGATGGTATTGCATGATTTTATTCGACTGTTCTCGTATGCGTTGGATCTGTGCGGCATAGATGAGAATCTCCGACGCCTGTCCTCGCGTTCCACCCAAGGGCTGATGGATCATGATTGAGCTGTGCGGCAACGAGTATCGCTTCCCTGCTTCGCCTCCAGCAAGGAGGATTGCCGCCATCGAGGCTGCACCTCCAATACAGATGGTGGAGACTGGCGACTTGATGTATGTCATGGTATCGTAGATGGCCATACCTGTCCGATCGTGAGCAAGCGCTTCATCTTTCCCGTCATGTCCTCGCACCTGAAGTGACCGAACCGCCCGGAGAGTTGATGTACATAGTAATCGGCTTATCGGGGGTATCGGACTCGAGCCATAGAAGCTGGGCGACGATCGATGCAGACATGTAGTCGTTGATTTCGCCGTTGAGGCAGACAATGCGTTCCTGGGCTTGTCAGCGCTTCTTGGATTAGACATGAACTCCCACTCATCCCCGTACCTGTAACAGCTTCGAAAAGATGTCCCCTGTACAACTCAATTAGGCCACGAATTCGAATGTGGATGGCAGGGCGAGCAAACATGTTTTTCGACCGGCAGCCTGCTCTCGTCAGTCCTACGGTGTGTTGGCACAAGCTGAAGACTCAAAACCCACTGATGATTCCTCGATATAGGGCATGGGGATGTTGCTCATAGGCGGAGATGCAGTTGGAGAGCTGGACGTAGAGCTGGAAAAACCAAAGCTCCTGACATGCCGCTGCGGCAGTGCGCGCAAGGCGCGAAAGTATGTTGGTCGTAGAAGCATGATGTCTGTCCTGGATGTGGAAGTTCAAGCTGGCCGTTGTCGCTGTTGAAGCTTGGAGCTTTGCGACTGAGCTCCACCGCTGCTTAGTCACCCACTTCAATACAGAGTACACCAGCTTTGGTAGGCCTACCGTGACTCTTTCACGCCAATATTCTTCCAATCCTTTCTTTTCAGGAAAATAATTTATCTGAGACCACTCAAACCCGTAGATGTCTGGGTTGGAGTAAGAACGTAGGTGTTGGCACGTACTTCAGGTGTATAGCTGGCACTTGTCCGATCTAGGCCCACGACGGGGGAACCATGGCAGCTCCCCGGCCGCTAATTTTCTCGGCTCCGAAATCTGCTTCCGTCCCATCGACAATTGCACTCCTTTGCGACACAAGAAGATGAATTGGCAATGAAACGATGCACTGCGGTCTGCATGCGCCTCGCCTCCCAACCGCGACGATGGGTCTCCTACGATAAGTCGGCTCTGACACCGGAGGCGCTGCTCAAGCAGGCCGAGTCAGGCCTGGGCTACGATGCGGACGGCAACCCTCTCAAGATCGATGTCGATGCGAAGACGGTGAACACGGCGGCGGGCGCCTTGCCCATCTCACCGGTCATGGACCCGGACTGGATGAAGGCAAGGCGACGGGAGAAGAAGATGGAGCCTGGGAGGCCGCAGGGACAGTTCAGAAAGAGACTGGCAAACAACCCATATGGTAGGCCATGACGCTCGCTGATGAAGGGGACATGAGACTGATGGTATTTATAGCACTGGCACTGGCGACGCCAATACGGAAATGCCAGAACACGGGCGTCTTTATGCCGCGATTCTTCTTCCAGGACCTCGAGCTGGTCAAACATCCAGACCCCGAAGAAAAGAAGGCATGGTGGGCGCCAGGGCCCCTGTCTTTCATGAAAGCACCTCGGCCTCGAGGCGGCGAGAGGATATCCGATGCTCCCGATCCGTTGGTAGCGGAAAAATCTTCGTCAGAAACGTCTACGTCAGAAAAGCTTATATTAAAGGAGCCGGCAGCTTCTGAGGATACATCTGTACATGCAGACAAAGGCATCAATAACGATGCAAATCGCCGTTCTCCTTTCACCACATACATCCTGGGCCGTAAAGAAGCGCTTGAAATTGTGGCCAAGGGTAAGTCAGGGCGGAAGTACCTGGGTGCCCTCCTCAAACTGCGTACGGGTAGTCTTGCTCTCCCGGAGATGGACGACACCGTCTGGCGCGACGGCATGGGCGACGCCATCCTGAAGATGCTGCGTCGACAGGTCGTTGACGCCCTACTTGATCGTGCCAACGCGCCAAACCACAGATTTCTCCAACGATGTGCTAGTTGGGATGAGATCAAGAAGGTGTCCCATCGAGGGTGTGTTCTCTGGTTGCCGGCGGAGTCAAAAGGCGCTGGGAGCCAGTACGCGACGATGGATCTGGACACGAAGGACGGCGCGAAGATGGCGGTGCATGATTTGGAATGGCTCTTGGGAGAAGAGGAGGTAGCTCGGCTGAAGCAAGGCTCGGAGATGTTCAGGGATTCCGAGGTGTTGGTGCTGAAGCAGGATAGGAGCCGCAACATGATAAGTTTACACCAGCTTCTGTGGCGGTTGCAGGGCTTTTTGGAACCGCAACAGAGCATCGATACCAAAGAGACATAGGTCTTGTATAACAATCAATGTAATATATGTAACAATACTTCATGCCTCATTGAGTTTCTTCGTATGATATCGGCCCGGCGAACGGGATCGAAATGGACCCCTTGCTCCGTGGAATGTCCTCCGCTCCGGACCGCGCCTCCTCCGCATCGGCGCCGGATTGTGGGGTCATTGGATATGACTTCGGGACTTTTCTCCCCTTACCAGCACAATCTATTTGTTCTCACCGATGCCCATTCTTTTGATGAGGTCATCCTTTCAATTGCTGACTTCCGTGGAGCAAAAACTGGTTGGATAGTAGGCCCAGTGGAGCCAGCAAAACCCCCGGTCACACTGTTCACAACTTGATACTTATTCTGATAATGCCTCTCACCTTCAACATCTCACAGCCTCGCCTGATCGGCAATTCACCTTGGCCTCGTTCATTCTCATTGACATAGCCCTCGAGCAAGACAATTATCTGCGGAAGGCAGTCCTTTTCAGCGGCCATGCAACCTAACCCCGAACTCCTCCAGCCCGAGGACTGGCTGCGTGCTGACGCCCCCCTCCAGCGAACACCTGTCTTTCTCATCCACGATGGCGGCGGCACCATATTCTCCTACGCCTGTCTCGGCCCCCTGCACCGCCAAATGTACGGCATCCACAACCCCCATTTCTACTCAGGCGAAGACTTTGAGGGTGGCATCGCCGAGATGGCGCGGTTGTATCTGAGCTACATTCGCGCAGCGCTACAAGACCCGGAGCTGGAGTGTAAGAAGAGCGCCGACGGCATGGTGGATATTCTACTTGGTGGCTGGAGCTTGGGCGGACTGTTGAGTCTAGAGGTCGCTAAGCTGTTGGCAGATGAGCCGCAGGGCGTGCGTGTGAAGGGGCTTCTCATGGTGGACAGCGTGTTTCCCGTGAGGGCTACGGTGCCGGTTCCGGTTGCGCCCCCAGATACATCCGAGGAGGGCAAGAACAAGAACCAAATACTCGCGCAAAAGGCTATGGTAAAGGCGCGGAAGATGATTCAGACATGGGAGCCGCCGTTTTGGGAGGCTCGGCCGCGGATGGTGCTGGTGCGGGCGAAGGATAATGTGCCAGTGAGGGTGGAGGGCAAGATTGAGATGGTGGATGTGTTTCGGGACCGCAGGATGCTGGGATGGGAAGAGTATGCGGAAGGGATGTTTGAGAGGGTGATGGATGTTGATGGACATCACTTCAACTTGTTTGAGAATAGCAATATTCTCAAGACCACGGCCGTGGTGCGGAAAGCGTTGGATGTATTGGATGGGCCGGCACCATGAGGCAATCCCGGGAGGGTATAATGGTATCGGGTTTATGCTGAATACGACAGACTTTACTGAGTGACGGATAGACGAAGTTAGAGGCCGGGACTTGGTTGATTCATAGATTATTGGACATAAACGGAGATACAATAACTTGGTGTGCAAATGGTCTGTTGTTTGTAGCGAAATGGAAGCTTTTGTTTCAAGAACTCATCTCAAGTACACATTCTCAGAAGGCTGGTTAGGATCAGTATTCCTTATCAAAATCAAGCCACATGAACCTTTGTTTTCCACCGCATGCCTATGTCTTAATGCCTCAAGGCATCCGTCATCCCGCAGAACAGCTCTCGACTCATCAAAGCGGGCGTGAAGATCGTCCCACATGGGCGGGATATACAAGCTGATTGTGCCAATGTGCTTACCCGAGGAGGGTCGGAGGAAGGGATGGTCATCTTTGAGGTTCGAAAAACAGTGGAATATTGGGTCTACTTGGGGGCTTATCTGGGTGAAAATGTTTCTAGTGTAAGGTTCTGTGTCTGGGTTGCAGGATGAGGATATCTACAGGTGTGTCTCTATACGGAGTAGACCCGACCGAGTGAGTTTCGAGAGCACTCAACATGGCTCTCACAGCATTTTGGTCCTTGAAAAGTTACTTGATATTGTTATTGTAAATAGTAAGAATAACACTGAATTGACTTAAAACAACGCGCGCCAGGACCCTGTTGATCCATCCTCTTCAGTCTCAACTCTGCGAAATGCCCTGTAGATCAGTGGCCTTTACTGGCTTGACGTCACCTGCTCTCCAGCGGCCCACTGAATTATTCTGCGACTGCCCCGCGATGTTTTTGGCGGTCTCCAGCCTGCCCCTCCATAAGCTAACCTAACAGCTGGCTGGGCATTCATTCATTAAATACTCAAGACTCTCGTCGCGCAGAGGCAATTACTTGCACAGACTGTCCCTCATTGCACTGCCCAGCCAACATGGAGTACGACACCAAGACCCGTAAGCGAGCCTGAATCCCCTGAGCAAACGCTCTGCTGACTTGAAACAGCGCAGTCCTTCACCAACGACCCCAAGTCGTTTGCCAGCGCGTCGGTCCGCGAGCGATGGCCCGTCATTCTGGTGAGCAGGCTGCCTCTACGACAAGAAGCGGTATTAATGACGCTATCTTACAGACTGGAACCATCGACGACGTCTACCGAGCCGTGTCCCGCGCTGAAGACCCCGAAGCGCAAGCCGAGGGCAAGAAGATCATCGAGCAGCTGTCGAACCTCAAGTACGAGATCCAGCACGACCGGGCGCTCACGTACGATTCCCTTCGGTAACCCCACGAGAATACTCCTCGACTGACCTGCCGCCAGCCCGATCCCCGACGATGGCTTCCCCGACGAGGTGGCCGCCTACAACAAGGAGCTGTCCCAGCGCGGCGATCCTCCGCACTGGTTCAACGTGCCCTGGCTCTGGTCCGAGTGCTACATGTATAGGTAAATTAGCACACCATGGTACCTATAGGAACTCAAAAGGTTGATATGGGAACATCACAGACGCATGAGCACCTTCTTCTCGCTCACCAAGCACTGGAAGAACTACGACGTCTTTGCGCGCCAGAAGATGGACACCTTCCGCTCTTCGCGGCCAGCCGTTCTCGAGCTCGCCAGCAAATACCGCGAACTAGTCCAGCAGCTGCGCGACAACAAGGATTCCACGCACGATCCCGAGGCAGAGAAGATCCTCTTCGCCGAGATGTTTGAGATCTGCCTCTGGGGCAACGCCACCGACTTGTCCCTGCTCACTAACCTCACCTACGAGGACATCCAGAAGCTGCAAGGCGCTGAGGCTCGCAAGGCGGCCGAGAAGAACATCTTGGTCAACGACCTGCCCCGCGCGTACGAGGTGCTGAAGAAGGCCCAGGCTGAGGGCAAGAAGGAGCGCCGTGTCGATATTGTGCTGGACAACGCCGGCTTCGAGCTTTACGTCGACCTCATTCTGGCAGGCTACCTGTTGACATCGGGCCTCGCGACACAAGTAGTGCTGCGGCCCAAGTCGATCCCCTGGTTCGTGTCGGATGTGCTGCCAAGCGACTTCAGCGCCCTGCTCAACGCTATCGCGAACCCCCGTGCTCTGTACGAGACGCCCTCAGACGACGAGAAGCTCCAGGACAAGACACCCGAGCCCCTGTCCGACGCGGCGGCGGAGGATCTTCAGTTCCTCTTCCAGGAGTGGGCGACGCTGCATGCTGAGGGCCAGCTGATGATGCGGCCCAATCGATACTGGACGGCGGGCGGTAGCTATTGGCGGCTGCCGCACGAGAACCCGGAGCTGCATGAGGATTTGAAGCAGGCGGAGTTGGTCATTTTCAAGGGTGACCTCAACTACCGCAAGCTGACTGGCGACGTAAGTACTCACCTACTTTCATCCAACCCCCATTTCTCGAGCTGTGGTTTAAAACGAATCATCTTTGCCCTACAAATGCTAACAACAAGCAAAGGCCTGGTGGGATCCCACAACCGCCTTCCCCGAGGCTCTCGGCCCGATGGGGCCTTCATCCGGCGTCAACGTCCTGGCGCTGCGCACCTGCAAGGCCGATGTCGTAGTCGGGCTTCCGGCGGGCAAAGACGAGGAGCTGCGGGCGATGGAGGGTGGCGGCGGCGACTCGGGGGCGCGAAGATGGGCATGGCACGGCAAGTGGGCGGTGGTATGTCTCTCAGAGGGACGTTGAAGGGATAGAATGAGGGTGGGATATAAAATGGTGGACCAGGTGGACTGATGTGAGGCGTTGGGTGGTGGTGATAGACTCGTGATATAGACGAACGCCATAGAGGTTTGGATGAGGACCAGGAATAAATACTATATAGCAGGGTATAAGATCCTTTTATGAAAAGACACTCTTAGTTTTCCCATATATTACAGTAGGACTGGCACTTAGATTTTGTGTGTCTGTCTTCATGAAGGTAACTTGCCAATTTCCCTTCTAAAACATTCGAGACATATGGATCTTTTGTAATCGATGGAGCACTCCCACCTATCTGTAACCCTGCATCCCAATAGGCAGCCACACATCAGGCCTCCAACGGCATTTGAACCAAGCTTCCGCACCGCATCAATTGCTGCGCCTTTAAACACTCTCCACCACCACCCCCAGGCTTTCACAGGGACCAGTTATAATATGCCGGCTAGTATCTGCCTTATCGACCATTTTACGCCCTGCATACTATAAGTAGTCTTCTCCTCAATTTTCGCATTTCGGACATTTCCATTTGAAGCATCGCGTCTTTGCCCCAGGCATTCACAACAAGGTCGTTAACCACCATAAATAAAGCCAGAAAACCACGCAAAGAACACTCTCTGTCCAGCGCTCAGTAAAGCCCAAAGCCCCGGCCCGAAACCTCAGAACTGGTCATCCCGCACAACCTCATACACGCCATGTCAAGCCCACCCGGCAAGCTATACTTCGCCTACGGGAGCAATCTTTGGCTCCAGCAAATGGCATCCCGCTGCCCCAACAGCGAATACGTCGGCCGGGGCATTCTCCCCGACCACATCTGGCAAATCAACGAGCGCGGCTTCGCCAACGTCGTGCAATGCAGTGGATACAAAGTCCACGGGCTGGTCTTCCGAGTAGGCGAGGCAGACGAGAAGGTGCTGGACCGCAAAGAAGGCGTGCGCAGCGGGGCATACTCAAAAGCATACAAGAGTCTCGTTCTCTATCCTGCCTTGCAGAAGCTGCAGCTGCCGACGCGGCTCCTTGCTGAGAGCGGCGACTTGGCCCAGACGGTTGATGCGGTGCGGTTTGAGATGAGAGCGCGGGAGCAGAAGCCCCATATCGAGTCCAATGCCCTCGTCTACCTCAGCGAGACATTCATCCGGGGAGATTCAGATGCTCGAGATGAGTATATCGACCGGATCAACGCTGGGATCAAAGACGCCCTTGCGCTGGGTGTCCCGGCCGACTTCATCGAGAGCGCTATCCGGCCATCCATCCCAGATCGGACAATCAAGACTTTGCCTGGCGGAAGCCGCCAAAGGCACAATCATGAGCTCGGGGATAGCGAACTCCCCCGTAAGCCTGGCGACACTGCTAGCGGTCGCCCCCAGCCCATCGCCGAGTACCTCGCAGCTGTAGGGTTCAACCCGGGTCATTGCAGCGCACAGTCAGCCCCAGATGAGCCGAGGAGTAGGAGGCAACATCGTCGAGGGTGAGCGCCTGGGTGGATGCAGCAAGTGGTTAGTTGATAGTTGGCTAATAGAGGTTCGAGACGATGTCGGGTGTTGTTCGTATTTATAGCATGATAGGAGTTTTGATGAAGCTTTGCTATCTCTTATGACCTAGTCTGCCCGTTTCTCAAGATGGGAACGCAGTATCTTGTGGAGAATTACATGGCTAACCTTGCTCCCTTCGACATAGAGGATGAAGCTAGAACTCCATGTCATTCCCAAAGCTGTCAAGAAACCGCCCAGTATCTGTTGGTCCAAGTGTTGCAATGACGCTTACAATCCTTTCGACCTGTTCGATGAGATTATCAGGGCCAAGAAATCCAGTGAGTCTAGTTGGAATATATCCTGGATGGATTCCATTGAAGGTAACTTTCCGTCCTTGCATCTGCATTTGCATAGCCAAAGACTTGGTGATCTGATTGAGTGCAGTCTTGGAAACCTTGTAGGCAAGGTATTTGCCGTTATTATTTGCTGGATTGTGGAAGTCAGTACAGTATTAAAACGCCGAGGTATGTGGTATGCCGCAGCCTTACCGTCTATCTGCCCGGAATTTGACGCGATATTAATTACTTTTGGATTTTCGCTCTTCTCCAAGGCTGGCAGAAATTCCTTAGACACTAGGAATGGTCCCTGTTAGAGGAAGTTAGTCTGATAATGCAGATGAAGATGAACCCGGCTAGGAATTACCACTGCGTTGACTCGGAATTTCTCGACAAGGATATCGGCGGTGACCTCATCCCACGTACGAGGAGGTGGCGGAGAACCAGCGTTGTTCACTAGGATGTCAAGTGGTTTCTCGCCCCATTCCGCTGCGGCCTTCGCAATTGACTCCTCGACAGTGACGTCGAGCTCCAGAATGCCAGCCCCAGTAGCTTCCAACTGGAGAATGTTAGCACGAACTTGTGAACAACTAGGCAGAACATACATCTTGAATGCTGGAGTCATTGGCCTGTCTTGTGGAGGGGTGAACGGTTCCAAACACCGTGCAGCCCTGAATGATGAATTCCTTGCACAACTGGAGGCCTATCCCCCTGTTGGCTCCAGTCACAAGCACTACCAGACCGTCAAGAGACATAGTCTCGAGTTTTATAGAAGCCCCGGGTGCTATAGCGATCCCTGGGCGCTGTAGAGGGTTCAGGGTTCTGGGTACCGTAGAGGGTTCTGGGCGCTATATAGAGTGTCTGGGACCCGTAGAGAGACTCGGGCCGTCGTAGAGAGGCTCTGGTGCCGTAGAGGATCGCGGGTGCTGTAGAGGGTCACGGGGGGCTATAGAGGATCGCGGGGGCTATAGAGGGAGACGGAGGCCCGGATGCTGCAGCCGCAGGGAGTCCCAGACGTCGTAGAGGGAAATATAGTCTCTGGTGCCGACTCATTGAGTGTTTATGGAAAGGAGAAGAAATCGAAGGCTCTTGGAGATGTGTGACATATAAGAAGTAATCGTGGGTCTGGGGACACATCAATCTGTGGCACATTAGACAGGAAGTGTAAACGTGCTGACTCACACTGGCTGTTTGAAGCTGGCTTGTTTTCACTTACAAACTGACTCTTCCGTGCTCCGCCATACTGGATCTACAACATGAAACTGCGAACAGGGAGCCTCATGGTGTCTCTGTCGGTTATTTTGGCCCTGTTCGGTTGTAGCACGTTAGAGTGACAGTGAAACTCATTGATCCAATCTAGGTTTTGTGCCTCGCAGCCGGCACACGGAATTATATACTTCCCAGTCAGTTGTCTGGTGCGATCCGAGAACTCCCAAAAGGTCAGACACGTCATTACTCCGTGCCTGCTGCGCAACCTTCAGAAGGGAGCCGGTCAAGGGATACTGATCACCTGATCTAGGTGGTGGAAGGCAGCTATGAAAGTCAACTTTTGCCGGCTCTGAAGGAGAAAGATTGGAGATCGATATAGCCGGAGCCGTTACACCCAACTGCAAGTTCACAGCGAACTTACTACGTACTTTTATATGCTTCTCGTTAACAATTCGTCGCTCTTCTTGAGGCACCAGTCTTGACAGTTTCTCGCGTCTAATCATTCTTTGCTTTGTGGACTGCCGGGTCAAGATTCGTATATTATGCAGGCAACAACAACGCAAGTAAAAACACGCCTCCGCCAATCATTTCTGAATGCGCTCTCTTCGACTGTCTTACGTGGCGACTGATTCCGTCTTCAGAGGCTCGACCTGCCTGATGTAACCTGAATTTCTCTGAAGGATACCTCAGCCACAAGGATAATGCAGTGTTACTTCAAGTTGTATCCACATGAGTGTCTGGTTAGTGATAAGGTATTGTAAATTCATTTCCAAGTTTCTGCACCGTGAGTACCAATCACCTAGTAACACGTCTCAGCTTACTATTCACAGACAAGCTCTGAATTTCTGTGTTACACCTCAGCATGAAAATGATCAGCATGTGTGACGTGGATTGTAGACGAAGGGGGATTTTCTGGTTTTGTCTAATGACGATGAACCATCACCTTCAATATTTCAACTTATATTCTGAAGACGTCTTTAATACGATATATAAGCTCAGAATATGGGATAGGTAGCTCGCTTACTTCTGAGCAAAATCCCCGGCGAAAGCATTTCCAGACTCTGCCGGGCCATCAGTATTATTCGCACGGCCACCAAAAGCGTTCCCCCCCTGTCCAATATTCCCGGTCGCGTCTCCGCCAAAGGCGTGCCCTCCGCGCATCGTTCCATCCGAATGGCTGCTTCCGCCGCTGGCAACACCGCCTCTGGCTACAGCTTGGAGGCTGTTGCCAGCGGTTGCAAAGGAAGGCTGGGTCGTGCCGCCCATGGCAACTTTGACTGATTTGTCGCAGTACACGTGCAGCGTATCGCCGGAGCGCACAACATTGCCCAGGCATCTCAGGGGGTCCCGAACCTCCTGTCCCGAGTGTTTGAAAGTCACGTCACCATGGAGATTTTCGCAACGCATCAGCTCGTTCCTGAACTCCTTTATTAACATGTCTCCTTTCTTCTCCATCTCCTTCTCGGGCCATTCGGAATTATCTGTCCATTACACGTCTTCAGTGTTTGGTCATGCAAATGTAGGGCTATGAAATTAGTGGGAGCTGATTATACCATCGAATTTGAAAATGCATTTAAATTTGACGAGTTTGGGTCCGGAGTAGGTATCCATGATGTTGAATCTGCGAATCGTATGTTGAAAAATCGACTTGAAGGCTTAAGAATGGATGTTCTTGATTGAGATCAAAATCTGGACGTGAGGTCGCGAAAAGACCATCACATAGCCTTATATCTTCTACCGGGTTGGGCTCATTTTGCAACCTTACGGACAACCTGAGTCCAGCGGTGCGTATGAAGTGCAAGAAGAGCGGCCTCTGGCACAGTCGCCATTCAGCAGAGGCTCGTTGCCGACGTGGCTCGCAACCCTCTTTGTAATTGAAGGTGCATTTTACATAAATCGCCACACGGACAGTCATACGACGCTATTTGAGGCCTGCCAATTATGCACAGCCTTCCGAATGATAGGCCAACCTGCATAAATCCCTCAAGCCACCTACCTACTTAACTGACGGAAGTGCTTGCTGGACCTCTTCTCATACAGACCGTCAGGTTCTGCGCGATTCATCCTTGCGGTTTCGCCCAAACGCAAATGTGCCCCCACACATACCTTAACCAGGAACCATGTCGGCCAACGGCAACAACAACTCTGGAAGAGGCCTGGACACCTCAGATATCATTGGCATCGCCGTCGGCGTCGTCTCGGGGTTGCTAGCCCTTATCGGCGTTGTCATTGCCTTTTGCGCCTGGAAATACCCTGCGACACCGGCCGGGCAGCTGGGAGACGCGATTCGACATCGGGTGTCCAAACAGAGCCGCGGCGGAGATGCCTTTGGCGGAAACGCGCATGGCCCCTACGCACAAGGCGGGAGCGCCCGTGGCGGAGATGGCTTCGCTTATTATGCACTTGATACTGGGGATGAAGAGGCGCACGCTATCGGGGGGTCTGCTTTTGGTGGTGATGCGTTGTTCGGGAGGTGACGGGAGGATGGCTACGGCATCAAGGCTAGAAGGGGTGCTTAAGCCTTGTTAGGTAGGAACACTTCCCGTCCTGCAGAGAGCACACAGAAGTACTTGCAGCAGCAGCTTATGAGACAAGACGTGTACGTATCCCCGAAGACCAGAAGTGCCTTGGGTTGAAACAGAAGAGCCTCATGCGACTTGCCTGCATTAGTGGCTGTCTGCCTGGTGCTTACACGGACAACCCTTGGTTCAGCTGCTACCGGTAGCCAATCACCCGCAGTAGCATGCCCTCCATCTGTTTTGATGTGTGTGGATACGCTGTTCATCAACGCCCTGTTCCCTGTCATGCGTGCGGGCTGGGCATTGCCGTTCTTAGGTTGACACGAAGGCACACCGCAAGCAAGAGCGGGAGTCAGAGCCAGCCAAGGGCCGGGCAGAGTTAATGGGAAATTATGCTCATATCCAAGTTCGATTGGCACCAAGAAATGTTAGCTTGCATCTGAGGGTGAAGCATCGTAGGGAATCAACGTTGAAAGGCTAGTATCTAGTACTCTATAAATGAATTGTAGTTCGCCGTGCTATTGTAGCATTTGAATCTTCCAAGGTTGGCAGTCCGCCAGCAGACTCGAATTCTCAAGGAAAAACGTACTCCTCGTCTCCTGGGTGCCTGTCCATACTCGGTCCCCAGCCGGATAGCCCCGTAATCGATGTACCTTCGGTCCCGTCAGTTGTCCTGCTGTCGTTTGACGTACTCGACCCGACACTGCTCTTTTTCTGCTCTTTTCTGAGATCCTCTAACTTGGCAGTGAGTTCATCGATCTTTGTTTGCAGGTCCATCTCCTCTGGGGAAGGTTCGCTTTCACCGGCTGCGGTTCCCAGGGCTTGGTGCATGGCTAACTTATCCTCCAACTCCCTATTTTTCCGCTCCAGGCTCTCGTTGATGTCTTTCTGGCGTTTAAGGTCCTCCTCTGCCGTCTCTCTCTTCATAACCTCTGCTTGGTATCTCTTGATCCATTCGTCCTTTTGCGTTTCTTTCAGCTTCACCGGCGTATTTGTTGCTTGGAATTGCTCCTCGTTCGCGAAGAATTGCGCATGGGCTGCAAGCTCTTGCCTTCGCTCGCGGTTCTCCAGCATTTGCTCGCGGTTCTCCAGCCTTCGCTCGCGGTTCTCCAGCATTTGCTCGCGGTTCTCCAGCCTTTGCTCGCGGTTCTCCAGCCTTTGCTCGCGGTTCTCCAGCCTTTGCTCGCGGTTCTCTAGCCGTTGCTCGCGGTTCTCCGGCTGAAGCGGTTCGATTCTCTTGAAAAACTCTTCGTAGGGTTTTCCCAGATGGAAGTTAACCGCAGCCGTCGCAAATCCGCCTGCGGCTTGACCTCCCCCCGCAGATGTACAAGTCTTGTGATTCACTGCTCCAGTCGGATTCTCCTTGTCCATTGACTACAGAGTAGGGGGCCCCAGGGTATGAGGCCATGGCTACTTTCAAAATCAGCGTAGGGCGTTCTGTTGCGAATGGGTCTGTCGCTGATGGTCGCCGCAGGTTTCACCGTGGATCTGAATCGCTAAGCAATGGAAGAAGAAAGGGAAGAACTCCAAAGGCTTGCTCCGTAGGCGGGAAGTAGGATCTAGACTCATCTCCCTGCCAACCCTGCCAACCGGTCCCGCCTCCAATTTCACAATCTTACTCCTCTTCAAACTTAAATTTCTCAACCAATATAGCCCTGATAACCCCAAGACCTCGTCAGAGCCCTCACAGGCGTATAGGGATTATAACAGCATAGGAAATAGGCATTCCAGTCAAATCAATCGCGTTTTCTACAGGAGCATCTCCCCACAGTACCGAAGGCACTCGGCAAATTGATGAACTTCGCAAAACAGTCCTATGCCCATCTTCGCCTAGTTTTTATTAGGCGAAACACGATCTATTCCCAAATAGCTTAAGCCGTGTTCTGGCGCAATACCCCTGATTCCTGTTAAGCGAGAAAAACACTCTCATATTTTACTAAGCCTATTCTGTACGAATTTGCCGAGTGCCTCCGATATTCTAGGGCTTTTAAAAAAGAAAAAAGCAGCTAAAGTCAACTATACACTAGAATATCACAAATACTCAATAACTGCCCTTTCTCCTCTTTCAGAAATGCTTAGTACAATAAGAATGAAGTATGCTTAAATGCTTGTTGACGTTGTTCGTTGTTTAGAAAGAATTGAACTTCCTCCTGGACTAGTCTATGTATAGACAGGTCTCCTGTCATATTCTTTTCAACGAGAGCCCAACTAAGGAGATCCCCTTCGACGGAAAGAAATCTTTGACAGTGAGTCAGCAAGTGTTCACTCATCTTTTAGCATCAAGATTTCAAATGACCTCCACTTGGGAGTACTAGCAGCAAGCCCCCGGTGAACGCCGACTCTTGAGAAGGAAACGGGCTCAAAGAGCGCTCGTGGGACCGCATCCGGGGCCAGAGAAGATAGAATGCCCAGTATGGTGATAGTAGAGGGCCGCTTCTCCAGATACGTAAAGCATGCTGTCCATACTGTACTCAAATCCTTCGCGTAGTCATCGTCTCTTGCTTCTCCCCGTCGAGCCTGCTGCAAAGCCTCTTTGAACTCATCAGCACATTCCTTGATATCTAACTGACAAGAACGAATAAAGGCAGCCATGCTCGAGATACCTAGAGGGAGCCCCCTAGATACTTGCTTAGCTTCAGTGCAGACTCGCGAGTTGTTGGGTTCGTTGGTTCAACAGAAATCCGGTCCAGAAGACAGTTTGCTCCTTCAACTTCCGAAAATGTGGGTATCAATAAAGAATGATGCGACAAGCTGAACGTCATGTTGCGGGCAACAGTTGTGATGATGACGGATCCGTTTCTCCCCCTTGGTAACGAGGTTTTCAGAACGCTAGGGTCGCAGAGATTGTCAAAGATGACCAGCCACGGGACCTCTGTGCTAGTCAGCAAAATGAATCCCGATTATCTGTTCATTATACTTGCCCAATTTCTCTAGGATGTCGAGGACGGCAATCTTATTGCGAAAACTGTCCTTCTCTGAAATATTATCCAGTCTCAAGAAGGACGCAGCCTGGTGAAAGCTTTGATCTACTGTGATGGTTGTCTCTGACGTTATCCAGAGGATTGCACCGTCCCGATATAGATGTTCATTCTGATAAGCGTATTCCCGTGCAATCTGGGATTTGCCAACGCCTCCGAGTACGTAAAGAGTTAAAATTGTCGGACCCGATGGTTGCCGTTGTTCACTTACGTGTTGCCTGATACTGTCTAAGATTGCTCTACGTCCGAAAAACCTGATATTTCGAGGTGGGAGCATGACTACGCCAAGTGCTTTGTCTTCCAACGGCATCTGGGTGACATTGCTGGGAGGCAAGGTACCCAGTGGTGGCGAGCCCTGGAGAGCAGCTGTATTACAGCGCAAAGCCGTAAAGGTACTAGAGGCTGACTCCAGCGTCTTGATGACGCCCGAGTATCTATTCTCAATGCTTGTCCAAGCCGGCTGAGTAGTGCTGCCTGCTGCAGTGTAAGTAACCCAAACCATCAAGGCAAACGTCACGCTTACAATCGCAAACCTGTCTCAAACAGACGATGACTTCTGTAAAGAATGAGACCAATCGAGTATAGACATTCAGTATAGGTCGGAAGGCCTGAGCATGATCCACAAGGTGACATGCCAAGAGGCCGTCAAGCTTGTCTGATATTATTTCAATCTGTTCCGCGAGTCGAACGAGTACATCGGGGGCCCTGGCGCTTGTTGGGCTGTGCTCAACGACTTCTTGTGAGACCTCCTCTCAATCAGCCGAAGAATTAGCCTTCGATGGATTCGTAGCCAACCTACTTTCAACGCTACGCAAATACTCCCGAGCAGAATGTGAGTATTCCCGTGACCAGACGTCACTGTATGGACAAGGCTCTGGAATTTCTCCATGCTGGCCGGCAGTAGTCGTAATTGTCTCAACGAAGGTCGGGAAGAAACGGTGTGACCTTGAAGCCATTCTCCCAGCCGGTTTCGAAATTGGAGCATATCTTTGACCTCCTGGGCTGCGCGACGGTCGAAAGGTTCCAACTTGGCCGCGCAGTCGTTTCCGACGTTCTCCCAAACTTCCACCATTGTGTGGACTTCGTCAGCCATAGCGGCTCCGGGGTTTGGTTTTATAAAGGTGGAAGACAATGATGCGGGGTTCCCTCAGATGCTCGTGTGTGTATGAAGTTGTATACGGAGTACAGGTTGAAGACTTCTCTACCAGCAGGCGAGATGAAGGGAATATCTATGTTAGCTAACATCACACCAACTCCGCATCACCTGACTGCGTCACCCGTACCCAATGTAACTATGCATCGATACTTCTATAGTTGCTAGGGGCTGCTAAAGGCGATACATCACTCGGGAATTTGGTAAGCAAGCCCATCAACCTTACTCGCAGAAGCTGATCGAAAAAAACATCTCGTGGCTCGTCCGGTGGGTTGGGCGTCTCGGTAGCTGCCGGCTTCGTCCACTGGTCTATTGGGACAGAAACTGACGGATCATTGATAACATCAGCTAGTCGTGCTTCTCTCTATGCTTTGAAGCCGATAATTAGGGCGTTTTCGGGACAACCGTTGTTTGGCCTGTGCAGTTGAAGAAAGCATCAGAGTATACTTTCAATGGTCACAGTAGCTACCAGGCGTAGGGGATGATGGCCTTCATACTTATCTGCCACCATTGCTAACGGCAAATGCAGATGAAGGGCGGAAAGCCTGGTTAGGGACTATCTGAAGGGACTTGGCGAGACGGAGGTTTGCTCGCTCGAAGAATATCGTTGATTTCAGGACAGATCATCTAGACCTTAAGTTCAGTGAAGGGTTGTTTATCAAGTTTACACCTCATTACATTCTAATACCGTGGAGTCTGTTCGAATCAAGATGCTCTCATTACAGCTATGAACGATAATTCAGAACCGTCTATTGTTCGCGCTGCAGTCGAGGACGTGCATCTTGCAGCTGGACCGGATGGTGTTGAGAAGGTCATGTCGAAACACGGCCTTGATGCGATTATCGCGCCAAGTAAAAGTCAAATCAACAAAACAGCTGCTTATTCTGGTCAATAAATGGATATCCGAGACGAACGGAAGTACTCATTCCGACCAGGATACCCGATCGGCACCATGCCTCTTGGGTACCTGTTACCAAGTGGCCGTCCTCATGGAATGAGTATATTATCAAGTATGTCTAACGAAGCAATAATCTTGAGAATTATGGATGTATATGAAAGGAGATCTTTTACTCGAAAGGGGTCTGCTTTACTAGATACCGCAGTACAGTAAGAAAAGGCTCAGAAATAAAAAATTTACCAGAAATGGAATGGAACGCCACCGGGGCCTTGTGTGAGAATATTATTGAGGGAAGCCCGTCGCCTACTCATATAGAAACGAAGTTATCTCAATTCATGACGAAGTTTGTTTCCTAACCCAGATGGCTGTCGCGTTTCAGCCTTATGACGGTGTTAGACGAATCAGACGTCTGAGATGAGATGGCTTCTTCCGGGTCATTCGGGGAAGACAAAACACTTGACTCATTGTTAGTCATCCCAGCCAGCCAATGCAGAAGGTCACACAGCGCAGCATAAGACCAAATCTGGCACCATCATCGTATTCCCCAGCAATGAAATCTCGCGAATCCCTGTCGAAGGATTGGCGACGCGGCCAATGACAGAGGTTCAAGCAGACTCAAGGATCCATCGCGGGATTCGGCAGAACGGGGCGGTGCTTATTTCCGACGATCAGCGGAGAAGATACAAGAAGTGAAGACATCTTCACTCTGTGATCAAATACTTGCAAGTGCTGCAACCTGTTCAAGTTTCGAGAGCATCACTCTTCTGGAGCGAGCCTTTGCGGCTGATTATGTAGGCCTTGGCCTGTATCTCACCAGGACGAGTCTTGAGAGAAGAGCAAGCAACCCGATACAAAACACCAAAATGGGCATCCTCTTCTCCCGCCCGGGCCACGCCGACGACTCCCTGCCCTCAGGCGCCTTCAACGCCGGCAACCTCTCGTCGCTCAACTCCTCAGACATCGCGCCCTACATTGGCATCAACACCGGGCTCTACCACGGCATTTTCACCGCCGACTTGCCTCCCGTTCCCTACGAATGGATGGTCTCGCCCTCATCCATCGACTCCTCGACACAATGTCCCAGCCCTAACAAGATCCTCGCCCTCTTCGCCGTCTCCGAGGCCATTATAACACTGGCCACGCCACTGCTCGCCTACCGTCCGTTCATATATCGTATTTCAGGCGGATACCTAGGCCGGAGGCGCAAGTCCTCCCTGTACCTCACCTGGAGCATCGTCTTCATGTGCCAATTGCTCGCCAACGCCACTATAGCGGGCATGATAGGCAACACGCACGATTACGGCGGGCTCAACATGCTGCACATCTTCACCGTCTTCATGGCGCGCCCGCGCTTTCATTTCGTCGTGCTGGGTCTTCTGCGCAGTCTCGTGGGCGTGAAGCGCGGGCGCGACCTCGACCGCACCGGGATTACGCGCAAGCAAGTCGACAACCGTGTCGAGTTTCCCTACGCCGACGCCTACATCGCGAGCATCGTCGCCGAGCTGCTCGTGCTGCTGATCTCGGCACTTTTCACCGGCGTCACCTGGCATCGCCTGCCGCACGCCTCCAAGCCGCGCGCCTACATGGACGACCTGGTGAGCTACGTCGAGAGTGCGCCAGGCGTGTTGCTACTGTGCATGGTGGCCTTTGTACCGGTGTATCGACGCTACGGACACGCGTTCCCGCTTGAAGGCCGGCGGTATGAGACTGGGCGGCAGTGGGGAGTGACCGTGGCGGCGGACGGGACGGCAACGGTGGGTGTGCGGACGCAGAAGAAGAGGACTCGTGCGAAGCAAGCAGTGAGTGCGGTAGTGGCGGCGATTCTGATGGCATATGTGGTTCTGGTCCAGTGGTCATATTGGTCGCGGTTCTTGACGATGCCGGGTGTCTTGTGAGTGTCATGATACGACAGGGGTTAGGGGTAGCGATGCTGACTGGAACAGGTTCTGTCCGCCGAAGTTGGTACAAACGGGTGTCGTCTGGACGTTGTTTAGCTTTGTTGGTAAGTTACGACATAAGACTCTCAGTGTTTCTTACTCACAATATGCTTTAGGGATCATTGCGGGTGCAGCTTCATGAAGTGTGATGGGTGTTGTAAATGTATACTTTGATGGGACTAGGAGGAGGAGCCAGGCTGTGATGAGAAGTCAGTGACTATACCCATGTATCTTTTTTTACTTTTTGAAATATACAGAAACTCAAGTAGGTACGTTTTTGGATCAACTGTTTGACCAGTCGTAGGCCATACCGGCTTCACCACTCGGTCTTCTCCGATTCCGTCGGCATATTGCACCCGGCTTGTCCCCGCATTGGGATATAATCCGCCACCTCTACCCGTCCTCCGCCAAATGCCCGGGATGTACAATTCACCGATGAGGCACACGGGGCATATAATCCAGGATGCTACTTGAATCGGAGATAGTTGAGCCCTGTTCTGAATAGTCGGGGAGGGAACGGAGATGGCGTGGTTTGGGGATAGGACTATATAAAACAGCATCTCCTTTGCTATTGAACCACCGTACAAGCTCAACCAACAATACCACAGTACAATCACTTGCAACGATTCAACATGGACTCCCTCGCCCCTCTCGCCGCGCGCCTCACCGCCGCCATCTCCTCATCCTCCCGCGCCGACATCGCCTCTGCCGCCCGCGACATCCTCGACGAAGTCCTCTCACCCCAAGAGGCATGGGTTGAGCAGGCCGGCGTCGTGGGCGCGATGGTGGCGACACGGTTGTTCATGAAATGGGGAGTCTTTGACATGATTCCCGATGAGGGAGGGATATCGAATGGGGATGTGGCTAAGAAGTTGGATGCGGAGGAGCTGTTGATTCGTGAGTATTTGCGACCCATTACGGACAGAGAAATAATAGGAGGGAAGACAGAAAAGAACGTTAACTGACATCCTTCAGGGCGAATCGCCGCTCAACTCATCGCCTCCCGCGTCCTACGTCGTGTCGACGACGAACACTTCGCCCACACGCCCAGATCGCTTCTCTACAAGTCCTCCTCCCCCTTTACATACCTCTTCCTCCTCACGTAAGCCCCCCTCCCCTCCTCATGCTCTCCCAAAATATCATTGCTCATGCTCATCTACCAGCTTCGACGCAACCCTCCCCTCATACCTCAAGCTACCCGACTTCTTCACCGCATACCCCCTCAAATCACCCACCGGCCCAACCCACAACCCGTACACCTTCGCCCGCGGCGCCCCAGAGTCTTCCTGCTGGGAGCTCATGAGCAAAGATCCCGAGAGTCTGCGTGTATCCATGGGCGCCATGACTTTTGCTGAAACGTTCATGCCCATGACCGGCATATACGATTACACATGGCTTGAGACGGAGCTTGGGAAGGATGGTGAGAGAGTTGCACTGGTTGATGTTGGAGGCGGGAGGGGTCATGCGGTGGGTGCAATCTGCGATGAGAATAGCTGGTTGCCACGGGAGAGGTGTGTGGTGCAGGATCGGACGGAGGTAGTTGAAAAGGCCAAGGCAGAGAATGTTGAGAATGTAAGAGGCGTGAAGTTCATGGCTCACGACTTTAACACAGAGCAGCCCGTCAAGAGTACGTCTTCATACCCGTTCCTTCACCATGACTCTTTCACTGACATCGATAGATGCTCATATCTACCACATCCGTCGTTGTCTTCATGACTACGGCGACGATATCTGCACCACCATCCTCTCCCACCTGGCAGAAGCCATGGGCCCCGATAGTCGCCTTTTAGTTGTCGAGCAGGTCGTGGGAAACCCGCCATCTCCGACGGGCGCCCACTTTGACCTTGTGATGTTGACTATTGGTGGGAGGGAGCGCACGCAGCGAGACTTCGAGGGATTGGCCAAGGCAGCTGGGTTGAAGGTGGCCAAGATCTGGGGCGCAGCTGGGGCACCAGTTGGCGTGGTTGAGTGCATGAAGATTTGAGAGCTTCATGCTCAGAAAACGACCAGGAACAATGGTGAAAAGTGGAAAAGTTAACGACACATAGAACCCTGCTCACTCTTCATAGACACCACTCTTACATAAAACAACTGCATTCGTTTTCTATCATTAACTGTTCCTGTCCTAAAAGATTCATCACCAAGAAAGAAGATAAAATGTCGGCAAAGACAAAGAAAGTAAAACGTAACCACATGCCTTCCTCCTCACCTTCTCCGCTCCCTCCACGTCATTGTTTTTCACGTCCCCCTTTCTCAAATAACTACCTTACCAGAAGGATGTTCGACCCTTGCGCTTGTAGTACGGCGGCTCACTGTAGCTGGGGGGCTCAGTGTAGGTAGGAGGCTTGTACGGCGGTGGTCCATACGAGGATGTCGACTCGGTGGGCGTGGCCGTCTCGGTCTCAGTCGAAACTTTGCTGTAGGTCACCAGCGTCGTGGGCGGGGCAGATGTGCTGGCAGCCTCGGCGGAGGAGCCGTATGAGACAGTAGAGGTTGGGTACTCTACCTCGCTGGTGGTGCTGGAGCCGAAGTTGTAGCTACCAGGGGTGGAAGTTGTGCCAGGCGTATACACGTTGGTGGAGGTAGAGGGAGAGTACTCGGTAGACTCGGCACTTGTCTCAGGGGTCGAAGTTGTGTATCCCTCCGTTGTGGTGGGAGATTTGTTTCCAGTTGTGGAATAGCTCCCCGTCGAGGTCTCCGAAGAGGTAGGATACTCAACTGAGGTCGAGGTGTAGCTTTCAGTGGGCGTGGGGTACACCTCGGAGCTAGTTGAGACACCTTCTGTGGAAGCAGGGTATTCTCCCCCAGTAGTTGAAACGCTCTCAGTAGAGACACCCTCGGTGGTGGTAGGATACTCTCCAGAGGTAGTCGACTCACCCGGCGTGGAAGTGGAATATTCCGGCGAAGTCGTCGGGTAAGTAACGGTTGGCGTGGGATACTTCTCCGAGAAAGTAGAGGTGGCCTCACTAGAGGTTGGGTACACCACGGAAGAAGTGCTGTACTCCTCAGTCGTAGTGAAAGTGGTTGCATAGGCTGACGACGCTGCCGAAACAGGGGTGGTGTAGGTCGAAGCGGTCTCGGTCTCAGTCTCGACGGACGTGGAACCAGACTCGGTCGCAGATGTTCCAGGGCGAGGGTATCCGGTGCTCGAGGTCTCGACAGAGGAGTACACAGATCCTGTAGTGGAAGTCTCGATTTCCGTGCTTGAAGTCTCTACAGAGGAATAGATGGTTCCAGTCGTCGAAGTCTCAACTTGGGTGCCAGTTGTTTCAATGGAAGAATAGATGGTCCCGGTAGTTGAAGTCTCAACCTCAGTGCTTGAAGTCTCGACAGACGAGTAGACATATCCAGTGGTTGAAGTTTCAACGGAAGAGTAGATGGTTCCAGTGGTGGAAGACGCAACTTCAGTACCAGTTGTCTCAACAGAAGAGTAGACACTTCCAGTAGTCGAGGTTCCGACCGACGAGTAGACCGTTTCGGTTGATGAAGTCTCGACCTCAGTGCTTGAGGTCTCGACAGAAGAGTAGACGTATCCAGTAGTTGAAGACTCAACGGAAGAGTAAACGGTTCCAGTGGTGGAAGACGCGACTTCAGTGCCTGTGGTTTCAACGGAAGAATAAATGCTCCCAGTAGACGAAGTCTCGACTTCGGTGCTGGTTGTCTCGACGGAAGAGTAAACACCAGTTGTGCTAGTCTCAACCGAAGAATAAACAATCCCACTGGTCGTGGTCTCGATCTCGGTACCAGTCGTTTGAACGGAAGAGTAAATGACACCAGTGGTCGAAGTCTCAACCTCAGTGCTGCTAGTTTCAACAGAGGAGTAGACACCGGTAGTCGAAGTACCAACCCCAGTACCGGTAGTCTCAACAGACGAGTAAACCCCAGTGGTCGAAGTCTCAATTGAAGAGTAGCTAGATCCAGTGGACGACGTCTCGACAGAAGAGTACACATACCCAGTGGTGGAAGTCTCGACCTCGGTGCTCTCGGTTGACACACTCACACTGGTATAGACTGTTCCTTGAGAAGACGTAGTGTATCCGCTGAAAGTCGTACCTCCGGATCCCGAGCCCGTGGTAAAGGAGGCACTTGAGTAGACAGAGCCGGTACTGGCAGAACCAGTCGGGTACGTGACGGACTCAGTGCTGAGAGAGGCGCTCGAGTATACTGAGCCAGTGCTGACAGACACACTAGAGTAGACAGATCCTGTGCTGACGGAAACGCTAGAATAAACGGAGCCAGTGCTGAGAGGGACGGTGGGATAGGTGACGCTCGAGTACACAGAACCGGTGCTGAGAGGGATGCTTGAGTACGTGGTCGGGTGCGACGATCCAGTGGTCAAAGGCACAGTGCTAGTGTAGAAGTAGCCGGTGCTGGAGTTTGACACCCTGCTGTAGGTGTAGCTTCCTGTCGACTCGCTACAGGTCTCAGCGCTGTAGGAAGATCCATGAGCGGACGAGCCACCGGTGTAGGGAGTAGAGGTAGTGTGTCCCAGAGCCGTTGAACCAGTCTCGCCACTGGTAGGGTACGTCTCCGTCTCAACAGAAGAAGATCCATAAGTCACAGAGGTCCCAGGAGTGGTGCTGCCATAGACGGTGCTGACGATGGTAGAGCCAGGGTAGCTAGGCGTCTCAGTGTGCGTGACGGTACCCACGGATGTGAGTCGTGTGTAGGTGGTGCCTTGAGAGGACACGGGGTACGTCACAGAGCCAGAGCTGCCCGTCTCCCCAGAGCTGGTTGGGCTACCTCCAGTGACCGTGACCACACTCGTCAAGATAGACTTGAGGGTAGTGTGGGTGGTCTCGGGGTAAGAAGCCGAAGAGGTCGAGTACTCAGAAGTGCCGGGAGTCTCTGTCTCGGTGCCAGAGGTGGTGCCTGGGTAGGCAGTGCCAGACGTCTGGGGATATGTGACAGATGAGGCAGGAGTTCCATGAGTTGAGACGATAGGGTACCCGGGGGACGTGGTTGTCTGTGCCAGTGCACTGGAGCCAGCAGAGGTTCCAGGATACTCAGAGGATGTGACGGGGTACACCGGAGTGGTCTCAGAGGAGGGCGAGTGATGCTTCGACGTGGGGTAGTGATGCTTCGACGAAGTGTGATGGTGCTTGGAGGAAGTATGATGGTGCTTCGATGAAGAATGGTGATGCTTCGAAGAACTATGATGCTTTCTCGTCTTCGTGAAGGTAGGGATGGTCTCCGTTGGGGCAGTTGAAGTCCCTGGATACACTGAAGAACCAGGGACTCCTGACGTTCCCGTGCCAGGATACTCGGACGACGCTGTGGACTCGCTGGGGGTGGAAGAAGTCTCAGAGGATGCAATGCCGGTAGAAACAAAGGAAGAAGAACCATAGCCAGTGGTGGGATATCCGGGACTAGAAGAAGTCTGGACATAAGTCGAACCCGAGGATCCAGGGGTTGTGTAAGTCGTCCCAATGGCAGTGCTTCCGCCCGTCACGGATGCCGTGCCAGTACCAGAGGAGTACGTGGGAGTTCCTGACGTCTCAGTGCTAGACAAGACACTGCCAGAGCTGCAGATGTACTCGGTGCTAGTACACTGGGAGACGGTCGAGTAGCATGAGGAAGCGCACTCAGTGACGGTCTCGGTGATAGTCACGGTGTGGCGGCCATATTCATGCCTGCCACGACGTCCAGCGTGGACAGTAGTGGCCCTGCGTCGGATCAGCAACTGGTTCAGGAGAGAGAGGAGACACTTACCCAAGCCCTAGGAGGGCGAAGCGAGTGAAAGAGGACACCATCTCGAAGAGCGGTGCGAGAAGCGAAGGGCAAGTGAAGAGAAGATGTGATGTAACGAAAAAGAGTCAAGAAAAAACGAGCGACAAAGGTTGACACACAGCACCGCCTCGGCTGTCTTGGTCTCACTGACTGACTTCTCTTCTCTTTCTCGCTTCATTCTCGCCTGCTCCCGCCTTCTTTATACCCATCAGGACCCTCCTCCCATCTCGCTCCCTTTCATCTCGTCCTCGCACAAGCTTAACCCCCCTAGCCCTGCAGCTCCCCTTCATGATGCACGCGGGCGTCGTACCAACGGACAGAGGCCGCGCGAGTTTGCTTGGGTCGACCTCGTATGCGACGGATGTGCTTCCTGGATTAGAAGCGGAAGGGAAGAGGTTTGTTCGCAATCGTACGTGGCAGCGGCCAGGCTCAGGAGGCGACCGCCACAACGGTCGGGGCTGACGCAGGTTGATAGCTTCAGGGCTCACCGCATGATGATGCGGCCCGCAGACTGGGTCTAGTCCTCGGGAAGCGGCTTCAGCTCGACTCCAGGAGGCAATCAGAGCCTTGTTTGCGTCCATAGTCTCGATGGCGTGCAGGCGATTCCGGCCCTCACGCTGCGCCTCCATGCGGCAATTGGATCCTTCGCGACGCCATCTCATCTGGGACGAAATCGCGGGACGCTTTCCTTGGTCATTGATGATGACCATCAATGACACGTAATTTTCCGTCAATCAGGTTCAAACGTCAGTTCCGAAGCCCAGTCGGGGGCGAAGAGGCATGCAGGCAACCGGGAGCTGAATCCTGAAATCACCCGCTAGTTTCTTCCGATCAAACGAAGACACTGTCGAGATGATTAGCCACACCAAAGCAAACAAAAGGCACGAAACAGGAATGCCAGAGAGTCCGTGCGTCTCACAGCTCTCCAACCCAAACCATGGGCATGGAGCGGTGTCCCACGGCCATGAGAGCACGGTGTAGCCCTCACCATGCCGAGATATGATGAGACCGTCCGAGATCTTTGAGCACCCCATTTCGGTCGGGGCCACGCTGTGCACGGTGTGTAAACATTCTCGTAAACTCTGTCCAAGCAATTACCTTATGCACCTATCCTTGATCGCTCAGCTCTCCCTGTACTGTCACACAAGACTCCAGCGCATTGTGTCGCCGCGCTATTGCTTCACAATAATCGTAAGCTGCATGCATGAGTTACACACGGGTCCTTCTACTACCCAAGACGCAAGGGGGAGGAGGGGCAGATGTTTTGCTTAGAGGCTGACAGGCTCTTCGGAACAGGGCAGTCATACATCCGGACAGCTTGGCAAGTAATGACGGGAATGCCACGCAGGGGTATGATCTTTGTTTGGAAACAAACGGGAAGAGAGCCTCGTATTGCATCGAGTGGCGGCGGATAGTCCAGCAAAGCTTTGGCTCCCGTCGGGACGTTTGGCTCAGTCGGGAGGGTTGGACGGGGCGACGGCATCGGGAACGGGAACAGGAAATGGAAAGTCGTAACGGGGACACAGGAGAAATTGAGGTCTCGAGAAAGGGCCGCTTGACCCTGAGGCCAGAAGGTGCGGTGAGTGCGTTTCCAGGATCACAGTGAGACTCCCAATTCATGGTCATCATGAATTTTTGCAGGATCATGCAATTTCGTCGTCTGCTGGATGGTAGTCACTGGCCGAGACCTTGTCTCCCGTTGAGCCCCTCAGTGAGACAGGCTGCCCTGACACAGCCGATCGCGGTGTTGCAGAGTCTCACGGCACAAGGCTAGCTGCAGCAGCAATGTCGTGGCTGGAGGCTTGTGGCTGTTGTGGACATGATGAAAGTCACAGAAAAGATATGCTCGATCGTGGGAAAAGATGAAGGTGCATTCAAGATGCATCCGGCGATGTCGTGCTTCGCCAACAGCAAGTGTCTGGACACTGCCGTGGGCGGCAGAAGCGGCCGGGCTTGTATTCGAGACTATCATCACGTCATTCAATCTATGTCATCATCTTGGTGAACCATGTTGGGATCAGATGGAAGCGCGAAGAACCTTGAAGGCATCGTCGGCGTTTCCAGTGAATCGAGCCTCCGCAGTCTTCCAGTTGATGACCTTCCAAATGTTCTCAATGTACGCGGCCTTGCCGTTGAGGTACTTTTAGGCGGTAACGGTCAGCAAACGGTCCAAGATACACGACACGTTATCCACCTACCTGCAGATAGTAGGCATGCTCCCACATGTCGATGCCGAAGATGGGGACCTCGCCGCCCACGACAGGGTCTTGGTCCTTGGTGGTCACAATGCGGAGGCCATGCGCGTCCTTGACCAACCAGCCCCAGCCGCTGCCCTGAAGACCCAGCAGAGTCTTGGTCATGGCCGCCTGGAAGTCCTCGAGGCTACCCCACGTCTTGGAGATGGCAGCCATCAAGGTTGGAGCGCTATCGGGCTTCGCGTCAGGAGAGCTGGCGGGGGTAAGATTCTCCCAGAAGAGAGAGTGATTGATGTGGCCGCCGCCGTTGAACTTGATGGCACTCTGGAGAGCGATTTGCTTGGGGATGTCGTTGGAAGACAGGGAGGCAAAGGAGGCGCCAAGGGCTGCATTGAGGTTGTTGACGTAGGCCTGGTGATGCTTGCTGTGGTGTAGCTCCATGATCTGGGCAGAGATGCTGGGCTCGAGCGCCTGCGGATAGTAACACGTCAGTCCCGGTTCTCCGAGGGAGACATGAAGATAGTCAGCGAGAGGGGAACAAGGGCTTCTTACGTTGTAGGCGTACGGCAGCGCCGGGAGCTTGTAGGTAGCGGGAGCCATGATGAGGGCTTCAAGATGCAATTCTGGTGCCGAAGACGAAGAAGGAGTTTTCGAGAGAGCGACAAATTCTGAAATCTCGAGATGAGAAATGAGAATTCGGTCAATGGAGGGGTAAGAAGGTGAATCGGTGGTCGAGCTCCCTCCTTGAAGGAAGCTTCCAGGCCGATTGCGTCAGAACAGAGCCTGACAGGGTCCACCATCCAACAATGCAGAAAGAAGGAAGGAGCAGTCCGGGTTCAGCAATCAGCTTTGGGTAAGAACCCCTATGGCCTGGGTGCTCTTGCCCAAACGCGATTCGGGAGCTTTCCCTCTCAAACCTGCTCATCGCGACTGCCCAATGGGGCAGCGGCGCTAACTGGCCTGGGCGTCTGATTGGATGCAGGGAGGAGGATGAGCATGTTATTATTGCGAGTCTCTGACATGAGGCACAGGAACCGCCTCAAAAGCCACGAATAAGCCAATTGACTTTGAATTGGAGCACTGACTCGGCGCAGGTGAGGCGGATGGAGCTGATAAAAGCCAGGGGTTCCTCTGACCATTGACCTCCGAAGTTGCATCATCAACAACAACTGTCGTTACTCTGCACCGAAGACTTTGCTGAACGCAGATTTCTTATCTCTGCATCTACTTTACTTAAAGATCTTGAACTCATCATGTGCGGCCCCGAAAACTCAAACAGGCCCCGGGGGGGTGCTCTTGTTGCTCTCAATCCACCACTGGCCCAGGATGGGAACGTCGTCCGAGGGGATCTCGCCTTTCACACTCCAGGGAGTCCGCAGATTCCAAGTGCAACGCACGCAAGACTCACGCCTAGCGAGTCCTGGAACTTGCAAAAGTTCTCGGACTTGTCTGTGGTGATCCAGTATGCCGCTGCTTCTCTTCCCCGCGACATCAAACTTGACTCTGACTTTCCACAGCTCTAGTGGTGATCTGACGAGGAATGCATGCGACTGCGGACTATTTCGGCGCTTCTCTTTCCCAAACACCATAGCTTCCGATTCCGAACATTTTGAATTCCCTCTAGATGCCCCTCTCTCGCTTGAGGTCGGCAACAACGGTATCATCGGCAGACGAGTCTCAGTGTACTCGCGAGAGACGCTCATCGCAGAGGGGATCGTCGGCTTCAATTTTCTGAGCTGAACCTCATGAATGGAAAACACACCGTCCATTCGATAGCTCCGAACCCGGCGACAGCGCTATTGCCAACACTTGTGACTGCAGCCATCAGGGTAGGATCGCCGTAGAAGGATGTCGCATCCACGCGCTAGGCCAGAGTACGTCCATGTCCTGTCCATCAGGGCTAGCCAGTCACTTCCATGACTTCATGCCATGATGGAATTCCGACACGGAGAGATAACTTCTCGAAGATAGACACTCGTTCATGGGCGGCTAGAGGATCCATAAAAACCGAGAGGAGAGGCTGTATCTGGACACTTGCGGCGATGTTGGGATTTGGGAGCTCTCATGGGACTGCAGTAAAACCAGCAATTTGTTTCATGAGAACGATATCATAATCTCGATTTTCAGGAGCCATGAGACGCTTGTGATGTTGCAACGCACGCGAGGGAGGCAAATCGCCTAGCCCAAGTCAGCTCCAACTTTCGACTCGCGCCCCGCGTCTCCCGTCGCCGCGCGAGTCACGTGACTGTTCCCAAATCGACTGACGTCTGGAACTTGGGCAGATTCCAGGTTAAGAGCCTTGATTGGTCATCGACAGAGAAGCAGCACACGCCTCCATGGCAATGAACAAATCCCAGTATGGTCCTCCAAGATGACGACTGCCGCCAAATCCCATAATGTCTGCGCAGCATGCAGGGCCCGGAAGAAGAAGTGCGACGTAGGCAGTGTCTATCAGCTACCCTAGGCTGTCGCTAACGAGATGTTTAGGGAAATCGTCCGGCTTGCGCATCATGCCTCAAGCGAGGCGTGTTGTGCCTCTATGGCACCACAGCGCCTCTCTGCACGGATCCGTCGCTGGGGATGGCAAATTGGATGCCTGTCCCGGGCATGGATGCTTGTGCGTGGACTGCGGCTGAAACCTCTGGATATCCGGGAGAGGATTGGACCAGCCTCATCAACGGTTGGACTCCTTCTGAAGATCAGCTCCAGCAGCAAAAGACGTCAATGCAGACATCGTCATCGTCGCAGCGCGACTTTTCAACTCCCCGAGACTCTGCATCACCATCCGATGTCGACGCTACGCTCCCTCCCCGAGAGCAGTTATTGGAATTGGTGCAGATTTACTTCGAGAGGTACTACCACTACCTGCCACTTCTGCACAAGAGGACCATTCTTGCAAAGGTCGAATCGGACGATACAAATGACTGCCACCTCCTACTTCTCTCCATCATCTCAGTCACGGCGGGAGCCCATCCCAATCGGCAAATACAGCAGTGCCAGACGTCGTGGCTCAATGCAGCCAAGGAAATGTTTCACCGGAAGATTCTCTGCGAGGATGACCCTTTGCAAACCCTCCAAGCCGCTAGCTTCATCATATTTCAGACTATGATCATAACCGACTTCTCGACCTCATGGATGATGCTGGGAGAAGCGTGGCGCAAAGCGGTTGCAATTGGTTCCAACATCCTTGACGGCAAGTCCGGCTACACGATGCCTGGGCTCGGAGTCAGGCCCTGCAAGGACTGGATCGAGGAAGAGGAGGGACGGAGGGCAGTTTGGATGCTTTTCATGTACGATCGGGGCATGTGCTTCCCGATCGGCCTCACAACCGCGATTGACGACCGTCGTCTTCACATCAACCTCCCAATGAGCGACGATGCGTTCCAATCCTCAGAACCGCCAAGCGAACCACCGATCCTTTACTCACCCAATCTCGACCGTCTCATCACCTCCATACAACAGGCGGAAAGAAAGGGCTCTGCGCACATCTTGCAGTACATTGTCCTCGGATTTCTTTTCCTCGGCCGCGCATGTGAGGTTATTTACGGCTTTGAGGATAGCTTTGAAGATCAAAAGCCCCAGGTCGACGCTCTCACAGCGCAGCTGCTCCGGATCCGCCTCATGCTCCCCATCTCCGTCACCGACCTGTCAGCTGCCGACTACCGCGATTACAGCTACGTCGTGTGGCTGAACTGCATCCTCAATGTCGGTGCCATCTTCCTCTACCATCGCCCACTAGGCCCAGACGAGACGCTCAACGAGACATGTAACCTAGCCAAGAGCTGGCCACACTGCCTCGCCGCGGCCCGCAGTACCGTCGCTATGATCCGGAACGCGGCGCGCATCTCGCCCGACATCATTCATAACCCTCACTTCGCCTCCATGCTCTTCACCAGCGGGCGCATCCTTGTTATCGAGTATACCAGCCCGACTACAGCGACTCAGCGGGCCAAAGACGACACCTTACGCGAAGATATCGAGCTACTAATCGTCACCTTCGAACGGCTAAAAGAAGCCCTGAAAATGGTTGGGAAGAAGTACCGCAACGGGCTATTCTGGTACTTAAGAGAAGGGAAAGACGTGGCCCTCGAATCGAAAGCAACGGGCGCCAGGGGTCTCCTAAGAACATGCAAGAAATGGCCAACCTCTGAAGACTCACAAGACCTCGACTTCATATTCTGAAGAACTGTTTACTCTACTACATGACGAAACACCAACCCCCATGCCGACTTAGACGTTGGCATCCTCCCCCTTACTATCCCCAACCAAGCGCCCACCATCCGAGTTAATCGACGCCGCCGTCACAAACGTATTCTTCATCGAATACAAATACGCCTCCGCCAGATCCTCCGGCGTGCCCATCGTCCCCGTGATGCAATCCCGCCGAAAGCTCGCCATCACATCCTCCAGCTTCTCCGCCGGAATCGAATCAAACAGCTCCGTCCGCACCGCCCCGACCAGCACGCAATTCACCCGCACTGGCTTCAAGTCGATTGCCAACCCGCGCGTGAGCGGCTCGATTCCGCCTGCCACCGCGGCTGTCACGCTCCAGCCCGGGCTTGGGCGCCATGCCATCGTCCCCGTCGTCAGCGTGAAGCTGCTGCGCACGCTTGGGGTAATGTATTTTGCCAGGTGCTTGGCTACCAGCATGGGACCGAGTAGGCGCACTGCCGTTGTGCGCTCTACCAGCTCGGCCGTGACCTCGGTGATGGGTTGGATGCGCAGGGAGTCGCCCGCCGTGTACACCACGTGGTCTAGCTTGCCCTCGCGGGTTGCAAAGTCGAGCAAGTCTGTGAGGTTGCTCTCAGCCTTATCGCGCGAAGCCATGTCGCACGTCTTGCCAGCTACATTGGCATTCTGGATGCCTGCGGCGGCGGCGTGTGCTTGGAGACGTCCCACGGCCTTGTCAACGCGGGCTTGGTTGGAGGAGCTGATGGTGACAGCGCAGCCGTGCTCGAGGGCCGCTTCGGCGACGGCATAACCAATGCCTGAGGAGCCGCCCAGGACGAGGACGCGCTGGGAGCGCAGCTTGGAGGTGTACTTGAGGGCAGACGTGGCCATGGCGGATGTGTAGCTGGGTCTAGAGTTGGGGAAGATGGTATGGAATGCTGGATTCTTGGTCTTCAGAGCTGGTTCTTTGTATTGGTCTGTAAATTAGATCCTCAAAGCATCTCCAGCCTTCTTATACCCTCTAAAGTCCCGGATCTACTGCACACTCCTGTCTTTAAGTCCGCGTCGGCGCTGCTCTTCACGGACTCTTAGCGTCGGCGACGAGCCCCACTGGCGGCGCCGCCTGTCGGCCCCACACGTCGGAGCGCAGACTGACAAAGCACAGAGAGCGCCGACAGCAAAGACGCTTCTGGTGATCATAGCCATGCGAGAATCAATGCCGAAAAAGGCTACTAAAGATAACTGAATCAATAAACTTTTCTACCTGCTCAAGTATTATTTTCACCTCCGTTCCGAATGAACCATCTAAATCCGACGCCGAATCCCCATCACTGTGGTCCGGCTCACCTATCTCGCCCTGAAATCCTTCCTCGAAACTCCACGATGTAGAAAAGAAAATCCCAACGAAACCCAATAACGAACCATTTAGTAATAAATTTCCAGCACCGCTCAGGTTGAGTATCATGGTCCTCACGTTTCCGATGGTTCAAGCTTTGGCACCTTGGCGGGCTTTCTGTCATCCTGCTCTGGCACTTCGCGCTTCAACTTGATCAGCCTGGAAAGTTGTACGTCGTCCTCTTCATCATCTTTGATCTTAGGAGCATCTACACCACTCTCTGGGTCTTCTTTGATGTTGATGGGGTTTTCATCAGGTTCTGTCTTTGGTACGTGAGCCCAGCTCATGGACTGCGCCGATGGCACCTTTTCCCGAAACGCTTGACAGATGCGCCGCCACTCGTCAACATCGAGTTGTATGCGATCTCTGATCACGCCGATGTGGTCGAAGCCGGACGCTTTCTTGGGAGGGTTCTTGCGGCAGACAATCTTGGCTATCTGGCCCTCATGTCGATTAATTTGGGTGATGGCTTTTTTGATATGCTTAGTGATCTTCTGACCCAGTTCGCTTTGGGCAGTGTTGACTTCGCTCTTCATCGTCTCAATGACGCTGAAGAAAAGGGATTCTTTTACCAGTTCTGCATGTTCATGCATAGCCCAGGCCTGTCTGATCTTTTTCTTTTTGCCAGTTATGAGCCGGGCCTGTTGGTAGCCTTCCACCATATTCTCATTGATCGTGAGCTTCGTCCCCATCCTGGCGGCTCGGACTTGGGCTTTGAACTCTGAAACTGCGAGCTTGATGTTCGAATGCAGAGAGTCACTGACCCCTTCAATTCTGTAGAGATGGCAGTTGAATAAGTCCTTGTATGCCTGATTGATGTTTGACGAAAGGACACTCTGGATATGGTTCTTGAACACTTGGTGGTGTTGATTACCAAAAACCTTTGAGAACGACTTGTCGAGGTCGGGGTTGAAAATTTGCCACCATTTGACAGCATGGGGCTTCCAGTAGTAAGAATACAATCTGTCTTCCCAACAATGTGTGACGGGAGGCCGTGCAGAAGATTTGAATGCGCCTCCATGGCGGCGGATGCATGCACCGTACGTCGCCCAGTGAAGCTTTTCGCCAGATGGAGTATATTCGTATCCATCAACATGCTCGACAAAATCTTCACTGCTCTTCCGGTTACCTGCGGAATGCTCGATGTTCTTTACGTGCCTCCGTATCATTGCCTTAGTATTGTTGCCGATAGCCGTGAGTGCCTATAGAGATGTTAGCTCTGATAAAGATGAGAATTTTGAGGAGTCGGGTACTTACTTTAGCTAAAGGTTCAGCATTCTTGGACAAGGCTTCTTTGATCAGCGGGAAGTCTGCTTCGGGAAGCGTCGTGTTCACCAGCATTTGATCACCTGTCCAGCCTTCGATAGCATCAAAAAGAGATTTGCATCTCTCAAGCATAGCGTCGGCATGCTGATCTCTCTTTGGAAGAGATCCTTCCGAGATCCAGCGCTCAAGATCTTCGAATCCTGTTGCACTAGGATCGTTGAATCCAAGTAACGGTTCACCCTTGAGAAGTTTGCGGTGTGCGTGACTGCTGACATGGATGACTGTCAGTTGGTCAGAATCCATAGTTTTCTCAGTCCCTTCCGTACGAAAAAGGTCCACGCGACGCTTGTAGAACATTTCCCTCAACTTTGTGGTAATGTCCCGACTGCGTGCTTGAATGCAGGCCCGGAAACAGATCTCGTTCAGGCGCGTTACCTCGTCGTCGAGCTGCGCTTGACGAGTTCGCATCATTAAAATCTTTTCACGTAAGTTTGCAGGCGGTTCCAAATCTGTAACCGAGCTCGTAGGCTTTCGATTGCGTCTTGTGATAGTCCGATTTCCGGAGCCCGCAGAGTCTCTGAATTCGTTGGGATACTGCTCTTTCAAATCCTCGATGCGTTCAACCAATGATTTGAGCTCGTCTCTCTTGGAATAGAATAGATCCATGTTGTCGGGGAAAGTGTCTGATATCTCTTCTGGAGACCACTCATTCTCAACGAAGGATTCCCAAAACATCAGATCTGTCTTTGTCACGATGACGGCAATGGCGTCTTCAATATTTCCGTCCGCTTCCATGTCGACGACTTGGTCATCTCGAATCAGGTCATCGGCAGTACTGTTGTCACATGCTCGGTCGCTAGGGGTGACAACCATCAACCGATCCAGTTTGTTGTAGAATTGCTTTGCAACGCGAGATCGGCTCTCCAGTGCATCCATCTCACCAGGAAGGTCGACAAGAACAACCCCATGGCGTAGAATGGGCATGTCGAGGTAGATGTCGACCATTTCAACAATAGGCCAGACAAGTATCTTATCACCTCTGACAATACCCCCGACGTACTCTTTGATACGTCGAAGGAATGCGGGGGCTGTAGGAGCTTTGATCGTCTGGGACTTCTGGCGATCTGGGCTGTCGAGGTCGAACTTTTGACGACCACCGACGCATTTCCGAGTGATGTTTAAGAAGGAATCGTCCTGTCCCATTTCCAAGATCTTGGCCTGATCAAGTCCCGACCATCTTGAAATGAGGTTCAGTTGCTTGCCCAATCTTTCACGTTCTGCACGAGCTTCTCGATCAAGCTCGGACTCCGGAATTTCCTCGTTCTCCTTGTATTCGCTGAAGAAGGATCGAAGCTCGTTATCAACCGTATCTTTAGACTTGAAGAGAATTCTGGCCGAGTATCGCTCCGCGGGATCCTCAGGAGTGGCGCCGTATCGGAAGCAGCACACAGCCGCAGTGCATGCTCCGTTCTGGCTCGAGGGTGCCAAGTCATCGCCTTTGCCCAGGAGCGCGTTTAGCACAGAGGTTTTGCCAAGGCCGGTTTGTCCGCCTACTATCTGTTAACAGCAGAACTAAAGCAAGAAATCATGGCGACAAACCGATTCCGACAAGGTACTCAAAGGTGTCGTGATCGCGCTGGAGTTTGCCTATAGGTGGTCAACAAATTAAGAACTGGTTGGAAAGATGCGTAAGAAAGACTCACACAGGCCTTGCAGCCAATGATTGGCGTCGAAGACTCCCGTCTTGATATCATTTCCGCAAAGCTTACTGTAGATCTTGTCCAAGGAGGCGAGGGCTTCCAGAACAACTGCCTCCTTCGCCTCGACGCGCTCGTTGAAGTCGAGGAGTTCGGGTTGATGGGGAGGATCGGGGAGTCCCATGGAAAGAGAAGGAAGTTTGGCAGACGCCATAGTTCTCGCAAATCTGAGACAAGGGCGAGATATGATGGAGTTCAATAGTCCAATGCAGGGGCGCGATGATATTCATGAAAGTTCAATCAATGTGACGCATGACCTCTGAATGATTAGGGAACTTGCAGGATCTGTGAATCGGATGAAAGAATTGAGGTTTGGTAATGTGTGATGATGAAGGAAGAAGAAGTGACGTGAGGAATGGAAGAAAGAAGAGAGAGAAGAGAGAAGAGTGGGATTAATTTTATGGCCGTAATTGCTACCAACACGGAAGGCGCAGCCTGAAATTAGCGGGAGGAGAGAGCTAGAGCAGAGACAGCAAGAAGCGTGAGTTGAGCAGAATGATTATAATCACGAACGAGAAACTCGTGGAAGAGTCCTTGTCTACTGGATGGTTTTCCCGATGACTCCCAACACGTGAATCATCTGAACCGTCAGACTGATTCAAGGTAAAACGATAGGAGAAATCAAAATGTGGTATCTATCTTTAAATGTAAGCACATGGTATAGTTCAGCGTCTCCTGGAATTCCAATTGGCTTTTGCAGAGTGCACACATGTGGCGGTTCTATCATTCTGGAGTAGCCGAGGAGAGAAGGACGATGCAGAATGCCCAGAGTCAGTTCGAACGGCTATAAAACCTCTATAAAGGAGTTTCTCATGGATTTCTAGACGAGACTTTGCGAATACTTTGCGAATTATGCCCTTTCTTCTAATCGAAGGGCAAATTCGTAACCCAGAAGAACTCAGGCAGCGTTTTAGTTTAATCCATACAGAAGTATCCTATTCATCCTATCATTTGGTACTCTTGACCAGGCACGAGATTGGCGTAATTACATCAAACCTTTTTCTCTTTCTTTCTCTTTGCGATTTTTGTTATGGTTTCCGCTTAAAGAATTTGTATGTTCAACTCTCATAACATGTCTCGATTGATGGACCCATGGCTTTTTCGTGCCACTGCAGAATTACGCCTGTTATAGAAATTTCTCTCTCATTAAATCATGGGAAGCACGATTATATCCATCACTCAAAATCAAGTTCGATATTTCGAATAATTAATTATCACCGTAAGTCTATGATTCAGAGTGTTTGTCGAAATGTCGAGGTTGACTACCGGAAGCAGCTGTGGCTTAGCACTTGCACGGCCACAACTCAACGCCCCAGCCACATGATATCAAACCGCCAACGCAGGAACTCCCCCAGCCTCCCTGGATCATGTCGAGTCACCGCCACCAATCATCCACCATGTGAGGAGGCCTACTGCAAGGCCCCTCAAGCGGGCCTGAATCAAGGCATCCTTCCTCCCTCCTTCCACTCTTGCTTCTTCAAGCCTGGAGGTTTAAAACCCTACACCTCCTACACCAAGATGCGTGACCCGTCCTAGACACCACCAACCATGCCCTTCGTCGCCAACACGCCCGAATCGCTCCTCGGCCGCTCCGACTCCAAGAACCCGGCCTCAACATGCCGCGGCATTACCTCCAGCGGCCGTCCTTGTCGCCGCGCCCTCGCCCAACCTGCAACGCTGCACCCCACGAGTCGTCCTCGCACGCCGAACCTCCACGATGAGGCGCTGTACTGCTGGCAGCACAAGGAGCAGGCGAATCGGTCCGCGCGATCGAGTCCTGGGCCAAGAATCCATGGGACGCCGATTCTGGAGGAGCGGACGAGCATCGATACGCTGGCGGATAGGCTGGGGCTGATGGATATACAAGAAAAGCCTGGGAGGAAGAAGCCCAGACCGGTCGTTGAGAGCGCGGGACGGAGACCGAGTGGGAAGATGTCGAGACCGTCGAAACCCGCGAGTAGGCTGTCGTGCTGCTTCTGCTTCGAGATTCCTCTAGAAGAAGTTCAACAAGCCCGTCCTGCACGACCGCAACCACGCCCGGTGCAACAAACTGCTCCCGTACCGCCAAAACGGCCCTCGAAACAGCAACTCAGCGCCTCGCAACAACGTCTCACCGCCTCCTCGGCACAATCCTCTCCCAGCAAGGCCTCCTCCCGCTCGCGCAAGTCCACAGCCTCGCAAACAGCCCGTCTGAAGGACCTCATCCCCGACACGCTCGACATGACCACGGCCTCGGCGCTGATGAACGAGCTCTCACGCCCCCACGTCGACTCCGAAGAGCCCGGCTTCATCTACATGTTCTGGCTCACACAGCCCTCATCCAACACCCCGCCCCTCGCCGCCGCGCGCTCCCTCCTCGCACCGCCAACACCAAGCCGCTCCCGCCGCCCCTCCGACACGCTCTCCCGCGTCACCGCCACCAGCACGCCCAACTCAGGCACCATGCTCCTCAAGATCGGGCGGGCAGCCAACGTCCAGCGTCGCATGAACCAGTGGCAGCGTCAGTGCGGGTACGACATCGAAGTGCTGCGCTACTACCCGTACCTGCCGGGGTCGGAAGAGTCGTCGGGCGTGGTTCCGCACATGACGCCGCACGCGCACCGCGTGGAGAGGCTGGTGCATATTGAGTTGGCGGGACGGGGTTTGCGGGCCAAGAGAGGCGGTTGTGAGGCCTGTGGGAGGGAGCATCGCGAGTGGTTTGAGGTGGAGGCGACGAGGGAGGGGATTCGGACAGTCGATGAAGTTGTGAGGAGGTGGGTGGAGTGGGATGAGGCGAGATGAGTGTTATGAAGCATATGAATTGAATGACGGAGTTCTGGAAAGGAGATATAGTCTGTGCATGGATGGACATGGTGTCATTAAGCATACGGATAGGAGTCTACGCATACAAGGTTACATGATACAGAGAATGACGATTACCATCTTACATGATTCCAAGCATATGAATTGAATGACGGAGTCACGGAAAGGGATAGAGTGTGGTAGAGGGGCTGAGACTAGATAGTGATCTTATGAGCGCTCATTTACCTCTACATATGCTTTGCACAAACTATATCTCCTCTCGATAACCCATATCTCCTGTGGACTTGTGTCATCGATGAGAGAAGCGATAATTGCAGAGACCCAAATTGAACTGCAAGCCCTGCTGAGACTAGGCGAGGAGTCCCAGCCTTTGCTGTAGTCCGGGAGAATGCCCTCCTTGTCCTGAATCTTCGTCTTGACATTGCCATCTAAGCCGTAGATTCTTCTTCAACACTTCCTCCGGTTTTCCAGTTCGTCCAGCTTTAATCCTTCGTGGAACTGGCTGACTGGCAACAACTTCCCGATCCTTGACTAGATTATCATGGAACAAACCCCCAGACATGTCGAACTTGTTCCCGTCTTTGATGTACTGAAGGAGGCCGCTTCCGGAGATTATCAAGCTGCTTTCCAGAGACTTTGGAGAGGAGCGTGAATGCGAAGAAATCGGACAGAAACCACCCATCGTCTTCAGACGGGCTAGCACCGGCAAGGTCGATTTCACAAACACCAATAATGATGGTATTCTCGTGAATGTCTGGTACGGTATGCATCGGGATGGTTCGAGGCGGAACTTTGCGACCTTTGAAGGCAGCGCCAGAGGCGAGATTTTCTGCCATGGTATACCTTGGCGGTAGTAGCAAATACTTCAATGAGAACTTGAAGGACCCAAGTGGGGAAATGTTCCATGTGAACAGCGGTTGGACATGGTTAGTCGAGCCTAAGCCATAGGGAAATTCCGTTTCAAAGGTGCGCTTTGCTCCGTCTGGCGAAAGGGGAGCCGGCCAATATTCCGGCACCTGGATGTATAGGCCGATGCGAAGGTGAGGGTGGTCGAGAGAACAGGCGAGCAGGCGGGCGGAAGGTGATATTTATATTAGAAAGAGACTCGAAAGAGACAAAGTGGTGCCTAAGGAAGGTTCAGGCCGGCAAGGTGCCTGCCTTAAGCCTTGATCAGAACCTTGCTGGCTTACCTTACTAGCTTTGAAGAAGTTTACGCATGCAAGGTTCACCAGACTCAAGGAGAACGAGGGTTACCAGCTTACAAGACATGGTGACTATCAGCATAGTACAGCTCTCAATACAACATCATCTAGTCTACCTACCAAACTACCACCAGTCCCTCGTGAATCATATCCCCCAACGCCATACAATGTATCCCAACACATACAGACACGAGTCCGCCCCGAATCCCAAACGTAACCCACAATCCTCATTACACGAAGCGGACCTCGTCGAACAGCCCTGCGCGGACCTGTAACAGACTCGCCAGCTCAAAGAGGAACGACTGCAGCACGATGACGTTGGTCACCACGTGGGAGACCGACACTGTGCCTGGAGTGGCTGGCGCGGGCGCTTCAGATGGTGATGGCTCTGGCTCAGGGGCATCGATCTTGTCCTCCGCCATGGAGGGTGGCGACTCGGCATCTTCCGGGGCATCGTCAACGGGCTCTGGCATAGGTTTCTTATCAAAGTTCAGAGGGATTGGCTCAACCTTGTTGTCTGGCAGCCCGACCTTCCGCGCAAGGATGGTCTGGTCAATCGCAGCAAACGCCGCAAGTTGGCTAGCCACTGCATCGTCACGTCCGCCGGGCTCATCCCAATTTTTAGTCGGTGAGAAGCTCCGCGCGATGTTCCTGCGATCGTAGGCCAGGTCCGGGTGCGGTCCCGGGATTGGGATCGACTTGGACGGAGTGGCATTGCCGCTTGCAGAGCTCTGGCTCTGTTCCTTGCGTCCCCGGGGGCTGCTGGAGCGACTCGGCGTGCCTAGTTCTGAGAGCAGCCGGTGCGCCAGACCCTCCAGAGCTGAAGGCCGAGATGGCGATGCGCTGCGTGACAACTCCTCGAAACTGCGGCGGTCGGGGGTCTCGTGCTGGGTAGAAGCAGGTTTGGGCGTCGGTTGGAGTTGGGGTGTGTGAAGCATGACATCTGCGGTTTGGAAGGCTTCCCGTCGCTGCTGGACAAGCTCATCGAACCGCGGAATCGTCTTCTTGTAGGCCAATACCTGGTCCTCCAAATGCTTCAGAACATCCAAAACTCGTGGGGCTGACGATTGTGTCCATATCGGCCAGCGTCGGCATTTCTTCATCGCCTTTATTTGTTTGAGCTCCTCTGCGTGAGGCACTTCGACTGGAAGCTCAATTGGCTTGACCATCATGGGCTCTTCGAGATCTTGGGCATCCGGGTTTTCGGGTTCACCCTCGCCTTCTTTCGACTCTTCTTTGGAGCCTGCTTCATGGTCTTCCTTCGGTTCTACTTCAGCCTCAATTTCTTCTTTTTGTTGTTCTTCAAGTTCCTTGGGGCGTTCGGCATCCTCGTTAACAACCTGCTGGGTATCATTTTCTTCATCTTTGGGCTCTTGTGGCTCCTCAATCTTTTCGTCTTGTGTGGCACCATCCTCTTCTTTGGGCGGTTGAGGCTCTTCGGGTTTCTCTCTGACCTCTTCTTGGGTATCATCTCCTTCTTCATCTTCTTCGAAAGTATAAGTATTTGGGTTCCGCGCCAGCCATCCTTCAGGTCTCATGTATCCGCAAATCCCCAGATCTACCAAGGTCTGGGTGACAGAGAGGTTTGTCTCCACTGGATTAACAAAAAAAGTCTCCAGCAAGTCAAGTAATGACGTGAGAAGGGGATCGTCTGGTCGCAGGGTATGTTCCGTCACCTCTCGGGGCGCCCCGGGCAAGCTGTCGGGGAGTCGATTGTTGCTCGAAGATATCCGTGGAGCTAACAACTTCAGGGAACACGGGTGGCTCTCGAGGCGTGTCATCGTATCCTCGAGGATATTCTGATAAATCTCGTCAAAATTCCCATAGCCTCCAATAGTCCCAGCTAAGGACATGATGTACTCAATCTCCTGCTCATGGGCACCGACAGTTCGTCGTAGGGTGTTGGGGGGCAGGAGGTCGGTTTTGAGAAGTGTAATCATAGCGTATCTATGATGTCGCTTGAGAATGGCTGAGACTAGCTGGAGGGTGACATGGATAGTCTGTTGGTTTCGGGACCTTAGACAAGCAAGAATGAGGTCAACCAAGTTGAAGAGCAGCGGCGTGGCTGTGGTGTTGGGTCTCTCCAGCATCATGGTAGCGAGATCGATGGATTTGCGCCTGCGAGCAGCGCTGACGGAGGTTTTCGGAGGGGGATGAGTCGGAAGAGCATCGGGTAATGCTAAGAGGTAATGGAGAATAGAGTTGATCATGTCAGGGTGGTCCAAGGATTCGAGGATGCGACGAAGATATGTTAGGACAGCCACTGATGAACCACCGTCGACGTCAGAGGATTCAAGTAGAGACGGGTATCTAGAGAGTCAGACACAGCTTCAGGGGCATTTCATGACTGAGTGGTTGCTTACAATAGTTGTTGTAGGAAAATAACTTGGAAATGCTCCAGCAACGTCGACTTTACTTCCACCGATCCACAGTGGTTCAGGACGTCCTGCCAGAACAGCAGCTGCGCAAGGAAGCTTTCGAGGTGTGTCTGGAAGTCGGTATCGCAAGATGAGACGACCTCGTAGCTAGATGATGGGTGTTGGTAGTCGGACAAGGCGAGGATCGGAGGCAGATCGTGGGGGAGGTGGTCGATGACGAGCTTCCGGCTCAGCTGGCTGTAGAGAGCACCCAATCCCGTGGCCATCAGTGTCGAAAGATCGCTTTCGACGATCCACTGCTCGAGCGGTGCAGAGCTCGTTGCCGCTTCGATGATGTATAGAAGACCCGTCCGCGCAAAGTCGCCCACCTTGCCCTCGTGGTGGATGTAGTCCATCAGGATGTAGAACAGGGGGAAATCAGCCCGCTGGGTCCGGCCGGCGAACTTGTCATGCTCCTCGGTGTCAACATCGTGTTTCTTGGCGGCCGGTGACGGTTGCTGCTGGTGTGTCTTAAACCACGCAGGCAGGATGTCCGGGTCGAGTCGGATCTTGGTGGTGATGTTAAAGGCCAGCTCGACGACGCGCGACTCGGTGTCCAGGCCCAGGCGCACGCTGTTGACGCCCGTGATGCGCACCAGCAGGTTCGTCAGGCTGGCGGAGAAGGTCGGGTTCTCGACAAAGGCCTCCTCCTCGCTCTCGATCAGGGTCGCAAAGAACAGCACGGCCTCCTTGATGATCCACTCGTTGTAGCTCGTCGTCGCGATCTTGCCGATGGGCACGTAGATCTGCTTGAGGGAGGCATACTGGATGCAAGGGTGCGGCAGCGGGCGGCGGCTCTCGTCGCTGAGGATGTTGGTCAGCTCCTGCAGGCGGATCTCGAGCGTCTCGGCGGCATCGCTGTCGTGGGCAAGGGTCGACGAGGTGCGCCAGGTCACCAGCAAGCTCCGGTACTTCTTCTCGAACAGGTGCAGGCGTTGGGCGGGATTCTTGGCGTCGTCCTTGCGCGAAGCCCCAAAAGAGATGGGCTTCACGAGACGCGACCACTAGAGATTCCAAATTAGCGAAAATATGCGCGGGGGAGTGTCTGTCAAGCGCTCACAAAGTCCATCGTCAAGTGTTGGAGTTGGAGAGAAAGATCTCGAGATGCGATGCCAGTTGGCGTGCCTCCAGCTCCTCCTCCACTCCTTTCCGTTCCTGCCCTGCCCACCTTCCATTTGACAGGCCCCACCTTTTGAGCTCCAGGGCAGCTTCACCACCAAGAATGCAAGCGCGTCATTGGCGCCTGCCCTCTTTACTTGAGGTATAAGTCGTCTCCTATCATTCATGCGCTCCCGTTCTGTAACATTTATGCCTCAAACGCGTTCCGGAGTGAACTTACGCATAAAAGCAAGGTATACTAATCTCAGCTTTTGCTAATCGGAGCTTTGTGTCTTTCTTTTTCATCTGTGAACAATTCGTGGATAAGTAGACCGAAGTTGGAGTCATGAAAGTTTGAGTGGGCCCAAGTATCCATCACCAAGCTACCCTGTAAGTGAACAGCTCTCTTACCGGACCTTATCAGACAAAGCTCTAAAACACATCTAAGCATCCTTGAAGATTTCCTTATCTATAAAATAGCAGTACATGTGATCCTTTATATATATATCTACCCAACGTAATTGGCTTGGAGTCAGCCACCGGATGCAACGGATTCTTCTAGGATGATATTATTATCAGAAGTTCGTTTGATTGGCGCATAAAATTTCAAGCTGCTCTTCACGAATGTGTAAACCCCAGTAGTTAGGCCGTATAAGACTACATCTTTACCAATATTCGGCTCAGTACCCGTTCGAATCACAATAGATCCATTGACAAGCAAGCTCTTTGAAAACTACTCTAGATTATCAATACACCATGTCATTTCACTGTCGAGTGTCACTGCCAACCCCTTATTCATTTCCCATTTTGATCTACTCCAACGCCCTCATCGCACGCAAAGCTTTTTTCTCATTGTGAGTACGTAACCTCGATCCGCTGCCCTGAATCTTTGCTTGCATGATCACACTCTAACGGCCAAAATATGGGTACAGAATGCGACGGAAATCTGATAATGCAACGAACTCGTGATCAGCGGCGTCGCGTATATATTCTAGAGTCCCATTCGGACCGAGACCTCTCGTTTCTAGCGGGCCGTTCGTTGAATAGAAGCCAATAAGAAACCGCCGGCAAAAGAGATCTCGGAGATGGTGCTGGGGCGGGTAGCCGATCGTTGCGGGGGGTAATTAGAAAAGTCCGCGTCACCAGCAACTGCTCCGTTCTGGATGAGGAAATTCCGGGGAACAGACTCTCAACGCAACAAGACAAGTATATAAGTCTCAATGGTTGGGGAGAGCAGGCAAGAGAATAACAAGAATGATTATCAGATCTCAGATCTCGTCGCCGCAGTCTACCATCTACGATGAAACTCTTCTTCTTGTCGCTATGCCTTGCTGGGATAGTGAAAGGTCTCGCCACCGGCACTGAAACATCTGGGCGGAGTGTAGACTCCACTGAGTCTTCAACGCCATCACCAACTGTATACATTGACACTCTGGAGAGTACGATCCGAGGCAACAGATCCCAATACATAAATTCGGTCTACACCTTCAAAGGAATCCCATTTGCCGGAGCTCCAACTGGCGAATATCGTTGGCGACACCCACAGCATCCATCAGCCTGGACTGGTATTCGCGACACGGTCGAGTTTGCGCCAGTTTGTCCCCAGCCTGGAGTGAGCAACTATAGCGAGGATTGTCTGTACTTGAACATATGGACGCCTGATACAGCTAGCTTGAACGACGTTGTCAACAACAGTGATACAGGCGTTGGAGTTGTCCCAGCCAGCTCGGGGAGCAAGTTGCCAGTTTATGTCTGGTTCTACGGTGGCCGTTTTGGTTCTGGATCTGCTAGTCTGGCGTTGTATGATGGAGCTGGACTGGCTGCGAAGGGCGTGGTAGTGGTGACAGTCAATTACCGCCTCGGCGCGCTGGGCTTCTTAGCCCATCCGGAGTTGAGTGCGAATTCGAGCAGTGGGACTTCGGGCAACTATGGTCTTGTAGACCAACAGGCTGCATTGCATTGGACAAACGAGAATATTGCAGCCTTTGGCGGCGATCCCTCACGCATCACCATCGGTGGTCAGTCTGCGGGTGCTGCGTCGGTGCTCGATCACTTGAACAGTGAGTTGGCAGATGGACTCTTCGAGCAGGTCATAGCCGAGAGCGGCGCCAACTACCCTTCAAATCCTTTGATAGGTAGCGTGGCCATGAGCTACCGCCATCTGGCTAAGGCTGAAGAACAGGGCACAGCGTATCTTGAGAGTCTCAACATCAGCAGCATCACCAAAGCACGCGCTGCTTCTGTCGAATTGTTCTTGGACAGCGCCGAGCAAAACGACGTCACCTATGAGGGCACAGTGTTCGCAAACAACTCGGCGTATATGGAACCTCCCCTCTTCCGACCGGTGCTGGACGGATATGTGCTCCCAGCTACATACCAAGAGATGTTAGAACGCGGAAACCACACAATTGCTCCTGTTCTGACCGGGGGTAACCGTGATGAGAATGGAGCAACTCCCAACCCGGGTTTCACAGTGGAGAGCTATGAAGAGGAGAACGAGTACGTGTTTGGCAGTGTTGGCATGGCAGAGGAATACTTCAAACTGTACCCGGCTGGCAAGACAAACAGCAGCGCCGATACGTCCAGCAATACTTTTTACCAAGACCAAACCCGGATCTCTTTGTGGTTGTGGGCTAATGAGTATCTGGCCGGCTCGGCCCGCAACACATCAGGCAACGGGACATATCAGACATACACATACTATTGGACACACGCGCCGCCAGGCCAGGATGAAGGCGCTTACCACATGAGCGAAATCAACTACGCCTTCAACAATCTCTATGCTACAGATTCTCCGTGGACCTCTGAGGACTACTCTATTGCAGACAAGCTTTCTGGCTATTGGGTAAACTTCATCAGTTCTGGCAATCCAAACGGGGATGGATTGGCGCATTGGCCAGAGAACAGTGCTAATAACTCTGTAATCATGGAAGTTGGGAATGCTTGGAACACCATTTCGCTAGCTACAGAGGACAAGATCACATTCATGCGTAAATGGTTCTCTAAATGGCCAGTATTCTGAGTTGCGGAGGGGTATAAAATTATTGGGTCTTGCAATGACAAGTAAGAAGGCACTGTACTTGTCTTCATCAGATAGTCCCATGTATGTACGGAAGACAAGTGATTTGTCATCCCGCGAGGAACCGAGGACTTCAGTCTCATTGGTACATAGGAAAAGTCTGTATGATAAGGAGTCTGTAGCCTGATAATAGGAATTATAGGAAACTTTGCTAAAGTTCCATGAGAGAACTTCAAATTCCTAGCCAATAGAGCTTTGACAACCTTTCTTGATATTTCCTCAATCTTATTGGCTGTTTATAGAATCTGGTAGTTGTAGAATTTGTACCTGGGTGTTGTCGTGGGGGTTGGATGAACTCTTTGATGTAAGATCATCGGAACTAATAATTATAACCCTATGTATGCCCGTTTTGAGTTATTTCTATACTTGGAGGCGCACTGCATTCGGTCATGGCACGGAGTTATGTCAGAATATCGCGGCGCGCGCGTGATGTCATTACTACCGTAACAGCATAACTGAGATTTTTTTTTTTTTAAAAAAAAAAGAAAGCCCTCCACTCCACCGCTGTACTTGTTTTTACCGCTTCAGAAACATTTGGTAAAGTGGTCCAATGAAAGCGCTCTATTACCTGGACCAAAGTTTTGATGAGAGGTATCGGTGCGTCCTCAATAAGGTGGTGGCGGTTCATCAGTTCTTCGTCCGGTAGGATTGATCCCAGGCGAAGGGCGTTTACGAGTTCGGGGCCATCGTGGAATTTAGCGCAGACCAGAGTCACGACACAGCCAACAAGCAGAGCCAGATGCTTGCATATGGTGATCGGTAAACGACGCGCATCCAGGGCACAAGATCCTAATCATAAATTAGACGGAATCTGTCTAATAAAAGGTGTTAAAACTTACGGTCGAGGTGCGACGCGTACAACTCCAATGCAGAATGTGTCTGGAGCAGAACCAACAAGGCAGAAATGGCACCCAAGGCCAGAGGGAGTGGAGGGACATCAGTAACTGTCTGTAGCATGATGATGCTCGTAAAAGTACGCGAATTAGGGTTACTTGATGTATTTGCCGAAGAGTTCATGATGTCTGGAGCTGCCGTGGTAATGGTTCTGGGAGTTGAAACCTGTACAAAAGAAAGATGTTGTGGTGAAGATGAGCGGGGCAAGATTCACGCGTGAGTAGTTGCCCTTTTATAAGTTAAAGGTTCCTTCCATGACGCCACCACTAAAATTTCGTCGGCCTGAGGCTTGAGGCAGTGTCACACACTATCCGTAACACGCAAAACAACTGAACCCGATTTAGACAGGCGTTTCTCCCCTTCAACAAAGCAACAGTTCAATTTCCGGCCCAAAGGTTAGGGTTCGGGTTATAATTAGGTATTCAGGTTATGTAGAGGGGTTAGTATTAGGGGTAGGAGTATAGGTAGGTATTCAGGTTATAGTTAGGGTCAGGGTTTATGGTATATATCCTGGATATAATATTAAAGTATCTCGCTGAAATCTGTCACTGGAGATAGGGAGATGCTTTAGTAAGACAGGATACTGTCGGGGCGCGACTTCTCGAGTATGTACCTAATTCTTATTCATACCAATCTTCAAAATCTCGTTACAAGTCTTGATAATTTTGCCGTCTATGCAGCATCACAACGCCAACCCATGCTAATGACCAACTACCTAGTTGAGCATGGTATTATCCCAAGCTCTCTAACCATATATACAATAGAAAACTTCCTCAAATCAGACAACCGGCTCCTAAGATGAAAGCTGACCAGGACCAGGGATAGGCTTGGCCCGGCTCTTGACCTGGCTGTTATACGCCGGCGCCGTGGTGCCCATAATGTTGCCCTCGTGTGTAGACGAGCCAGGCACGCAGGCGGCGCGCTTCCAGGCGACGTTGGCAGCCATGCGCCAGACCTCAGCGGGATCGTACGCCATGCGCTGCGTGTAGAACAGCCGGCAGTTGGCGGCCTCGTACTGGAAGTGGACGGGATAGCCGTACAGATCCTCTCCCAAGTATGCGTCCTCGGCGTTGGTCTGGCCGCCGCTCTGGCCAGAGGTTACGGGAAGCAACGGCGAGCCATCGTAGCTTGGAAGGACTCCGTCGCTGTCTGCTTCCTCCAGGATCTTGTACTCTGCCTTCTTGCGGGTGAGCTTGTCCATGTTTTCTCTCACGGTTACCCAGATCGAGTTCAGTACCATGGAGCTGCCCTTGGTGCCGCCCATGGCTTGCATGGCATAGTTGTTGGGTCGTCCACCGAGGGCAAGCGTTCGCACGCCCTGCCCGCGAGTCATGAGTCCAGTGAAAATGTTGCAAGCCGAGGCGCAGGTGCCATCCGTGATGATGAGAATGTTCTCAGGCTTAAAGGGGGGCTCCTTGATTAGCGGGGGGTTCTTGGGGTCCCAGCTGTTGAAGTAGTATTTGGTTCCCTCCCAGGGCTTTGCGCGGTTGTCTGTGAAAGGCATGGAGAAGTTGGCGCCGTTGACTAGATTTGGGCCGTACCACTGTGCACCACTCTCGATAATGTCGCCGTTGGGGTCGAGGGGCTTGCCCTCCGTATTAGAGAGAGATTCATGGTACAGGAGCGGGTAGTTAGCCGCAGCCCAGGCCTCATTGGCACCGTTGCCGGCCATTCGGTTAAAGACGTCGGCTGTACCATTAGGGAAGAGCAGATAATAGAACTGCCACGCAAGGTCGACCGCGCCACCGCCGTTGGCCGAAAGATCGATGATGAGCTTGTCACGGCCCTCCCTCCTAGCTTGGGTGATGAACTTCGTGATGAGTTCACCTGCCTCCCATACCCAGCCGGCGAGGTCAAACGTTCCAATGTTGCCGAGGTCGAAATTAATAGGTAAGAAGTCCAGGAGAGCAATGACAGCAGTATCCCGGTGGCTCGTCTCATTGAGGAAGTAACCGGCCAGGTTATTGCTGGACTGCTGGAAAACGGGATAGGGGTAGCCCGAGACGGGAGTGATGGGGGCGCTGGCCGTGGCAGAAGCTGTCGCCTGGGCAGTTCCGTTACCTTCAGCGGTGGCAGAGGCCGAGGCCGAGGCCGTAGCTGTCCCTGATGCGGCAGCAGTAGCCGTGGCAGATGCAGTAGCAGACGCGGTCGCTTCAGGGGGGATCTCGAAGCGATCAGAGAAGTCCAGGCCGTTCTTGATCCCAGTCAAGTTCGTGGGAGATATAACTGCGATCTGGTTCTCGATGAAAAGCTTCGTCCCGTTAAAGAAGCTAATCGTATGGTTATCTGGAATCTCGAAGACGCTGACTGTGGTTGTTGCGGAGCGGCCGGCAGCCTTGATTGGGATCGAGTTGAACAGGGCGTTGTACTGAGCATCCGGATCCTGGTAGTTGGCCGCATTGTAGGGCGAGTCGTTCTCAAGCCACTCGGCAACGGGGAGGCCGTCGATGGTGTCAACTGCCGATGGACGGTAGTCCAGCGATCCAGCGTTTCCACGGTTCACATCGTCAGCCATGAAGATCTTTGGCAACGCAACTCCGTTCTTAGACAGAGAGACGAAATCCAAAGGCTTACGGAGCCAATATAAGGTGTTCAGGAGGGCAGGAGCATAGTCAAAGTGCACGTCGGCAGCAGTTGTCCACTAGAAAGTCGTCAGCCAAGGTCTCACGCATCGCGAAATGCGCTTTCAAGACGTACCAGACTTCGAAACTCGTACATAAACTCATACTGAGACGAGTATTGATCGTTCGTGAGCTTATCCCTGACCGTGTTCCATCCACCCCAAAAGTCCACGCCGGGAATGAGGTAACCCTCTGGGGGGTCTGCGAGGACATTCAAGGTCGTTTGGAAGCTGACGAACGGAAATAGGTAGTCCATCAGCTCCAGGTCCTTGTCCTTCCGGACGGGCACGCTTTTGAGACAGGCAATGCCGGCTGAGGGCGGCATGTCAATTATAACGACCTCGCTGGACGGCGTCGCGGCCTTCTCATAGGCCGCCGCGAGAACTGCACATGGCTCCTCGCCACGAGCCAGGAGATCGCGATGTTCGAGAAATGATGTGACGGGGAGGTCGGGGACTGCCCGGGCGACCTGCCAGCGTTCCAAGCCTGCCGATGCCAGGCCGGCGAGGGTCAGCACGCCAAGGCTGACGGACTTCATAATGGGCGATAGGGGAGGGGGGGTGAGGTGCTCGTCGGGAGCTGGTCCAAACCCTATCGATTATCGCGAAACGAAGGGAAGTAGAATGCTGAAAAGACAGACAATCGAATGTATCTCCTCCAGACGCCAAGGAGAGGGCCCCATCGTGCCTTATATGCGGCGTCCTCCTCGTCTAGACTGCTAGACATCTTCATCTAGACGATCCATGTCATCTGTCAGAACTTGCCCCAAAGAGGCTCGTGGACTCCTGGACCAGACCGGGGCCAGCCCTGGAGAAGCCCTGTAGCGTGCAGATGCCAGTGTGTCGGGCGGCCGCGCTGGCTGCTGCTCGTCTACGGAGTAGCTCATGAGACTGTTCCGGCTCGCGGCTGTGCTGACAGCCGCCTGGGACTTGGACCCTGTGAGAGGCTGAGCAGACCCCTGGCGTCGAGCTGGCCCGTAGCTGGCGTCTAAGTGGAGGCTCGCCGATCGGGGGCGGTGTTGGCGATGCATGGTTGGTGTTTCACCAGGCTATCCGTATGACTGTCAGCATTTGGAGCCGACCAGGGTTGATTGGGCTTGGGAGAGAGGTCACTGAAGAGCTTTTGCGTCAAGGACGAACTGTCTGTGGCGTGCTGACGAGAGACGAGAGCAAACCGGTGTGAACCGGCGTTGTGCACTTCGTTCATCCCGCAGGTCACAAGCTGGGTGCGGCTTGAGATCTTTCCCGGAGACAAACATAAGCGGCAATCTCAGGTGACAAATCTCGAAGCCAAGCCGAAAGCCAAGCCAAACGTCGGTTCACGGCTACGCTCGTCAAGCTTTCCCCAGCCATCTGCCAAACGAAGACCGGGATTAATCTCTCAGCTACCACCAACTAGCCTGCTCAGCCCGAGCTTCCCAGTGTTTATTTTTACTCTCCCACAGGCCGTCAGCCGCTGTGGATTCTCACGGAGCCCATCCGGCCAGGGCCCAGAGATTAGTGTCAGCGCTGCCCGACTGCGCGAAAAGGGACTTTGGTTCCCCCTGCTGCCACAACCATGGCTGGACGCAGTACTTGTAGGGCTGCGCTGTGGGGAAACTTGGGATTGCAGAACGGGTATTCGGCTCTTTGGGGCCTTATAGGCGCGGGAGCGCGCTGCTTGAATTGGACGCAACTTTCGAATTGTGTGATGTTGTGACGAGGCCGTCGGAGAAATGAAGGCTGGGGGAATCCTTTGCGCGAGAGTTGCATACTGGTCGCCACTCTTGAGTCGGACCTGTTTCCTTTATAGTTAATTGATGGACCTCTGTTGTCCATTCTTGTGACCTTTCACTGGTGGTGCTGTACTTGTAGAGTCTGCCTTGGCTGAAGGTTGATTTCGATGGTGAGAGGCCTGAGTGGGTCGTAAACAACTCAAGTTACGGCCTTGTCTCAGTGGAGTTTGGCGTGTTATTCTTGGAGTTTGCCTGGCAGGCTCAGAGGATGATCAAAATTCCCGACGAGATCTTAGCCCTGCAAGATTTATATGTCCGTTTTGAGTTGTTGATGTTTCTATAATGGGAGGCGCACTCCGTGATGGAAGGGGTCGTGACCCTGCATTTTTGAGACTCTGATGCCTCGTCGAGCTGAATGAAATGACCAAAAATGTCTATAGCTTCGATGATGCTGCAAGAAAGAGTTCATCGCCCATAGCAAGACCTAGCCCCAAATTTCACAACTTTCCTATGGCACAGACAGCCAATAAGATTGGGAAAATTTATGAATATGTAAAAGTTCACACGGCTAGGCTTATCGACCTCTACCATAAACTTGGTAAAATCATCTGTAATTCCTATGACTAGGCTACAGAATACTTCTCCGATATTCATGCTGAATCTGGAGCAATACTAAATAGCTCTCGAACATTATATATGAAGGATGGTACGGTATGTCTCAGCGACAGTTGAATTCGATCCTTAGATCTAGAACTAAGCTCTAAGTTCAAAGTATCAAGCGACAGTAAGGTTACAAAAATCTAGACCCAATTTCTACACTATATATAATGGGAAAAAAAAAAAATTTTATATCTTTGAAGTGTGAAGTTCTACTCTTTCTTCTCTTTCAATATAGTGATTATATCTTAAGTAAGCTTGCAGTAGGACTTGCGCTCCTGTAATAAGACTGTGGCAAGATCAGTATTGTTCATATTAGATAAGAGACGATTTGAACTTCAACCTGGCAACTCACCAGCCTCATCGCACACCACAACTTCGACCTTTCAACAACCTCTGAACCGCTGCGCGCCCAATTTCTGAAACCTAGGAGCATTTCGCAGCATTATAGATTATAAAGGAGCTTGATTTTGAACCTGAATCCTATACCCGGCTATATTTTTATTTTTGAATCGTTTATACTGCTTACTCGAGGTATATTATTTCCATCGTGATATCTTCCTGTTCTCGCTTCTTGACTCCCGCTGGAACTCACAGTAAGCACCGGCTGCCAGTCGCTTAACTGCAGCGCTCTCATCCTGCTGGTAAAACGCATACCCTCGAGGAGTCGCGGCATGTCTGGCCAGCCATGAGCTCCTGGGAGAATCCTGGCACTGCCAGGCCGTTTTACCAAACCACTTTTGCACCCTACCTCCAGTACTCAACTTCATTCACTGAGCTCCTTCCTCCAACCTCCTCCACTCCAAGATTTTACCAACACCTTTCTCCTGAATCTTACTCACTCTAGGACTAGGACATCATTGAACTATAGATCATCCTGCAGCATGGAATCCCCTCCGGTCGACAATGCTAGTCCAGTCAAGGAAGACAGCCCTGTTGCCCCTCTGATTGAAGTCTCAGAGACAGCTCCTGTCGAGGAAGCCGACATCAAACAGCCAATCCCCAAGCAGCCTCGCAAGGTTATGAAGCCTCAGCAATCTCCAGCCCCTGCCAAGAATGATGACCATGAAGATGATCCGTCCTGGACGCATGGATATCGGAACTGTTTTCATCCATGGTATAGAGCATTCGTCAAGAGCCTGAAGGAGAGGAAGCCTAATATGGCTTTGTACCTCGGATGCCTTCATATCTACAAGGGTGAGAACTGTATTCCCGGCAAGGTCAAGCAGGATTTAAAGGAATGGGCCGAGATGAAGGAGGAAATGGCCACGGCTGAAAAGTCGGAGGACGAAATGGTACGCTACATGACTTGGTCGGAGAAGAAGACTAGATTGGCCATTCTCGACACTGTTCGTGAGATGGGCGCGACTCTTGGGATCAACCACCAGAAGTTTCCCGCGGCCAAGAATCCCAGCATGGAGTTGGCCTTTATCAAGCCGACTCAGAAACAGGGCCATGTCCCTGGCTACCGTGTCGGAGCAACCTACAAGAAGCGGAGCGCCGACGAAGCGCCCCCAGCAGTTCAAGAAACACCACGAAAGAAGGTCAAGAAGTACATATTCAAAACTATGCTCCTGGTTCTCCGTATGAGTGGGAGAAACTCGGTCCTCTATAGCTGGTCTTGTATAGACACAGGACTTCCAACTCTAGCAAAGGTAAGTTGCATCGACTCGACTCCTGTCCCATCCCCTGATCTCTGACCCTATGGCCTAATCTCTAACTCTATGGCCTAATCTCTGACCGCGTCCCCTGATCTCTGACTGACAACGACAGCTTGATACTATTCATATTCATACCAAATCGGTGAGTCATTCCGGATCATCGCATGCTATTAAAGGTCCTATTAGTGAACTGAGCAATCAGCTTTCACTTCGGTCTATTATTCTCCGCTTCTGATCGGATATTTCCGTCGGCCAAGTTCTATTTGCAATGAACCTACGGAAACCACAGTGTAAACTCGATTCGACAGACTAGAATAGGAGTGGGAATAAAGATCACATAACGGGATTTATCAAGGAGGAGGAAATAAGTCATTGGTCCGGAAACGAGGAAGCGCCGGAAGCTATGTGGGAACGACATGACGGATCGATCCGCGGCCTTCATGGGACTACGTGAATTCCGGAATGTGCCGCCTTAGCCTTGGCTGTGTTGTTTATTAAGCTAAACAGAGATTTACTTCCACTGTATAAGAACAATAAGTTAATTAGCTCTGTGTGTATTAGTATGGTAAATAATTCGTTCCATCATGGGAATGCCTGATTCAGCTACAGACTGCTCTCACAACATCAAACGAAGCGCTAGAAATGGGCACCTCTCCAGGATACACGGCTACTGAACCGGTAGTGGAGTTGCAAGCTACAACAATACCGCCCGGCCCTTCTTCCGGAGTACCAGACGAGTTCTATGATCGTTTTTCGGATCGGCGAAAACTTATCATTGTCTCCTTGTTATCTTTCGGCGCATTTCTGTCTCCTATCTCTAGCACTATGCTGCTGTCTGCAACACCTGAAATAGCAGCAGGGTATCACACCAACGGATCTATTGTAAATCTGAGCAATGCACTGTACATGGTATCCATGGGCATTTCTCCTTTGTTCTGGGGCCCTCTCAGTCAAGTCTATGGCCGTAGGATGGTAAGTCTCCGACCTCCCAGTTCTCGTTGAACTTTTGATACTGAAAAAATGATGAAAGACCAGTATTATATGCACCACCCTCTTTACGGCCTGTAATCTTGGTACGGCTTTATCACCAAACTTGGCTTCCTTCTTCATCTTTCGAATACTGGCTGCTTTCGAGGGAACGGCTCTCCTTCTCCTTGGCTCTGCCTGCATAGAGTAAGTTTCCGCACTCAGCTTGACATTTTAAACACCTTTAATCAGAAAACAGAGATATATATCGTCCTGTGGAAAGAGGGACAGCAATGGGCTTCTTCCTTGCCGGGACAGTTGTTGGCCCTGCGTTTGGCCCCGTCATAGGTGATTCTTCGTCCGAGCTCATATCGCTCCCTCACTCTCAATAGGAGATTCTAATTTCTTGTAGGAGGCATCATGGTTACTTATGCGTCTTGGAGGGACATCTTCTGGTTGCAGACAGCCCTTGCTGGTGTCTCCGTTGTAGGCACCGTTGTCCTCCTTCCTGAGACAATATATAAGAAAAGACTCGTGGATATGGACGGGTTCTCAGCCCTCAAGAAGACCAGAACGCTCTGGGGCATGATGAATCCTTGGACCGTTCTTCGGCTGTACGCCTATCCCAATATCATTGCGGCCGGCTTCGCAGCTGCGGCGGTCACTTGGAACATGTACTCCATTCTAACCCCAATACGTTATGTCATCAACCCTCGTTTTCACCTTGAAAGCCCTATGAAGGCCGGATTCTTCTACTTGGCACCGGGCTGTGGATATCTCGTGGGAACATTTATCGGTGGGCGATACGCTGACCACGTCGTAAAGCACTGGATCAAGAAGCGCGGCACCCGAGTTCCAGAAGACCGTCTGCGCTCAAGCATACCCTTCATGGGCTTCGTGACTCCGGTTTCTGTGTTAATTTACGGCTGGGGGGTCGATAAAGAAGTGGGTGGGATCCCGCTTGTGGTAATCACATTGTTTCTCCAAGGCGTTGCCCAACTATTCTGCTTTCCCTGTTATAATGCATATTGCTTGGATGTAATACCCGGGCGCGGTGCTGAGGTCATGGCAGCAAACTACGTCGTGCGTTATCTTTTCGCAGGTTTTGGTACTGCTATCATTCTGCCAGCGACAGAAGCAATTGGCGTTGGATGGGCAAACACTATTAGTGTCGTCTTTTTGCTTGTCTCTACAGCTGGCACTCTCGCTACAATCCGTTGGGGTCAAGGATGGCGTGAAGCAATTAACGAGCGATCGCAGACGAGAGAATTAGGGAGCTAGATAAGCATTGAAGAATCTATAAAATTCTGTAGAAATTTTACAGGGCTGGCCTTATTGATTAATGATAATTATAGAAAAGTGTAAAAGTCGTAGAAATGAGTGGCGTTTACGGAACTCCAAAAGCTGGACTTATTGGAAGACAATGATTCAGGCTCAAAGTATGGTCCTCTATATAATTTTGGATTATACCCTTCACATCGATGTCGCATACCAAGATGAATTTTCTTACTTGCAGAATAACTTAATTACAAATTGTTGGCGGAGACAGCCTTTTAGTTCCCGTTGCAGACGAAGCTGGGTACAGGCGGGACATCTACGGTATCTAAATATCCAGTTGTAGAGGTGTCATCCTCAGCGGCCGTTATCCTGCCATTCCCCATCCATGCAAGGCAATCTAAAGGATCCTTCTCAAACAATGAGTAGTCAAAGTCCTCAAATCTTACATGTTCTAGAGTTGCCCTCTGGTGGACGGCCGAGCCCGGCCAGTATCCCAACATCCTTCCATTTGACGTCCTTTTGGCCCAGTTGTTACACTATAGACAATTCTCAATATCTATCATAGGCTGAAGTAAAGATCAACTTACCGTGAACGCAAAGGTCGTCTTGTCGAAATACCTATCGACCTCTCTCATAAATGCCGTGATCGCCGTGTTCCTACGATGGTTAGATACGTAGAGCACAAATTGAAGAGTCCGAGAACTGACTTTGCCTTCATCCATCGAATGTTCTCTCTTTGTATCTTCAGAATGCACTTGATCATGTATTCGCAAGTGCATTCACTCATATGGATTGTTGAACCAGCCCCGGGGGCCCCGTTAGGGCCAACAAACAAGAACATGTTAGGCATGTCTGGCGGGCACATTGACATGTACGCGCCCGGCTCTGACAGCCATAGCTCATCCAACGAGGCACCATTCAGGCCAAGAATCGGTGTTTCATTGAGCCTCAACGAGCTTTGAAGTCACATATTTAGTCCATGAGCCAATCTAGATATTCCAAGGGTTTACTCACGTATCAAACCCCGTTGCGCAGATAATTGCATCGACCTCTCTCAAAGTTCCTTTGGAATCAATGATGCCAGTTTCTGTGACCTCCTCAACCCCATATGGTATGAAGTTCAAGTTATCCTCGACTAGGCACTCCAGATAACGAGGGCCAGGCGAGACACGGCGGCAGGCGACAGGATATGTTGGACGGAGGTGCTCAAAGATGGCGGGTTTCTTTGAAAGCCTGCGGGCCATGGACTCCTCCGTCGCTTTCGAGAATGACTCGTTCATGGCAGAACCTACCCAGTGGATCATTTGCGCCTTATTGACATAGTTCTCGACCGTGTGTCGATATTGCAGATAGAGGGATGGGTCATTTGCAAACTTCTCTCTTTCTTCGACATCGTGTTCAACTAAGGGGGTCAGAAGCCTGACAACCATATATTTCGTATCGGAAGGCGGTTCTTACAGTTGTGTATGTCGGAATTGGCTTTCCGAGGATCTGCTGCAACGTAGCCAGCAGGTGAGATCCATGCTTGACCTCGGACGTAGTGATCCATGTATTTGACTTTCGGAAGGATTGCTGGAACTAACTGCACGGCTGTAGCACCATAGCCAACAACAGCAACTCGTTTGTCAGTAGGGTCAAATTCTTCATTCCAGCAAGCAGAATGAATTAAGTCGCCCTTGAACTTATGTAGACCTTGGAAGTTGGGCCAAGTCCACTTGTTCAGATTTCCCGTCGCTTTGATGAAAACGTCACAATAATCCGAAAACTCCTAGTACCCGGAGTATGTCAGCTTTATCAGGGACATTTCAGTTGCGATTTCTCACCAGATTATCTGAAAGCCGGACGACCCTGATCTCCCACTGCGCTCTCTCCTCTATCCACTTTGCTGAGCGGAATTCGTGTCTGAATTTGATCAATTTCTTCACGCCGTATTTCTCGGCTACTGTTGAAAAGTAGGCCCCGATCTCTTGCCCCGGGGAAAAGAAGTGCGTCCAATGGGGATTGTTCTCGAACGTATATTGAAAGCAGTGAGACGGAACATCTAACAATTGTCGATCAACATTTAGCCCGGCCACTGGTCTATCCCCAGTGCAAGCTTACCGCATGTGACACCGGGATATCTAATTGCGGTTAAATCACGTCGATTGCTAATGCGTTTACTTCGTGCAGATGCTTACCTGTTTTCGTACCATACACCTCCAACCTCGTCGTTTTTCTCGTAAATTTGAAGATCGAGATTGGGGATTCTTTGAGGGAATCGAATGCCACATAGTATACCAGACATACCAGCGCCAATACAGATCACCTTCAGGGGTCTGTGATAGTCCACTGGGACATCCCGAGGCTTGGGAGTTTGGCCTGTGTATTTCATGATGGATTTGTAATGCAGAACTTTGTTTTGGCCTTTGGAGAAGATGAACAAAGTACTGTATAGACTGGTAAACGGGCAATAATCGCTTTCTTTTTATCAAGTACAACCTCATGCTGCCCTCGAATCGATTCCTACAGAGACCATAAACTCAGGGACTTCCCGCGCCACCTGCCGCGAGCCCCATGTGACAATTCATGGTCATAAACCCGATTGGACAATGGCATAGAGCGCTTTCGAAGATAAAGATAGGGCCATTCCGTGGTGGAGTCGAAACCAACTTATTCACCAGTACCGGGACTCCACGCCGGTTGTTTGTCAAACCAATACGGCTGATAACGGGAAAAGGACAGATAGATCAGGTCATGGGGAAATTACTAGGACCTCTTTCTCAGACACGCACGGAAATGGCCGTCACGGTATTTCGGAGAAGTTTCGCGAATTCGGCTGTCATTGACCCCTAAGCATTTGATCCATACTATCAAAATACTGTGAATGAGACTTCTCTGATGTTGAGAGATGACTGGAAGTGAGACCTGGCCTTAGATATCTGTGCAATTCACGTGGTAGTCACCCTTTGGTTCGATTCTTCGATATCTAAGAATACGATAAAATGACACAAATAGTGTGTGAAACATGACTCGGGTCGGCTTCGGAATTTATTAAAAAGAGTTCCTACTACAAGGCGCTCTGCTATACGGAGTATTTATACGGTGATACCGTTAGGCACGTTAACTTTGGACCATCGCTGTATCAAATATCCTCCAGCCCCCTGTATCGGATCCGTGCTCGGAATAGGGACCTTCTGAGCTTGCTTTGTACTTGTGATAGTTTCTTCAGCATTATCACACCATAAACTTATAAATTTCGGCTCGTCCTGAATTCACATATCAGAATGGAGGGGTTCTAACGGGAGGGGCTACCCATGGATGCTCTCCTTAACTGTACCTTTGGGAAGAAAACCACATAGCGGTAGTCCAGACTTGCAGTTGAGGAGCAGTGAGAAACGCCAGCCGGAAGTACCATGACATCTCCTTTATTGACTGTGATGAGCTGCCCTTTGGAGTTATCATCAAGAGGGCCTCGACCTATAGACAGCTCAGAATGACCTGCTGCGATGCCTTGTGTTTGAGCATATCAGCATTTCATGAAGTCCGTGATCCTAGGTCCCAGAGCAATACGAACCGTAGCATTCATGAACGTTCGGATGATAGTGGGCTCTGAAGAACGAGTTCCAGGCTCCCTTGAGTTGTGTACGTTAATTGAGTGACCATTACTAAATCCCATATCCAAACTTACTCCTTTAGCCCAACCACCATTTGACTCTAAGTAAGTCTTAATTTCATCTTCAGTCTTACAATGAGCTACGGCGCCCCGGTAAACAAGGATCGGTAGTTCACTGTTTGGGACCCAGGGAGTGGGTGAAACAAAGTACTCTTCTGGATTCTGCATTTTCGTTACGCGAAGGACTTTAGACCTGGCTTGCACTTTTCCTTCAAGGCTTTGCGAGACAGCCCGCATTCTTATCGTCGTCATGCTATCCTGCGGAACTGGCTCTTCGGAATGGCCCGTAGTTGTGAGGGGTTCACCCAATTGCGATGATCGGATCGGTTTCTCCCGAGGGCCACTAGTACAACAACTTCAAGACATTCAAAGCTCTGTCAGTATCCCAAGTTCTGTTGCCCGCCACCTCTAGTCGAATTTCCGACTGATTTGCAATTGGCTGTTGTCCTTCTTTTGAAAGCAAACCACCATGGATTCAACTTCGGAGTTGATCCTCACGATCGCTGATCTACAAGACGCCGCATCTAAAAAACTACCTCCGACGGCTAGACGTGAGAACTCTTTCAGCAATTTGAAGATAATATTCTGACTTGATCCAATAGAATACTACAATGAGGGTGCTATGGACATGATTACGTGAGAGAGGCTAAAAGCCAACCCCATCTGTTTCAATACTAAAGCAGTTCTCAATTCAGGTTGCGAGACAATGAAAAGGCATTTAATCGATTTAAAATCCGACCTCGCATTCTGACTGATGTTTCCAATGTCGACACTTCTACCACACTCTTTGGACAAAAGGTAAGGTACCTTGAAAGCAACTGAAATAGAATATTGAAGAAGACTTACGTACGGAAGGTTGCCCTACCATTGGGCTTTGCACCAGCTGCAATGCATTGCCTAGCTCATCCCGATGGTGAAAAGGCCACATCTAGAGCTGCAGCTGCTCTGAATATCCCCATGGCTTTGTCGACCTATTCCACCACCTCGCTCGAAGACGTGATCTCCGAAAGAGGCACGTCTCAAAACCCCTACGCCTTCCAGCTTAGTATCCTGAAAGATCGGAGCCTTAGTCTTGAATGGATCAAGCGGGCTGAAGGTTGGTTTCATTATCACAGACTAATGGGACTTTTTCTAACGTGTGTGCGAATGTCAGTGGCAGGATACTCTGCACTCTTCGTAACTGTGGATGCGCCAGTTTTGGGTCATCGTCTTAACGAGAAGAGAAACAAGTTACAGCTTCCGGAGCCGCTTTGCTTACCGAACCTCAGAGGAAAGAAGTATATCAATGAGAAAGGAGAGGAGTGTGTGGCTCCTGTCCGGACATTCACCAATCCTGGTCGAGATCCAAGCAACAACTGGCAGTCCGTAATTCCCTGGATTAAAGCAAACACCAATATGAAGATTTGGCTGAAAGGGAGTGAGTCTTCGTCCAAGATCCTCATCGGTACAGGATAGCATGTGGTTCTGATCTATCAATAGTCTACACTCCGGAAGATGTGTTGCTGGCCATTCGTCATGGCGTGGAGGGTGTAATCATTTCCAATCATGGCGGTAGACAGCTTGACGGAGTCCCAGCTACAATAGACGCCCTTGCAGAATGTGCACCTGTGGCTAATGGGCGCATCAAGATCGGAATTGACGGCGGTATCCGTCGTGGTACCGACATCTTCAAGGCCTTAGCATTGGGAGCAGACTTCTGCTTTATGGGCCGCGTTCCCATTTGGGGACTGGCTGTGAGTGGGAACAACAATCCTGAGGCTTCAATCCAACATCGCTAATCTTGATAACCAGTACAATGGGCAAGACGGAGTTGAAACGGCCGTCAAAATACTCGAGGCAGAGTTACGAACCGCGATGTCACTTGCTGGGTACGTTATTCACCTATTCTGCTTTCTGGATTTGAAGTTGACCTGTTAGTTGCGCATCGCTTGCGGATATCTCCAGAAAACATTTGTCGGTCTTCGGTACCAATGGACTCCTTTGTAGGCTATGATAGCGTTTTCTAAGGCAACTACCACATGAATTAGAAATTATACGTGAATTGAAATCGTTGTCTTGGTCTCCGACCCTCTCGCGTCTTTTGGTGGTCATCCAATGCACATCTCCTATAACTGGAATCACGCATGTAATTGCTTTGATACACATGACTTTAATGAAATAGCCTAAGCAATCTCTGCCATGAACTGAAGTCTACAACCGAACAGTCTCAAGTTCCTTAGTTGTACAAAGAATATCGTTAGATCCATGATTTCCTCCTTCGCAGGCATTTTTCGTCATTCATCGTCATTCTCATGCTACAACGTTTATTCACCACTGGCGATTTCTTGCGAGCGAGCTCATTCATGTGTTAGCTTACTTCATTTAAAATAAGAATTCATGGCTCAGTCTTATTCGCGTTGGGTTTCACTACTTTAGAAAGCTACCATTGGTTTCCTCTAGAACCATATCATACTCGGGCTGAAACTGTGCATACAAGACGGCTGGTGTTCCTGCAGCTTTCTTGGTGAAGGCAGCTTCTTCTTCGCCTACCAAAATTTTTGGGATGCCGTTTGCTGCCGCTGCCTCAACTAGAAGCTGTGCTTGGCACGCCCGTTCGAGAGCGATAAAGTACGCAATAGCTTCATCAACAGTTCCACCACACGTTAGGATCCTAAGCCATTTCACACAGCTGTTAGCATGATGAATATGTACCTCTCAAGCTTTGAGAAGGTTTGCATGATTCAATGAAGCTTACCCATGATTTTGAAGAATAATATTCTTGTTTACTGGCCCTAGACTGGTGGCAATACGCTCTCCCTCCTCTTTACCCAATACGGCGCCCCCGAATCCTTCGTAAACGGAAAGATCGTTATAGAAGAAGCAACAGTCTGGAAGTTGTTCACGCGTCAGAGAATAATCCAGTACAGCCGTGCATCATGATTTGCTCACCTTGATTCAGCATTTCGAGCGGTCGTCCAAATGTAGACCAAGCGCGGCCGTAGGGAGAATGTGTGTGAACGGCCGCATGTATATCAGGTCTCGCTTTATGTAAAGCACCATGAATCCGAAATCCCGCTGTGTTGACCTTGTATTTTGTACGTGTCATCGGAACTCCTTGCTCATTCACTAGAATAAGATCACTCGCTTTGATCAAGCCAAAATGAACTCGGTACGGATCTATAATGCATGGTCAGCAAATGCGGCTTCACAGGTCCTTCAAATCGATGCAATAGCGAAGCCTTATACGTACTTATCCAGAAACAATCCTTTCGCACGGGATCCCGCAGGCTGATGTGGCCTCCGGCTCCGTCATTGTACCCCAACTTGGCCAGCACTCGAAAGGCAGCAGCCATATGTTCTTTCGCCCATTGACGCTCTGCAAACTTGTTGTCGAAGGTAGGGATTGTCCAGAGGTCCTTAATGATTGCCTCATCCTGGTCTCCATCTGAAATAATCTCTAAAGGATCGTTGAGAAGGAGACTTTCCTGACTGTCGATCATCTCCACGGTTGTTGTTGTTGCCGTTGCAGTCGCCATTTTGAGAATGAATATCCGACCGTGGAGATAGAAGTGGTGGTGGTGATGACAATCTTGGTTGTAGTTGTCTGTGAGAAATATGGGAGACTTCCGTACAGATTCAAGCATTAGAGCCGATCACTCCTTATCACAGACCAGCCAAGCTTATCACGTCAGTGGTAGCGAACTTCGGCCTGAGCCGTACCACGCGTGGGTCAGGGCGGCGGCTCAAGCCGACTGACAAGTCCGCGATGCCTCCTCGATGCCGTCCGTTGAGGCACTATGCATATAACTCCTCCATTCTTTTTTCTCCATTCTGGGCACTGTTTGCAGGATCTTTCAGCGAAAACAAGACAAAAAATATCGATTTCTCTTCCCAAGATCCATCATGTCTGTGAAACTGAAGGTTTTGTCTATCGGGCAGCTCAGCTATGCTGATCCCAAAGTTCTGGCTACTTTTGAGGATACATTTGATGTACATGTAAGGAATTAGGTTGCGTTTGTTATATACTATTCTGACCTGCCGCACAGACGATTCAACCCACTGATCGGCCCGGCACTGTCAAGCTTATTGCAGATGCTGCCGTTTCGAATGGTCCCTTCTACGGCGTAATAATCCTCATGGGGAACTCGGCTTATGAGAGATTTGATGAGGAGCTATTGGGACCCTTAGTACCAAGTTTGAAGATCGTCGCCAGTGTGAATGCTGGTTTCAGTGAATTTGATTTGGACTGGTTCACCAAGAACGGTGTCTACGTTACCAATACCATAGATGCTGTCGCAGAACCTACAGCTGATATCGCCATCTTTCTCATCTTGGCTGCTCTGAGAGATACATCCTCCAACGAGCGGAAAGTCAGAGAGGGCGGATGGAGAACGGCAAAAAGCCCACCCCGTGACCCTAATGGAATGAGCCTGGGGATTATTGGCATGGGCAAAATCGGCAAAGTGAGTCTTGGATAATTATCAGGCTATACTCACATCGATTTCTGACTGCAATATGACAGCACGTTGCGCGGAAGGCAAAGGTCTTTGGAATGAAGGTGTCTTATTATAACCGGTCTCGCGTTCCGGAAAGCGAAGAGCTTGCACTAGAAGCGACATATCGAGACCTCAGAGACTTACTTCAGACTTCCGATGTCATCTCGATTAACTGCCCATTGTCAGACTCGACTAGAGGTATGATTGGCGAGGCCGAGTTCGCCCTCATGAAGGATGGTGTGTTCTTGGTCAATACTGGCCGTGGTCCGGTGGTGGATGAGAAAGCGTTTATCCAAGCCTTATGGTCTGGTAAAGTCGCCCGGGCTGGATTGGACGTTTTTGACAACGAACCAAAGATCAAGTAAGTGCCTCCATAACAATACTTTTTATTTATCCAAGACTGACTTCCCATCAGCCCCTTTTTTCGTGGAAGCGATAAGTGTACGGTGCAGCCACATATGGGCTCCTGGACGGATGTTGCATGGAAAAACGCGTATCATGAATGCTTAGCCAATATCGCGGCACTTCACAAAACTGGCAAACCGATATCGCCGGTTAACACAGTTTAATGTGGTACTCCAGCACGCTTCTGTGCCTCAAATAGAGTATAATGCAACAATCTAAAAACTTCACGATATGCTCAGATTTAAGAGTGAACCAATATGTTGAACCAATATGCTGAACCAATATGCTGAACCAATATGCTGAACCAATATGCTGAACCAATATGCTGAACCAATATGCTGAGGCACCTGATGCTTCAGCTGCGAGTAAATGATATTTCAATGTTTCAAAGAGCTAAGCGGCTAAGTCCTCGTGCATGCGATCATTAGCGATGTTGCACGCCATCATGAGGTTATATGCAATCACTTAATGAGTCCTCTTGTTTTCCTCGTCTGCCAGTCCTTTTTATTTCTAGACCTATAAGTCCTATTTTGAGAGTTAACTAATCACTCGATATTACTATAAACTAATCAGGTCTTTGTGTCTTTCGCAAAAGCTTTTTGTCTCCGTCGAAAAGGCGTCGATAGCTTCATCTGTCGTTTGTAGATTCAACGCAATCGATCCTCGAAGTAGCACCCAGAACCCAGCTTCCAGCATGTCGAGCCAGAACAACTTTTTCAGGTCGGGATCCTCAACTGCTGTTATGTCATCCTTGCATGTGATATTCTCAGGTAGAAGCTCAGTTTTGGTTGCGTGTATGCACATCAATGATCCCTTCCCAGTGATACAGAACCGGGTACCTTTAAAAATCTGCTCCAGGCGTTGTCGCATCTTCTCGCCACGTGCATTGAAAGGCCCGGCAACCTCAGGACTGTAGACTTGACTCATGCCAGTATAACCAGCGTTCAGCATCAAAACATTGTTCTGAAAGGTACCAGAGTGTCCCAGTGAAGTCGACCGTCGGGGATCGTACATGCTCATGACATCCTCACGGCCACCAAAGGCACCAAAGGGCATACCTCCGCCAAGGTACTTTCCAAAGGTAACCATATCGGGAACAACATCAAGAAGGCTCTTCAATCCTCCAGGGGCCAGACGCGAGGTAATGACTTCATCTAGAATGAAAATCGACCCGGCCTGTGTAGAGTTAGTAAACTTTATACTCAGTATACCAGGCACATTTGTATCTCACATCCTGACTCAACTGCCTCACAGATTGGAGGAAGCTGCTTTCAGCCTTAATGCATCCACCGGATCCTTGCATACCCTCCAAGATAATAGCGGCAACGTCTTGATTCTCCTTGAAGGCCTTCTTGAGCCCTTCAATGTCGTTGTACTGGCACACAATATAATCGGAAGGATCAACGTTATTGGCAGCTATGCCATTTCCAAAGGATAATACACTGCCGTGATAACCACCTCGGAAGGCGATGACCTTACGGCGGCCGGTGAAATGTCTCGCGGCTGCAATGCAATGGATGTTTGCTTCGGTTCCCGAATTAGTGAAGCGGATCCGGTCGATGCCGAATCGATCGCATAAATAAGACGCATATCTCTCTTCAAGGGCCGTGGTGGCGCCCAAATGAAAACCGACAGTATCAAAAGTTGAAGTAATAGCCTCCTTCAACAGCTCGTTGGAGTGGCCATACAAGCCAGCAGTCAACTCTCCAACAAAGTCGGCATATCTTCAGACGATCAGAGAATGGCACTACATTGAGGATCGTCAGGGGAAGAATATCTTACTCGTGGTTGTCTTCATCGTATAATTTGTAGCCTTGGCCCCTGCGCATACAGATTGGGAAGGGCGGCGTGAAAAGTGCCGATCTCGTGTTGCCTCCAGGAAGACTGGCAGCAGCCTTTTCATGGAGCTTTTGAGAATTCGGGTTGCGTCGAACGAATCGCTCAATTGCGGCTCGCAGAGCACTCTCCATCTTGTCTTACTAAAGAGTGTCACAATCCTTGCTGCATTGATTGTATTTTATCCCATAAGTGCTCTTATATTGGGTGAACTCCATACTACTGCACCCGACCACGCATCCCCCTCTTGATTGTTTCCTTGGTCATTGAAAACCAACGCCGAGTTTCCGACTTCGGTGGGTGGTATGAATGATCGGAACGAGCCGTTAGTGCTGCCACTCAGACGATCGGGTCAACCCGTTGGTTACCTGCGTGTTGAGGGGAACCCTGCTTATAGATCGGAATAGTCCTAGATCGTTTCTGAAAAGTTGGGACTTACATGACTCGAAGTTGATATCCGCCAACAGCCGGTATAATCCTGAGGTTGGTTTCCGTTGTGAAGAGGCCTAACGGCCGAGCCCGGGATGAAAGGGATTTAAGGCGTCGCGTTCTCTAAGCGGAACGATAAGCACCATCCCATCAAGTAAACAACCTACACGAGTAACCCTGCGCAATGACAGACTTTGGCCACCAAATCGTTGCCACGGACAAGGCTCCTGGTCCTTATCCGTTCCTTTCGCAAGCCACGGTCTTCAATGGCTTGGTCTTTTGTTCAGGGGCTCTAGGCGTGGATCCAGAAACCATGGTCATGGAAGAGGGGACTGTGGCCAATCGCACTGTAAGCTCGGTTCACCTTCATCGGATATTTGGGGTGCCGGTTTAATGTTTTACGACAGACTAGAGCACTGAAGAATCTCCAGATTGTTCTGGAAGCCGCTGGTTCGCGCATTGAAAAGGTCCTCAAAGTCAATATCTATGTCACCAGCATGGGTGACGTTCCGACTATGAACAAGGCCTATGCCGAATTCTTCCCGGAGCCTAGACCTGTGAGTCCTAAATCCATCTTCAAATTAAACTATATCTAAATACGAACAGGCCCGCGCATGTGTGTGCGTCAAGGAACTGGCTCGAGGAACAGATGTAGAGATAGAATGTGTAGCCCACGTTTAATCTGTAGATTATATATATATCTCTACTAGTAGATCATATCTGATAGCAACGCTTCCACCGAGTGACACATTCCCATCTCACTTATGAGTGAGAGATAGTCAGAGACCTGGTCATCCGATGCAGATAACACCGGCATAGTAGGCGCTTCCAGCCTTGCAGGCGCCTCGGCAAGCATCATCTGCGTCGCATTTGCAAGCAGTTCAAAAGTATCGCGATATGGCTCCACGGCATGCCATTTTTCTGCCATGACGGCGAGCACCACGATGCACGCAGTGCAGGTAGAAGCGACTTTGTCCATCCGATACAATGCTCTCGTTTCCTCACTGAACCAAAGGCAGTGCAAGAATGTCGTACCTCCCAGGAACAACACATTTAATGCACCCCATGTATCCTTTAGCCGTTGGCTAATGTATAGCCGGCGGTATAGGTGGCAGATTGAGTGGGCGGCGGCAGCACATTCCTCGTATATGGCGGTAAGGCTCTCTCTACGCCCGTTCGATTGGTTGTGGTTTTGGGATACCAAGCGGCCCCGATACAACAATAAGATAGAATGGTGGTACATGATCTCAAACCATTCAGAGCTTCCGAAGCAGTTGTTGTGTATCTGGTTTGCGGGCAATTGCTTGGGGGCCGTCTCTAACCACTTCGCGAGTTCATCCTTCAAATCCTGCACTGCCATGGATGCAGTTTGGTCTGCTGGATCCATGCATGTTTGTCGATCGATAAGAGTTTGCATCCTCGCCCAAATGTGTCGAAGACGAATGGTGTGTATGGCTGTTGAGACCGTGGTAGGGGGATCAGAGCTGTTGCATCGCGGTTCGACAAGTAATCGATCGACTGTAATGTTCTCATCCTCAATATCGAGAGGAAACTATTCATGTCCTTAGCCCGAGTCCTTCTACCAGCGGAAACTGTTTCAATGAAAGTACCAACCTCGACATCAATATCACTATCTGCGATACCAACAGGCCGTCCCAATGTGACCGCCGCAGCTCGATCCAAATTGTAGGAACACCAGAAAATGCGCCGACGCATTTGTGACTTCAAATGATCCGTTTCTACTTTCCACCATGGCACCTTTCGGTGCAAACCTAATTCGATGCATTGCCTAAGTGCAAGGCCAGACAAAGTCCTACTTCTGAGTCAGATGTGGGAGCAAATTGATATGGACAGGGGATTTTACCACACAGAGACTCCGATTGGGGAGCGCATTGAATACATCGCGCAGCATAGTACCGCCTGTATTGATTCTAACGAATTCAGTTGAATGACATTCTCAAACAAGGCTTCTGCGGAAGCATAGAGTCCCTTTTCGAGAGCGCGAATTAGCTGGGAATACCTCCGGCAGTCTGAAGGGAGCATACTTCTGCGAGAGCCACGTTCGAGACAGGACTGATGAGCGCTCCGACTGCGGCAACCTGTTTCAAGCGATAATTATCAGAGACTACAAAATCTCCAAAAAGGGCTAATTGCCGACATACCGCAAATACGAAAAACATCCGAGCCAGGTTTGGTGTACGCCCTTCTTCGATCGTAGTCAAGGCTTCGTCCTCCCACTGTAGAAAGGTAGGCCGGTGCAGAAAAGGGAACTGGGCATGCACCTGCTCAAAATATGCGGATGTCAACATAGTTGTCATGGGCCGAACCGGCATTGGCAAAGGCGTCGGAGCTTGTCGAGTTGCCATGTCAAGATTTCCGACGCCAACACCAGCCATACTTAAGCCAGGGCCTTGAGCTTGAACACCACGCAAAGTGGCAGAAAGCATCCTTGAGAAAGATACGGCTGAAGGTGATCCGAAGTAGTGAGGCTCACCGCCGGCAGACCTCAGGTACAGCAACCCAGCATCAGGGAGAATTGCGGAGGTGGTTTCTTCATTGGTTCCAGGAGAGCGCGAAGTTATATTTTCGCTATTTGTAGAGATCATTGTAAGCTATTGTCCTGTTCCGTGAATACTTAATGACAGAAGGGGCGGCGGGAAAAGGAGGGTGGGAAGACGGAACGTGATGCTTGAGTATGGAGAAACTGCGAAGCATAATTAGTCTTACCCATTTTCAGAGGTCTGTTTCGTAGCGTGACAAATCTGAGAGTTGTCTTTGGGACTGTTTGCACAGATGTTTCCCGCATCACTTGTGAGTTGATCAATGTCTATGTCAGGGCGGATGTCTTTGAGGGCTCCTTCGAGAAACGCAACATGTCTTTCCAGCGTTTCTATGTAGCCCCTAGGGTGTGTCCGCTTTGTAGCCGGGTCTTGTATTGTACAGGCTGTTTGGACAAACGCTTAGCAATGTAGAAGCTTTCACAATCTCGGATGGGATTACCAACTTATGTTGGAGCGCAGGCAATTCCTGCAGGCAGGACTCTGCCCATCGCACTACCAAATTGATCAGCAATCACGAATACATCCCAGTAAGGATCATTATTACTACTTTCTGTTTCTTCTGTTGGCAGGCAATGCAAGCATGGGACACTCTGCCTCTCCGCAACCCGCGTGGGGAGGTTGGCGACATGCTAGGATCCGCCTGGTGCCTGTCTGAATGATAACGGGGTGCTTGTTCCTGGTTCAATCAACCGATTGTTTGATAGGGATTCGTCTGACTGTCATATGTCGAAGCATCAACGATGGTGGTGTTGAGATCGGAATGGTCCGTTCAGGAGTTATATTCCCCGCGCCCAGGGTCTGTCTGGTGGTGGGGCGTTCTGTCTAGCTAAGACCTTGGATTCTTCCTTATCTTGCCAACTACGGCTTTCATGTCCAATCGGATTTCGGATTCATATCAGTACGTATCTCTGGGCCATCCCGACTCCCCAGAAACCTGTCAAGATGGTAGTGCTGAGGGGGCAGTTGCTGGCGAGCATGCTGTCTATCATGAGCCTACCTTGATACATTCTATTTAACATAGGGGCCATCCCATTGAAGCTCAACACCACCAGAATATTCTCCAGTTTCAACCTCCTACGCAGTTTTTTAACAAGTCATTCTAATATCCTCTGCCTTCAATGGACACCAAACCCAGCAAAACGGCGGACGCGCCTCTTCCGGGGGAAGTCGACGTTGTTGCTGGCGATGTTGAAGTTGCAGACCCGGACGAATTGAAAGACAACACAGAGAACAACGAATTGATTGCCGCACTTGAGGCATATATTCCCGGAGAGCAACGCGAGAAGAAACTGGTCATGAAAGTTGATGCGTTCATGCTGCCAATGTTATGGATCATGTGCGTCCTCGCCTACGTCGACCGCAACAACATCGTATGTAGAAACAAGAGTCCATTTGTACACATAGACTAACAACTGGTATTTAGGGAAATGCCGATGCGGCCGGTATGAGCGACGACCTCAAGCTCACTGATAAGGACTATTCAATGCTCATCTCCATCTTCTTCGTCGGATATATCATCTGGGAGATCCCATCTAACATTATCCTCTCTCGATGCCGTCCTTCGCTATATCTTCCTGGAATCATGATTGTCAGTATTTATGATGCATGAAAATTGGCCATCTGGAGCTGAAGACTAATACTTTTTCACAGGCTTGGGGAGCCCTCGTCGCCGGCATGTCTCAGGTCAAAAACTATAAAGGCATCCTCCTTTGCCGCTTTTTCCTCGGAATGATCGAGTCGGGCTTCTTTCCAGGCGTGCTTTACCTCATGACTTGCTGGTACAAGAAGCACGAGATAGGTTCGTCAATACAGAGTAGAAGATATCAGATTTCCACACTAATATCAGCACGCAGGAAAGCGTTTCTCTCTGTTTTACACTGCACTGTGCTTCGCAGGTGCTGCCAGTGGTCTGATTGCCGGTGCTGTCATGACTGGCCTAGATGGCGTACGAGGAATTGAGGGATGGAGATGGCTGTTCCTGGTTGAAGGTCTCGTGACTATTGGCGTCGCCATTGTCTCTATCTTCGTTCTCCCCGACTTTCCCGGAACAACCCGCCGTCTGAGACCCGAAGAACGTCTTCTTGCGACAGTCCGCATTATGCATGACCAGCAACACACTGGAAGGTCAGGCAAGCGTCTTACGCCGTGGCAAGCAGTAAAAGCTGCGGTCGTGGACCTACGGACTGTGTTCTTCATTATATTATACATGACGCAGAACGGATCTGGGACGGTCTCATACTTCATTCCTACGGTACTGAAGAATATGGGTTATCATGGCACTGATGCTCAGTGGATGACGGTGCCTATCTGGGCTGTAAGTGAAGGCCTGTTATGCTTGTTTATTTGTGACTTGAGCTGACAGATTTTTTTTCTTTTAGGTGGCCACCGTCTTTTTGCTTGTCTTTTCACAGACAGCGGACAGACTGGGCGATCGACGATGGCATATTACAGGCGGTCTTGGGCTAGCATTCATCAGCGCCATCGTGAACCTCGCCAAGAAGGACGACATGAAGGTCAGATATATCTTCATGTGTTTCTACATTGCAGGTCTGTACATGTCGCTGCCGCTGATGCTCAATTGGGCGGCTCAACTTATGGCGCTGCCATCAGAGAAGCGTGCTGTTGTCATCGCTATGGTGAACTCGATCGGTTGCTTTTCGTCAATCTATGGAAGCTATTTGTGGCCAAGCACAGACTCTCCGGACTACACCATGGGATTTGTCACTGTTTCTTGTTTTATCGGGGTTGGGACAGTGCTGGCAGCCACACTGCCTATTATCTTTTCCTATCTCCCCAAGTACAGGACCAAAGCCGAGCGCGAATTGGGAGTTGTGGAGGAGTAGGAGACCGCTGAAGAACATGGTTCTCTACTTTCATTTCATTTCCTCCTCGTTAGGCAAAAACCATGTCAGAAGCTCTTTTGCAGATTGCATGCAACAATATACGCCAAGTTTTATCATTCATACTTGTCATGAACGCTACCATATCGCCTGTCTGTCATCACTGTGTAGGTCGTGAACATTTACTGGGGCACGTTTCTCTGACAGAGTTATTGAATGGAGCTGGGGGAAGGATTCCAAAGCGGATAGCAACCAAGTTTATAAGACCCGTCTAGGCCCTGTTCTACCACTAATTCGCGGGAACGGTTCGCCAACCCATGTCCTGAAGTGGGCCTAGAAGTGAATTGTCAGGCCATTTTGCAAAAGTTTGCCCAAGGGTTCTTTCTTCTTTTAACCCTCAAAGATCAAAATCTAAGAAAAAATCAAGATTCGTTTGTGCTTGTCCAATACAGTCACCATGGCCCCTCCCAAGAAGGTTGAAGCTGTCAAGGACAATGTGGTGGCTTTCGGAAGGGTTCGCAAGAACCTAAAGATGGGATGTGTTGGCCTACCTAACGTAGGAAAATCGAGCCTGTTCAATCTCTTGACCGAGCAAAGCGCCGCTGCAGAGAACTACCCTTTTTGTACGATTGAGCCCAACGAGGCGAGATGTGCTGTTCCCGACGCTCGATATGTAAGTCGAAATAGTCTACTGAAAGGCCACAATAGATGGCTAAAGTAGGCAATCCATGTAGGACTTTCTCTGTGACCTTTGGAAGCCGCCGTCCATGTACCCCGCGTATCTACAGGTCACCGACATTGCCGGCCTGATCAAGGGTGCTTCCCAAGGAGAGGGACTTGGAAATGCCTTCCTCTCTCACATCCAGGCTGTTGACGGCATGTTCCACATTGTCAGGTACAGCATCCATGGTCAACTGCCGGGGCTTCTCACTAACGCGGACTTTATAACAGAGCATTCGATAACGATCAAGTTTTGCATGTCGATGATTCGATTGATCCAGTCCGGGACTTAAGTCAGTTCAGTCAACAAGGCTCTCGATCTGACGGAACTAATCTGTGCATCTTCTAGATACCATCCAAAGCGAGCTTTGCAAGAAGGATCTCGGTTTGTATTGCCCTCCAAATCGGCCCAACACCCGCTAACCACCGTTCTAGACATCCTGCAGAAGACAATCGTCGCCGAGGAATTAATCGTCAAAAAAGCAGGTGGCAAATACAAGATGCTACCCCTCTTCACAGAGACAACGACGAAGATCCGAGCAGTGAGCCCAGAATTTCCAGTCCTATAGGCCTAACATTTTGTAAAATGCTCACAATCGTGAGACAGATGCTGGAGAAGGATCAGCCAGTCAGAGACGGAAGCTGGACACCGGCCGAGATTGCGCTTATCAACGAGAAGATACAGCTAATCACCACCAAGCCAGCCATCTACCTCGTCAACTTGACAATGAAGGACTACATCAGACAGAAGTGCAAGTACTTGCCACTCATAGCCAAGTGGGTGACCGAGCACGGAGGCGTTCCCCGAGACATTATTCCGTTCTCTATCGAGTTTGAAGAGAAGCTCTACAGCATGAAGGATGATCCAGCTGCCCAGGCCGAGTTCCTCAAGGAGAGCAAGGTCAAGTCAAGACTGGACAAGATCATCACCGAAGGATTCACAAAGCTCGGCCTGCAATACTTCTTCACCGGTCAGCTTAGTTTGCCACCCCTGGGCGAATCCCGCACTGACTGACTTGTACGTAGCTGGTGAGAAGGAAATCCGATGCTGGACCATTCCAAGGGGCTGTCTAGCACCGCAAGCTGCTGGAGCCATCCACAGCGATTTCGAAAGGGGATTCATCAAAGCTGAAGTCGTCGCCTACCAAGACTTCTACGACCTCTGCGAAGGCGGCAAGTCCATGGGCCCAATCAAGGCTGCTGGCAAATACCGACAAGAAGGAAAGTCTTACGTTGTGCAAGACGGAGATATCATCCACTTCCAATTCAGTAAGTTGAACCCGTCGCCGATACTACTTAAGTCTTTGGTGCAGGAGAGGGCTGACTGTCTGTGTTAGACGTTTCAAACAAGAAATAGATTTATCATTGAGGCCAGCGGTTATGGGGGTTGGAATAGCGACCAAAATCTCTTCCCAAGGTTATAGCTGTCGATGTTGGAAAAGCTGGGCTCATGGCTTAGAAGGTTTCCAGAATCATGTAGCTTCTTGGAGCACTAGTCCGAATGCTGCGCATGTGACGTCAGGCCGCCTTCCAGGCCACCTCATGTGAGCACGCGACACTTTGGACCAAAAATAAATAAATGCATCTTGTGATCCAACCTCTCGGATTTTCCACGCAGCTCTTTACCGAATCTCGCAATCCGGTCTCTTGTTTCTCTCTCTGATTAGCCCAGCTTCGAGTCCCATACGATGCCTCCGGGACCAATCTCTCTGCCTCTACCGAACAATCCTAACGAGACAACGTCAAATGGATCTATCCGCAAGTTCAATAGGTTCCTAAAGCAATGGATCAAGCTGAGCTGGTTCGACCTCCTTTGCATGTTCGTCTTGGGTATGGGGACCCTCATTGTGAGTCTCATTCAACAGTCGCTGCTCTCTTCCCGGCCAGCTAATATCCTCTCCAGCTCTATTACAGTCCCATACCCTTCACTCGCACATTTCCAATTACGTTCGACCAATCTGGAGACATCATATATCCTGAGTGGGCTTACCCGTACCGAGGCTGGATCATCCCTGCCTGGCTCTCTGGCGAAATCTCAATCGCGGGGCCGATGCTCATCTATGTTCTCTCGCAAATCCGAATTAAGTCCGCATGGGATGCCAGCAACGCCATCATCGGTACCGGTTGGGCCGTTCTGCTGTCTGCGCTCTTTCAAGTTGTCCTGAAGCAACTCATCGGCGGGTTCAGGCCGTATTTTCTGGACGTCTGTATGCCGGACATTTCTCTTGCAAGGTCTCACAACTCGACGGGTCTGAATGGCGTTGGGTACCATCAAGTCATGTACACGGTTGAAATCTGTACTCAGACTAACCTCGGGAGATTGAAAGACGCCATGACATCGTTTCCAAGCGGGCATTCTACAGCTGCGTTTGCTGGCTTCGGGTTCCTCTTCCTTTGGTTGAACGCCAAATTGAAGGTTTGGGCGGACAACAAACCTGCTTTCTGGAAACTTGCCGCTACAATACTCCCTCTTCTTTGTGCCACCTTCATAGCATGCTCCCTTACCATCGACGCTGCTCACAACTGGTATGACATTGTGGCAGGGTCTGTTATTGGAACTATCATGGCGGTGGCCTCCTACCGGTCATCATACGCCGCCATATGGGACTGGCGTTTCAACCACCTCCCTCTCCAGCAAAAGGAAGCTTTCCTGTATGGCTTCGATGGCGACTTTGACTTCGCAGCTCAGACAATTTCGCATGGCGTGGGATGGGGGGTGAAGAACCCAGTGCCTCATGTGCCTCTCCATAGTACAGCAAGCAGTACTGTGTTTGCGCAAAGAACCAGCAGCCTCCAAGAGATAGATGATCTGGATGCCAGTGTCCCTGGACAAGCGCAGACCAGACGAAGACCAATGACTGGAGATGATCTTGTATAGCAGACTGACTCGGAATGGCAACGGATATTTACGAACGAATTTTAATGAAGTAAAATGATTATTATATTATTATTATTTGTTTTACTCTAACTGAGCCTATCTGGCTATGTAGGTATTCTGCATTTGTGAGGGCTTCAGGTCACGCGGCGCGCCGCCCCAAGGAAGGCTAGCCCTGACGCCTTAACCACGACGCCTTAACTACGACGCCTTAACCACGACACCTTAATCACGATGCCTTAACTATGATGCCTTAACCACGATGCCTTAACTATGACGCCTCAACTACGACGCCTTAACCACTGCGCCACGGGGACGAAGTAAAATGAAGTTAAACAAATGTATACGGTACGATCATAATTTCTACAAAGCAAACGCCTCAACTGACTATTAATATACCCGTGACTGCGAAACACGCAAAAGCTCTCCCAAACGCCAGAACTCAACCTCTAGTATCCCGACTTGGCGAGCCTCTCCTTCTCTTCCATTGCGGTCTCATATTTCTCTTCCTGCCCCTCCGATTTGGCTTCATCACTCTTCCCCTCCTGCTGCTCTCGTTGAGCCGGGTGTTCACCAGTGACGATCTCCACGGCCCTCTTCTCGTCCAAAACAGTGTCGCCAGGAGTCGGCATCTGCGCAACTTCTTGAACAACGCTCTGGTCGAATTTGCGGCCCTCAATGGCCCGGAGCACTTCGAACAGTGGCTTTGCTCTCTCGGGCCAAGCAACATCCTCCTGAAGGATCCTCCTTGTCGTGATGCCACGCTCCTTGTAAAAGACAGCATTCGCATCCGCTCGGCTGACAATGATGGTCCCATCAATTTGTACACCCGCCCATAGACCACGACTCTTCATATAACTCCACACCGGCTTGACAGGCCGACTTACCGCGGCGGCAACATGCCCGCCTGTGCCCACGGGTCCAACAGCCACGCTGCCCTCTGCACCGAGCGACAACCGCGGCCGCGCAAATGCCTCAACCTGCTCGCGCGTATTGAGCACGCAGACGCAGTCATACACGTCCAGTCCGAAGACGAAGCCTGCCCCAAGTGTAGTGACAACAAAGGACGACGGCGGAGACCATGTGCCGTCGGGGCGACGCGCGATGACAACGCCGGAGCCGCCAGCCAGGGAGCCGTGGCAGGCGCCAGCGCGGAGGACGTTGAAGATGGCGAGGCCGGCGCAGTTCTGGAGGACTGTGGGCGGGATCTTGACCATGGATTTGCGGGTGAGGCCAACAGGGTGGATAGGGGCGTTGGTCTTGGACGGGATGGGGTCATCGAGGCCTGGATGATGAGTGTCAGTTTATGTTGCTTGAGTGGCATGGTGAGCCGGGGCATCTTTAGGGAGAGACCTACTTGTGAAGGAGTGCAGGATGCGAGCTGCCTTGTTGCATTCACGGTCCATTCCTGTTGGCCACCATCCCTCAGCGCCGATGACATTCGCAGCCTTGTTCAAGGGCCATCCTGCCTTGGAGCTGATCTTGTGAAGGCGCTCGCCAAAGGTTGACTTGCCAGAGGCGGTCTGCTGCTTCTCGGGCTGATGCTGTTCTTTCTGGTCTTGCTGCTGGGTCGGAAAGGAGGGAACAGGGTCCGGTAGAGGGGAGTAGGTAGGAGGAGGGTTCTGGCCCGACTGTTTGAGAGGATCAACGGCTTCGAGAGAGTTGCTGGAGACGGTAGAGAGGGTCATTGTGGGTGAAAATGGTTGTGTTGTCGTGTCAAGTAATGCTAAAGTCGAGCCGAGATTCAGTCAATTAGGAATGGGAAAATGCTGTATAATTTTAAGCTTGTGCAATAAAGAACTGAGTATCTGATCTAGTCTTCACGCAGTCAGAATCCTACCGCAGCGCACGTCTTATACAAGTCTTGCCCTCCCATCCTTACTCGCACTCTCTTTCGCGGCTTACGCCTCCGCGCCCGCGTCGCCATTAGGCATCCTTCGGCGCGGGAGCAAACATCAAGCCGCGCGACCAGCGAGCACGGCCAATACTTTCGCAGTGTCTTACTGAAGAGGCTGCAGTTGCGTGGACGAGCGTCGTGGGCTGGCGTGGCGCAGCTCACTTTACGTCCGTAGGGGAATCGCTGGGCGAATGAGGCCGTCCGTGGGGGCGAGACCGAAGGCCGAAGGAGGCGAGCCGACGGGATAGTGAGGTACTTAGCTGACGAGGCAGGTCCCATGAATAATCATGTTCTGGTCTAGCATTTCATCTGACCCCACATCATTTTCTCCTCCTTAAGTTTGCTGCTCCCCTCTTAGTGTGTTGCTGCGCCAAAATATACAAGAACAACCAGTGTCGGTGTGGCTCAGTTGGTTAGAGCGTTGGTCTCATATTTACTATGACTTGGCCATAGGTCAGGACATCCAAAGGTCGAGAGTTCGAGCCTCTCCACCGACATAGCTTTTGCTTTTTGCTGCGATCACTTACTAGAATTGAACCTCTCTTCAGGTTACAAAGATTGAGATCGCTGATCTGGTATCGCCAGAGAATTGAATCACATAGATGCTTCCTCTTTCTAACCGTTGAAATGAGCTACCCTAGAGCAATAGGCTGACCCACTGTTGAGTAGGCGCTGAACCGCTGAAATTCCAGCGGGCAGCAACGTGCGCTCAGCTCCTTCCGCGTCCGTCGCGTTTCACACGTCATCCTGGTCTAATCCAATAGTCTATCTCGACGTCTGCCAGCTGAACTCGATCATGTCATTACCTTCTTCCCTCTCATCCTCCTCTTGCAACACCAAATCCTGATTATCTTTCACTCAACCATCAAAAACTCAGTGACTGCTCATAGACCTTGTGCAGATAACAACTGACCTCATCTCTTGAAACTCAACCGGATCGACCGCACAGGCCATCACAGCTCCTCCAGTTCTAGCTATGGCATCCGACTCCAGCACCAACGGCCGCGGCATTAGGGCTACGGTTAATGATACTGCCGCCGGTGTCTATGGCTATGCCCAGCGCTCTCTTGATAGGGTCGTCGACCCTGAGACGCGCTCTGACGCCTACAAATACACCAGTTCCTTTGCCGCCGCCAAGCCCATTCTCTTCGTAAGATGCCCAACCCTGCCTACCTATAAAAGGATCGTCTCGCTGACAACATCACCACAGTCTTTCATTGTCTCGCAATTCATCTTCTCATTCTTGCCTCTTCTGACTTTTGCCATCTTTGCCATGTCCACCGTGGCCTTTGCACTCGCAGCTGCCATCGTCTTCTCGCTCTTCTGGATTGGTGTGGCCTTCATGGTGCTCATGCCCACGCTGCTCGTGACGTCGTCCATCGCCGTCTTGGTCTGGCTGTGGGCTGTGGGCAGCTTTGTCGTCGCTCGCTGGCTATACAACCATTCGCCTATTGGCGTCCAGGGCGGAGTGGAGGTTGATGCCGCGGGGAAGAAGATGACTTTGTACAAGGACGAGAAGCACGTCGACGGCTCCGTCAATGACTTCAAGCATTAGAGGTGTGGGTCGAGTTACGAGGTGGGAGTTTTATGGGTATTGTATGGGTATCCAGTTAACTGCCGGGGAAGTTTTGATATGGGAACTGCAACGACATGGCAAAAGAGGATAACGAACAGGAGAACAGTAGGAGGATTGCGGAACGGGAAATCTTGGCTTGGCAAAAGGATATGGGACATGATCCCGGGACTAATGGATTTGCTTCTAGTATGGCAACGACATATATGTATCAACAAGGAGAGGCCTCATGCCTTCATTATGATCAACCACATCTCTTCTCGATTACGGTTATACCTATATACAGCAAACGACCAGCGCCTATATCTACACCAAAACTGCCATCCCCTGCGAAGTCTTTCCAGCCCCGAGCTTCCCAAGCCCGAAACATTGCGCCAGCTTAGCCTGCCCCTTGCCCCCCTTGACGTCCACCACCAACACCTGCGCCTCACCAGTACCGTTTCCCGGCGCGAGCGCATAGATGAAATCGCCCGCGGCCTTGAGATCGATCAGCCCGCCCACGCCCGTCCCCGCCAAATCCAGCTCCTTCACGATACTCGCATCCTTCACGCTCATCTCCACCAGCCGCGGCACCCCGACGTCCGTCACGAACGCCGTGCCAGTGCGCTCTGACACGGTTGCCCAGCACGTTGCCGCCTGGCCCTCGACGGCCTGCTTGGCGACTAGCGAGCCGTGTCCGGCGTCGTTGACGGAGAGCACGGCCGCGCCGAAGGAGGCGTCGGTGGCGAAGATGCGGGAGTTGGGGAGGGCTACGGAGCCGAAGAGGACGGCGGTGCCGGCTGGCGAGGAGGTTATGGCCTGGCGGGATAGGCTCGCGGTATGGCTGTTATGCCCGCAAGCTTCTTCAACGTCGAACGAAGCGAGGAAGCCCGTATTGTTCACCGTGGGATCTCCTTTGACAGTCGCAAATAGCGTGTTCTCGTCTTCTGAGAAGAAGACCTGGGAGACGGTGTTGAGAGGTCCTACGGGAGGCGTGGTTTGGTTGAGGGCAAAGGTACGCAAGGCGTCCATTTTGTTCAAGCCGGCGCCGGAGAACGACGTGCACGAGATGCCAGCGTCGGCGCCAGTTGTTCCGACACAAACGAGCTTGTGCTTGGAGGATGCGGCGACGGTATTGGGGAATGTACCTGGGACGGCGACGTTTGAGACAGGGGTCAGGGCGGAGGCGTTGGATGCGTCGATGGAGAGCATGGAGAGAGTATTGGATCCGGCGTCGACGGCGAAGAGAGTCTTTTCCTTGTCAGTTTAATTATTACTTCGAGAATCCAAGGGGCTTACGTTGCCGGCAAGGGTCAGCGAGGACTGGCTGACCAGAGCATCCGGCGCAGCAGCCTTCCCATCCGCATCCACAGACGCAGACCCCTTCCCGCCGGTCTTAGTCAGGACACCGCCGGCAAGCAAGCCATCAGCAGCGATGGGAATAGCAACAACGGCATTGGATGCTGCGTTGGAGATGAAGTACAAGGCCTTAGGAGCGGCCGAGGAGGAGGCAGCTTTGCAGTCGTGGGGACGAGCTGCGGCCATACCCAGGAGGGAGGCAAGAAGAAGAGACTTTAGGAAAGACATAGCGAATGCAAGGAGTGAATGACGGACCGGCCGTGAATATGTGAAAGCGATTGGATAGAAGAGAACAAGAGAAGAGAGCGGTGGTGATGATGAGCTTCAACATTGAACCGCACCCTTCATTATATACACCTGCTCAGACACTCACCTCCCCCTTCTCCCTCACCACCAAGCCCCCCTCCCTCACGAAGCTGTCCGAACACCAACCACACAAAGTAACCTTCCTTACAAGCACAAATCCTCTGCCAGGAGTTGGTGCTTACTGGCCGCTGAAACGGGCGCTGATTCGCCGACAGGGATGCGCTTTGGAATCAACCCGACGGGCGGGCGCTAAGAGCACATGTTTGCTATTTCGTCTGGTGTTGCAGGCCAGGGGGTGCGATTTGTTAGAGAGTGACAATGCGAAACACGGGCGATGGAATCACGACTGCCAACAAGATCGTAAGCAACTCCACTGTATGTATATGCTTCTAATTCCCCGATTACCGACTGAGCCTGCCCCAGCATCTAATCCCGCTGAACTACCTATCGTAGGAACATCATTGTACAGTACACTACAAATACAGACCCTCCGGCTCGCCCTCCTGCTTCGTCCGCAGCACGCGCTCGCGGGCCGATCGGAAGTCGGCCATTTGCACGCGCATGCGGCGCTCTCGAAGCGCCATGAGACCGGCCTCGGAGCAGATGGCCTTGATGTCAGCGCCCGAGAGGTCGTCCTTCTGGGAGATGAACTCCTCGAGATCCACGTCGTCGTTGAGGTTCATCTTGGATGTATGCAGCGTGAAGATCTTGCGCTTGGTGTTCTGGTCGGGGTTCTCGAAGAGGATCTTACGGTCGATACGACCAGGTCGGATCAGGGCGGGATCAAGCGTCTCGATCTTGTTGGTGGCCATGATGACCTTGACGTCTCCGCGGTCGTCGAAACCGTCAAGCTGGTTGAGGAGTTCCAGCATGGTTCGCTGAACTTCTCGCTCACCACCGGATGTTGAATCGTATCGCTTCGTACCAATAGCATCGATTTCGTCGATGAAGACGATGGATGGCGCGTTCTCGCCAGCAACCTGTCACCATCCGCGTTAGAAAATGCCTGTAACTGATAATCATACTTGAGTTTCTTACCTGGAAGAGCTGTCGCACCAACCGAGGGCCATCACCCAGGTACTTCTGGATCAACTCACTGCCCACAATACGTAGGAAAGTGGCAGAGGTCTGGTTGGCCACGGCCTTGGCAAGCAACGTCTTTCCGGTTCCAGGGGCACCGTAGAGGATGACACCCTTCGGGGGCTTAATTCCCATTTCCTCGTAGAGCTCAGGATGCAGCAGAGGCAGTTCGACCGATTCTCGGACTTCTTGAATCTGCTGCTCCAAACCACCAATATCGGCATACGACTCCGTCGGCGCCTTGTCGAGCTTCATCACACTAACGATAGGGTCCGTGTCATCCGTCAACACACCAACAATACTAACACTCTTGTGGTGCAGCAAAACACTAGCACCCGGCTCAAGCAGGTCCTTGTCCACAAAACTCATGATGCTGACGTAGTATTCAGGTCCGGTCGTGCTGCTGACGATGGCATGGTCATCGTCGATGAGCTCCTCCAAAGTTCCAACACCCATAGGGCTTCCTCGCATGTCGTCAACTCGGCCACGCTCATCGGCTAACCGGTCAATGTCGGCGTCGGGGCCGGAGGCTGAACCCTCTTTGGCAGCCTTGGCCTTGCGCAGGCGCTCCTGGTTCTCGACATATTCTTCTTCTAGGAGGAGATGATCGTGGATTCGCTGCATTCGAAGAAGTCGGAGTTTGCATCGGCTCGTGGGATAGACGGCGGGCAGCTTCGCCGCGGCGCTGGTGCCACCCGCCTTTCTCTTCTTGCGGCCGACGCGAGTGGTAGGTCGTGGCGGCGGCTCGTACTTGGGCTTATCCTTCTACAAGAGAAATTGGTATCAGAATTCAACGTAAGAGTTTCAATCATCGTACCTTCTTGTCTTTCTCATCCCCTCTCCCTTCTCCCATACCAGACTGGCTTTGACCCTATGACAGCTATGTCAATAACCTTCGGTGGCGGACAACCGTTGGGACTCTGAAGCTTACCATGTTGACGGGTCAGGCTCCGAGAGCGCGTGAGCCGTATAGAAAGTGCGATGGGATGAAGCGTGACCGGATGATCTTCGTAGGGGTAGCTGTGTTGAAAGTTGGGTGTTTTGGAGGGAGGTTGAGCGCTAGGCGGAGCTTAGTGATGATGAATGCGAGGTTGCAATCAGGCGCCAGGGAACACGACAGCTCCGTCGCGATCACGTGACGAGGAAAGGTGCACGTGACCCTCTTGCCTTCTGCTCAGGAGGACTCCCTTTTTTTAGGTTCTCATCCGCCACTTGGACAATAAAAATTCTTCCCTTTTCGTACCCCCTCCTAGGATCATCTGTTCATCTGATTGACGTTTTTCATGTTTTCTCACATTCACGATTTGTGGTCATGGGCTCTTCGAAAGGATGTACCTACCTACCACTTTCGATTAACATCCAGGAACAATGACTTATGTAGCAGAAAGGACATTGAACTCCAAGACTAATCGATGGATGTTATTCCATGCTCTCGATTCTTCAGAATCTATAGCGGTGAACAGCTCATACTGAAAGAGCGCTGCCATCGACCCAGTTCATCTCCAGTGCTCATGCAGATCTTGCCCTGTCTTCTTCGAAGATACTTCTCTCAGAGAATTCACATGTCCAATCAAGGAGTTTCCCGATCACTCCCCCTTCCTAATTCCAATAAGACAATTGCCTATTGTGATTCGAGATGTACAGAGTGGAGCAAGAGGCTGAACAGCTCCTGCCGTCTCCCGTCACTGTCACACAGACAGGCCTAGAATTTACAGGCACCTTGCCAGACTAGCCCTATTCAGGCCATGATCCAGCTGCGTCATCCATCCGCCATGATGCAGCTTCAGAGAGGGTTGATGCCCAAAGAGGTAGAGTAAGAAATTAAATGCATGATCCAGGACTCTCCTCCTCAAATCACCTCCGTCACCTGACGCGCACATGCCCGTCTCGGCAGTATATATACCTTATATACGTACCTGTCTGTACCCAATCCCAGACTTACAGTTCGTACAGCACGCGCCCAAGCACTAAAGACCCTGGTCACCTAGAGCCCACTCACTCTAAAATTCTAGCGGGTTCTCAAGAGCTCCCTCCATTGCCCCTCACTGGTAAGTCACTGCAACCCCATCCATCTAGGGCGGGACAGTGGAAGGGACGTGACCTCCAAAACCGCCAGCAGCTTCCAGCATCGCCAACAAACAAAGACCTTGCCAGATCCACCCGCGAACCCCCTTCGCTGCAACCTCCCGGGCCTCTGGGCGAACATCTTACAGCAGCATCTTATATACCGTCACCATGAGCCGAGATCGTCGCATCATCAAGGAGCTGGCCGAAATGGAGGCGGACCGGGACAGCTCGGGGGTCGTCGCCGTTCCCGTGGCCGACAACAACCTGATGCTGCTCAAGGGGACCTTTCCCGCGCCTCCCGACACGCCGTACGAGGGCGGCACCTACGAAGTCGAGATCAAGATCCCGGACAGCTACCCGTTCAAATCCCCCGTAATAAGATTCATCACCAAGATCTGGCACCCCAATGTCAGCAGCCAGACGGTAAGATCGCGTGCATCATTCCCCTTGCCAGGCGGTTAGCTGACGGACCTCTAGGGCGCCATCTGCCTCGACACACTCTCCTCTGCCTGGTCTCCCGTCCAGACCATCAAGACTGCGCTCCTCTCCCTACGCATGCTCCTCGAGTTCCCGAACCCCAAAGACCCGCAAGACGCCGAGGTGGCCAAGATGATGATCAACGACCCGGAGGGGTTCGCCCGCCATGCGCAGGCCTGGGCTGTTAAGTACGCCGGGGCCAAGCCCAAAGACCTCGACATGAGCAAATACCACTACGAGAACAAGGCCCAGCATTCGGCCGAAGACTATGGCGGCTACAACAAGGAAATGATCGATCAGTTCGTCAACATGGGCTTCGAGCCGCAGGCGGTAGTAGCCGCATTTAGGCACGAGGGCATCCCGCGGAATAACGGCCTTCGATACGACCTAGAAGAGGCGTACGTGGGCAGCATCACCGCCCGGCTGCTCGGCGAATGAGCGTTCCACGAGGTTTCACGACAACGACGACGACGAGCATTTTCAGGGAGTTCGGTGGTTTCAGTCCTTTGTCTCTGCTTTCAGCGGTAATAGATTTGGAGGGGATGGAGCATGAGCATCTCGGTTCGGCAGGACGAGGTTTCACAACGCAGTATATATCGTCGTTGCCCGCACAGTTCCAGCACGGCAGGCAGGCCGACGGCGTTTGGTGAGGCCTAAAGCATAGTATAGGACACATGCGCTTTCGGCATTTCGTCGAGAAAGTCAAGATTGTACGTTAATGAGCAGAATATGAGAAGCATGAGAATTGCTCCCAACTACTGACTCCGCTGGCGTCAATGGAGGACCTCGTGTGAATTTACTCAGCTGACATTGCAGGACAAGATTTGTTCAGCAAAAAGTACTCGGGAGCTATCTAAATAATGAGTAATTAAAATCGGTCCAGATAAAATGGTTTCCTATCTTTGTCGAAATATCGGATCGCGATGTGATAAACCAGCAAGTGATTGTTCTACTAGGTCAGCGTTCTTGAATAAATAGGGTAACTCGTCAAATTTCTGTAATGGTACGAGAGAGAAGCTATTCCCACCTGTTTGCATGTTAAAAGAACATAAGCTCCGAATTCTCGTTTCGCCCTGGAGTTTGGGAGAATATTGTCATGATTCTGATCTGGGTAGTGGTGTCACAAGCTACCCTATAGCAGTGCGCACCGCTGAGTCAGCAGCTTCTTCAACAGCGAAGCGTCAAGCCCCACAACATCACCCCAGCAACGCGCACTTCAACACGCTGTGTTTACTGGGGCTGGCCTCATCGCCAATCTCACCACACAACGCCCATGCTCCCCTGGCCCGGCTAGAACCAATGTGGCTCCGCCAAACCCACGCCAACCACAAACAACAATAGCTGGCTAGCTGCACCCGCCGTCAATCTCGAAAGTATCTCTTCCTGTCATTCACGACGCCTTCACCCACCGCGAGTCGAGGCGGAGCTGCGCTGCTCCAGATTGCCACCGCTGCTGCACCCGCGCTTGCCATTGTGATCCGCCGACGCGCGCGCTCGCTGTCCTACAAGATGGAGGCTTCTGAGAACCAGGTGCGTTGGCTGCCGCTGCTGGGCTCTTGGAGAGATATTGACTTACCTGAGCAGGCGTTTCGAGGCTCCAAGCTTAGTCGTCTCCCGGCGCCCTCGTCGACGCAGATAGGAGGCGCAGGCCTCACCGAATGGAGCGACTCCCAGCACAACTCCCGAATGCAGACGTCAATGCCGGTGCCGACGTCGCTGCAGAACCTCAAGCGGGGGATTCCCCAACCAGGTGAGTTGACCTGGAAGTGTTGTTGATCGCGCTTTACTGATTTGTTGCCAGCCGCCCAGTCCGAGGCCAAGCGCAAGCCTCTTGCCGAACGCGCCCTCGAATACCCGGCGAAGACATCGAACTCAGTCGCTGCTGCGGCGGCGGCGACGAGGCCTGGTGTTAAAGGACAGAGCCTGTCGAACATATCGGGGGTAAGTTGAACGACTTTCTTTATCCCATCGCACCCATAGGCCTGGACGCCAAGCAGCATTGCCTATATCGATACTGGAATCTGCACCAAACCGTCATTTCTCACTCTGGACCCAATGGCGAATGCTTGGTTCATCGCGTTATGTCTCTTCCTCATTCATTGGATGGTCTTGCAGATGGCATTCCACTACTACAACCAGCGGCGCGAGGAGGCAGCCGAGATTCGCAGATATCGCAAGGCCAGCCCGACATTGGAGAGCTCGTTGATGCGCTACGAAACTTCCACTGCTGCTCACGCCAAGAGCCACAGAGTCGTCGTGAAGGAGGATGTCTGCGAGCAGGCCCAAGAAAGCAGGATCCAGAACAGGCGACGACAACGGCGGGACGAGAGCCCAGAGTCCTCGTATACACAGTCACATCATAGTAGTCATGCCTTGCTAACGTCTCTGTTTCTAGTTGAAGCAACCGTCCTCATTCCAATCATCACGGCAGACCTCAGCGGCGTCAACTTCATCCACCAGCTCCTTCGCTAAGAGCGTCGGTCCTGGGCGAGCGAACCCTTCCAACCGAACACATGGCGCGAGGCCAGCCACACGAGCCGGCCATACTCGATCAAAGAGCCAGGCGCCTCGGCCACGCACTGCTTACGGCCATCGCGAAGAAGACCCCTTCGACACATCAACAACAAGCACCAATGGTACGACGACAGTTTCTCAGGAGCGCTTCGACATGCCCCCTCCCCATTACCCTCTTCACAACCACAAAGTGCGCGCCGTCAAGTCTGTAACCGCATTGTCGGCCATAAGAGATAGTTCTCTCACCACCAGATTCAACAACCTGAGGCTCGACGATGACAGCACCATTTCCGGCGAGAGTCAAGCGATCTCCCAATGCCCATCCACTCGCACTTCTTCACAGTCCTCAACCATCTCTCAACAGCACCTCACCAACGTCACTTTCACTCGCCCCGGCAAGGACAACAAGGAAAACGTCAAGCTCGCCCGACCCAAGGTGTCTGAGGAGCCGGCAGCCTAGGCGCCTGTCGTGCTTCAGACACCAAGCAAACGGCAGATCCAACGCAAGCTCGACCAGCTTCAAGAGCTCTCTGTGTCGACGGTGCGGCGGCAGACGCGGTCCCCCGTCAAGTCCTCCCCTTCCCCTTGCAAGTCGTTTCTCAGTAAAGAGTCTAGTCTGACACAGTATACAGCCTGGGACGTGGACGGCCGAGTCGCAGATATGGAGTCCCAGTTCAAGGAGTTTAAAGAAATGGTCAACACGAGTCTGAGCGAGCGCAAGGGCCAGGACGATGCGCTTCAGCTAGCTAAGACGAGAGGTATGACAGCCACTCTTCACTAATCTTACAGTTGGATTCTAACAAAAAACAGTCGAGGAACTGGAGAAGGCCCGGGCAACTCTTGAGCACAGGAACGAAGTCTTAAAGTCAGATCTCGACGCTGCGAGAGAGGAGGGCCGACATATCAGACATGAAATGGAGAAGCAGCAATGGGAGAACACACGTCAACTGGATGAGCTCAATCGAAGGCACAGGGAGACAGTCGACGATATGGCCCGCCAGCACCGATCCGCCGTGGACGACCTAAGTCGAGAACTGGACCACCTAAAGGAACAGGAAGTGAAAGAGCACGAGCAACGTATGGAAGGCCTCGTTCGACACCACCAGCAGGAACTCGAAGACGTGCGGCAACAGAAGGACCGTGAGATGCAGGAGCTGCGGACACGAATGGGCAACGACCACCAGGATATGGACATGTCACTGCAACGCAAGGATCGTGAGCTTCAGGAGTCCAAGGCACAGGCAGAACAGCTTCGAGGAGACCTTGAGAGGGAGCGAACGCTCAAGAGCAGCCTCCAGACCAACATCGCTGAACTATCGGCGGCGAACACGACGCTTGAGGCCAAGATCAACTCACTCAAGTCACATGTCGAGTTCTTGGAATCGGATAACCAGGCCCAGTCAGACTCCTTCTCGAGCATGGAGGCCCGCCTACAAGAGGCACTGCGGTCGGCCGAGGAGGCGCGGCAGAAACTCATCAAGGAGGAGACGGAGCGGCGGGTGCTCTTCAACAAGTACCAAGAGCTCAAGGGCAACATCCGCGTCATGTGCCGAGTGCGACCCGCCCTTAATGAGGCTGAGGGCGAGCAGGCCAAGATGTCGTTCCCTGATGACAAGACCAGTGCCGAGATTGTGTTGGCTGGCCCCGAAGAGAAGAGCAGCCTTGGCAACGTGACGCGCAAGAACTATCCCTTCGAGTTTGACCGTGTCTTTGTGCCGGGGACACAGAACGACGAGATCTTTGGCGAGATCGCCCAGCTGGTGCAGAGCGCTCTTGATGGTTACAACGTGTGCATCTTCTGCTACGGCCAAACGGGATCAGGAAAGACGTTCACAATGTCGTCAGACGATGGTATGATTCCGCGTGCCACGCACATGATCTACGAAACGATCACCAAGCTCAAGGAGAAGTCGTGGGAGTACACCATGGAGGGCTCCTTTGTTGAAGTGTACAACGAGGAGCTGAACGACCTGTTGACGCCCAACAACGACCGAACCTCTGACGGCAAGCCGAAGAAGCTGGAGATTCGTCACGACGAGGCACGCAAGCAGACAAGCATTGTCAACTGCAAGTCGGTGCGACTCAACAGCCCCTCGAGCGTGGAGACGATGCTGGCTGAGGCGCAGAACAATCGAAGCGTAGCGGCAACTAAGGCCAACGAGCGCTCCTCGCGTTCGCACAGCATCTTCATCCTCAAGCTGATTGGCGAGAATGCGGCTACGGGTGAGCGCTGCGAGGGCACGCTGAACCTGGTCGATCTGGCTGGTTCGGAACGTCTGAAGCACTCGCAGGCCGAGGGTGACCGCATGAAGGAGACGCAGAACATCAACAAGAGCTTGAGCTGTCTGGGTGATGTGATTGAGGCGTTGGGACGCGGGTCCGGACATGTGCCGTACCGCAACTCGAAGTTGACGCACTTGTTGCAGTATAGTCTGGGCGGGAACAGCAAGACACTGATGTTTGTCATGGTGTCGCCGCTGGAGACACATCTGAAGGAGACGCTCACGAGCTTGCGCTTTGCGACAAAGGTATGTCATTGCCGTCTTCATTTATTGTGGCCCGAGTAACTAACATGAGCAGGTGCACAACACTCACATTGGCACAGCGAAGGCCACGAAGAAGATCAAGGGCGGCGATTAAGCGTGATTTCGAATCTGTGTTTGAAGAGCTGCTGGAAAAGGGATCCTTGTATATGCTGTTGCTTGTGGGAGTTGAAAGCGCTGAGATTTTTTGTCGTTGTTTGCTACGCCGGCTGGGATGGGGGTTTGGGCGGCCCCCTTTGGGTGTTGCGGGAGTTTGTATAGGTATCGCGGCCTCTGAGGAGGTTGATAGGAATGATTATGACTGGCTTTTGATTGTGTTGGATGTGTCTTGTGAGGAACTGCCCACCGTTGTCATCCTTGAGTTGAACTTCCATGGGAGCTACGCTCATGCGTGGCATCAACATGATTAGAAATGACAAATTAAAGGTTCCAAAGAAGTTAGGGTCTAGATTGACCAGTGACAGGCTCAGCCGGAGATCAGTATGGCCATGGACTCGAGTTGTGTGGTGTAGTTTGTTATAGTTTGGCTGAGCAGGTGGATAGGCGTGATAGCTTGAGTTAGAGCGAGGCTAGACATGGCGGGGTTAGATAGCCCGGCCATTGTCTTCGAGAACAAAGAGGGCGGGCATGATGAGATGATTGGTCGTCAATTGTGAAGATTCGAGCCTCGAGATACCTGATGATGCTGGAGTCAAGTGTTCTCTCTCATTCTTATCCCACCCAGGTGGGTCTCCTTGACACCTGAGATACGGTAAGGTAATCCTGACCTGACATGACGAGGTCGCACCTGCCCTGCTGCAATTAAGCGCCGGGGCAAAGCAAACATCTCAAACTCCAGTTCCAGCTCCAGCTCCAGCTTTCACTCCTCCACAGCAAACATGGGCCGGCACTCCAGCTCTTAACCGCCCATAATCCTCCTCTCCCCCCCGTCACTGTTGGTCCTCCGTGCAGAGAGGCTGAGCCGGAGTTTGTCTCCTGGGCCAATCGCCTCATCTGGGCGTCTGCGAGCCTCCCCCGCCGATATGAAGCCGCAGAGGCACATCCCTCCCTGACGACGAATCGAACGAGATATACGAGTACATACAGTTATACCGAGTATCCTTTACACTACACACCATGATGCACTGGTCGACGGAGTCTAAAGGCGCTTCGGGGTTGGGCGCCTCGATGTGGGCGCGCGGCAGCAATGGCAGATCCCATCTCTTCACTCCAGCTGCCCACCAGAACAACGACGACGCTCGCTCACGATCCCTCCCGCCGCCTGAACCACCGACTGCTACTTCCGCCGTATCAGCATCCCCCAGTGGTAGTGCACACCTCCCCCTCCCACAGATCTTCCACCGCTTCGAACAAGCCTGCCAGCGGCTGCGCTGGAAGTTCCTCGACCTGCAGAACTCCTACGCGCGCGCCACCTCCCCCGCCGACTACGCCTTCACGCGAGCCGACGCCGAGACCAACTTCAAAGTCGACTTCCACGAGTTCTACGCATGGATCGAGCAGGCCCTCGTCCTACTCCTCCTCGTCTTCGGCCGGACCATCCCCCGCGGCACCGGCCCTAGCGGCCAGCACGCTTACCACCACAACGTGCTCAAGGCGCTGGAGGACGAGAGCTGCGCGGTGCACGGCGCGCTGGGCACAGGTGATGTGAACCAGGCGCTGTGGAAGGCCAAGGAGCTTAGGAACCGGTGGAAGGATGCGGCGGAGGGCCGCGAGACGCCGCCGTTGAAGATGTACGACTTGACGTGGATTGTGACGCAGATCCTGGGTGGGTTGGAGGAGGGGTATGCGATTGCGGCGAGGAGGGTGGAGGAGGAGGGGGGGAGTGCGGCGGCGGCGGAGGAGGAGTGGGAGTGGATGGTGGATGGGATGGATTGGCAGAGGGATGGTTGAGGTGTAGAGAGAAGACTCGAGGAAGCCGGCTGCCTTGAGGATAGGGATAGTGTTATCCAGGAATCATTATGCAGTATCTAGTAGATAGAACTGTCTATAATCAACACTCTTGAGAGAAAGGGGTTAGGAGACGTTGTGAATGTGCCAGTTTGCTCATGTAGCTGTATTTCCATTGAGACGCGAACTCCTGTGCTGTATGTCGAGTCGTCTAGCAAGTAAACAGTGTTCTCATGAACGGACTATTTTATATTGTATCTACATGACTTCTAGGTCTGCCTCTGCTGCGATACCCAGACCACCATGACGACGTCAAAGCTGAGACTAAATCTGCAGTTAGTTAATCTCTCCTTAGAATAAAGTTAAGACCTGAGTATATGTTGTAGGGACAGGTCAGCATCCTTGATGTTTACTCTTTATCGAAAGAGTATCAGCGTCGTGGTGTTTTGTTCTCCCATGCTAGTATTGATTATTCGTCTTAATCAATCGGACTCAACACCCGTTTCACAATAATTACAGTAGAGCTTCTATCATGACGTTAAGGAACTTGGTAGGTCATGACCTCGTGATATATGCTCCTAGGTCTCACAGCTCGATAAGTCATCTCAGTCAGATATTGTGATCAGCTAGTAATGGATATGATAACAACCCTCAGTCTATAGTAAAATCTTGGAAATTGACATCGAATGATCCCTCAGCTGCGGTGCAATACATCCCTAGAATTGGCCCAACAAAATCATGCGCAGTCATGACAAGAGTATCTACTGTCCCTAGTAATGTTTCATTGCTCTCACCAGGCATTTTAAAGCTGAATTTGTATGCTTCTTCGTCGTAGTCAATACGTAGTGAGACTGCCTGGACATTACCAAGCGGGTACTCATTGTAAATCGAGAACGATGTCGCTTTGTTGACCCCCTCGAGATAAACAAGTCGCTTCGAGAAGTCGACACCAATCATGATGAAGCGATGTTCGTCCTTGTATAGAGCTAGCGCTGCTCTGACCTTGTGATCAAGAAACTTGTCAATCGAGGAAATTTGAACCTTGCAGCTTCCTTTTAGACGCCTTTGGCGTTGCCCCAGGAAGCATGGCGATACATTGGGATCTCCTAAATCACAATTCGTGGCTTTAATGGTGATAGAGGAATCGTCAAAGCGAAAACGCCCCAGATCTGGGTCTCTCACAAACACCCAGCTGACATTTTCCATGGTGACCGACGGAACGAAGACTTCATGTTTTGAAACCTCATTGCTTAATCCTCCTTTGACCCAAGGCCAGCCTTGCTCTGGCCAGTCAACACTGGCTAGGAAGGTTTCTCGGCCCATTGGATATCTGTCGTTCTTGCGTCGGACTCCAAGCATGACCAGCCACCATTTACCAAGGCCATCCTGAAATAGATCTGCGTGGCCAGTATGTTGTATGTAGTTCACTGTGCCATGGGCAGTCCATAAGGGGTTCCAATCATACCCTGAGTAAGGTCCCCATATGTTGGATGACCTGCAAATGTTGACCATATGCGACTCGAAGGTTCCCCCTTCAGCACACACAAGATAATACCATCCGTCTTTCTTGTAGATGTGCGGACCTTCCGTCCATCGTTTGTCCCATCCAGACCAGATGAGCTTCGGTTCAGAGAGAAGCTCTCCAGTATGAAGATCAATTTTGAAATTGTATATTTCTGACTTGGACGCCTGGGATACTTGGATATATGCTTGATCGTCATCGTCAAAGAAAATTGAGGGGTCGATACCGTCGAAGGCAAAGTAGACCGGATCAGACCAAACTCCAGCTTCTATATCAGTAGTATGAATGATAAAGTTGCATGTTCCTTCTCCGTCGGGCTTTTTGCGCACGACATTGGTGCAAACGATATAACTCACTCCGTTGCGGTGTCGTATTGTTGGTGCATACAGTCCACCAGTAGCCAGTAACAGTTCTTCACCTTCCACTGAGACTATTGATGTGTCTGAATGACGGAGAGAGATTTGAGAGGTCCTGTTGATAGCGTTGCCTTCAAAAATCCGGTCAGTATCTTTAACCGGTGATGCCCTAAAGAATAACCTACCAACGTGCTTCCAGGAAACTAGGTCTTGCGATGCGTAGATGGGCAGACCAGGGAACAGGTGAAAACTGGAATTGACGAGATAGAAGGTATCCCCGATCAAACAGATAGAGGGATCCGGGGCGAATCCGGGGATAATCGGACCCGTGACGTCCATCTTTGATCAAGTGTGAACGGATGGCACCTCGCGTATCTGAACCATTAGCCTCACACACCGGGTGAATCAGAGGCCACGAGAACAGGCTGTTAGACGAAGTCCAGCGGGGATCTTGAGCAGATTTTAGGCGCAAGAAATTTGGTATCGTCGACGGCGTAAGCTCTGCTATCATACTTCAGCCTAATTGATTTAACCGACGAGGATTCGCAAGAGCATCTTAGAAGATCTCGGCTACGCGAGTGAGAATTTTGATTGGAGGATATTCAGATATTCTCGGGAACCCTCCCGCGTTCTCCCCAGATCTGAGGGCTTTATCCGGCTGTTTACCCCGCCTGGCAAGATGTATCCCCCACATTCAGCTTCCCCAGATGCTATCTAATATACTTGTAAGCCGATAGCTTGAATTTCGAGAGTTGTAAGGCTTTAGGCTTTGGTTCCCAAATACTTTCCTCATCCCTTTCTCCGAACCTGGAGAGAACACCAGTCCTTTGTCAAGTAGACCCGCTTCGTCATTGCAAAAATGGTTGATGTGAAGGGCTCCTCAGACTTGAAGCCCCCGAAGGGGCATTTCTCTCTTGTCAGAGCTTCACTTTCCATGCTGCTTCACCAATATCTCTAATGATCTTGATAGGCCGGGAGGACGTTTCCACGCCGTGTTTGGTACAAGGACCGGAACATGAGAACCTTGTATTTCTATATTGTGGTTCTCATGATCACTAACACGGCTAACGGCTTTGACGGTTCCATGATGAATGGCCTCCAGGCTCTCAGTTACTGGCAGTCATACTTTCATAACCCAAAGGGCTCTATTCTGGGTTTGTTTAACTGCGTGATGAGCGTTGGTGCACTCATTGGATTGTGCATTGTTCCATTCATCATGGATGCCTGGGGACGTAAGCCCACGATTCTCATCGGCGCACTCACCATGCTTCTTGGGATCGGGTTGCAAAGCGGCGCTACATCATTCGGTATGTCAGCACGAATCCCCACTGTCTAAGTTTGCTCTACAATATTCTCTAGACACGGCAAAGCTGACTATGTTTATTCCCCTAGGCATGTTTGTTGCTGGCCGTCTAATACTAGGACTCGGTGACACGGTGGTTCTTTACACTGCTCCTTTGCTTGTTGCAGAGATTGCCCCTGCACAGGACCGTGCTATCTTGGTTACACTTCTTGCCGCCACGTACTACACTGGTGCATTCCTTGCAGCTTGGATCACATATGGCACTTTAGAGATCCAGAGCGATTGGGCATGGAGAGCACCGAGCCTTATACAAGCACCGCTAACGCTTATCATGTTGTTGGTCATTTACTGGATCCCAGAGAGCCCCCGATTCTACGTGGCCAAAGATCAGCCAGAGAAGGCCCTCAAAATCCTTTCCCACTACCATGCTAGCGGAGATGAACATGATGAGGTTGTTCAGCTTGAGTTTGCTGAGATTATCACCGCTATTGCCTTGGAGAAGTCACACAAAGCGTCCTTTTCGTATATCGATTTTTTCCGCACCAAGGGCAACCGCTGGAGGCTTATCATTGTTGTCAGCTTGGGTGTCTTCTCGCAGTGGTCCGGAAACGGCCTCGTTTCATACTATCTCACTACTATCCTCAATAGTATCGGCTACACCAATCCAAGGACGCAGCTGGCGATTAATGGCGGGCTCACAACATTCAACCTGGTCACCAACGTCTTCTTCTGTTTCTTCGTGGATCGATGGGGCCGAAGAAGAATTCAACTTATTAGTGTGGTCTGCATGCTCTTGTGTTTTACGATTTGGACAATCATTTCGGCTCGATACGCGATGACATCTGATCCCGGGCTGGGCAAGGGCGTCTTGGTCATGATATTCTTTTACTATCTCGCCTACAACTTGAAGTATGAGCCTATCTCTAAGATATCAAACCTGAATCGTATAAGATAATGTTACTAACGAAGCCTGCAGATCTGGTTTGCTATCGAGTTACAGTACCGAAATCCTACCTTACAACATGCGTGCCAAAGGATACACCATCTCTGGTTTCGCTCTATATCTCGTTCTGTTCTTTAATCAGTACGTCAACGCTATCGCACTTGACAATATTGGGTGGAAATACTACATTTTCTTCTGTCTTTTCCTACTGTTCGAGCTCTTTGTTGTTTATTTTTTCTTTGTTGAGACTCGCTATCTCGCGTTGGAGGAGATCAGCAAAATCTTCGACGGCAACGACGTTGCCCAGGCCGCCACTCTCGAGCTTGAGCATCGTGGAGCGAAAGGATTCTCAACAGCTATGGAGGAAGACGCTTAAGATCATGAGGGGCCAAGCGAAGTCATTAGTGTTACCGAAAGATTGTCACGGGGTTTACGACTATCGGGTGCAGCAGCACTTGCGTTGGCAGTGTGCCTAGATAATTTCATACACCGTAAAGACTGGTCAGAGAGACAGGGTATCCACGTAAAGATGATTCGAAGGAACAGATTTTCCGCCCCGTATTGAGTTCGGTGTTTATTTCTGACCTTGTATATTTTACGAGGTACAGCCTTACACGGTGCTAAGGAACTGCCCAAACAGTCGAGCCAAGATAGCTCGGCAGTATGTAATGTAACAGGAGCCAAGATTCTCACTTATTCATTGGATGGGAGCCACTGAAGGCATCATCTGCTGCCATGTTTGCGTAGTACCGAAATGGTCTAGGCGGTGTGTGCTACCTAACACCTGGTGCTCTCACACGAAGCCAGAACTAATTGCCGAGAGAACTTGATTATATAGAGGCTGGGGCCCAGAACTTGCTCTCTTTTCCTGGTTTGCAATATCGCCTACTACTATTACATGATCAGATCAAATATGACCAGCATGGAATTCAAAAGCTCCCTTCTACAAATACAAGCCCTGCCACTCAGTTTTGTGCTTCTTTTGACAACTGTTATCATTCTTGGCTTTGGTGGCATGATAACTCGTCCCTCGTTTCCGGTCAAAACCCCTAGATTCTCCCGGGGATGGCCTGTCCTTGGGTCTCTAGGTTTCTTCAGCGGCCGTAAGGACTTTCTTGACGACGGAAAACTTAAGAGTAAGACGGGTAGTTTTAGCTTCTACTATGGCCCACATCCCATTGTGGCCTTGTCGGGGCTCAAAGGGAGGACGACGATGTATACAACTAGGGGCATGGACTTTGTCCAAGGGTACGTTGCAGTGGACTCCGTCCGATAGAAGGAGAGAAACTGACTTCCAACCTTTTTGTAGATACCGGCATCTGTTTGCTGCAGGTCCGAACATCAAATTCTTACATGGAGAACTCAGCACGTTCTTCACTACTACGCTCCGCCGTCTTGCAACCCGAGAAAGGCTCACCATCGCCATCCCGTACATGATTGACGATATAAATGCCCTAATTCATCGCCAAGACACTTCAAACCCTTTCCCGGCAATATCCACCATGTGGAGTCTCACTTATCAGATCACCAACCGCGCCCTCGGTGTCCACGATATCGCCGACGACCCACGGCTAGCAGCCAAGACGATTCCCTTCTTCAAGAATATGGACCGCAGCTCAGCCTTGGAGATTATGTTTCCCTTGCTACCGACGCCGAATAAAGTAGGGAATCTATGGAGCGGAGCAAGGATGTTTTGGGTATTGGTGCGGATCTTGAACGAGAGGAGGCGAACAGGAAAGAGAAAGGCAGACACGATGCAGGTGTTGGTGGATCAAGGATGCAACACCATCAAAATTTGTGCAGTGAGTATTCGGTCAATAGGATATTGTTTAAGTGTCTGACTGTTCTGGACTAGTTCGTCATCGGAGCACTTTTCGCAGGAACTCTCAACACAGGCATTAACGCCGGTTGGGTGCTCGTCTTCCTCGCTGCCGATCGACACTGGTACACAGAGGTCCAACAACAAGTTGACGACGTTCTAGCTCGACACCGCCTGCATGAAATCGAACTGCCCATCGAAATCTTCCATCGCCTGACGCTGGAGGAATGGGAGTCGGAATTCAACTTGATTGATCTCTCTCTGCGCGAGTCGATTCGGTTAAGCATGCCCGGAGCAGCAATAAGGCGGAACATTAGCGGAAAGGATATCGAGATCGGAGATACGGGGGAGGTCGTTCCCAAGGACATGTTTGCGGTAAGTTGATATGCCTAGTGAGAGGATGAGTGCGTTGACGGATTAGGTGTACCTGCTCGACGACGTGCACATGAATGAGGACATCTACTCAAACCCCCAGGAATTCGACCCAGGTCGATATTTGCCCGACCGTGCCGAAGATAAGAAAGTCCCTAACGCATTCCTCGGCTGGGGTACTGGCCTGCATCCGTGCTGTAAGTAACCATCACCTCCCCTGTTCTGCTCCTACAATAGCTGACACTCTGTAGTGGGGATGAAGGTGAGTCATTCGTTTCCAATTCGAAGAAATGCTAACACACTTTAGGTGGCAAAGGTAGAGATTATTGTCATGACGGCAATGATGTTTGCTTACTTCGACTTTGCGCTTTGCAATAAAGATGGGAGTGTGAGAGAGACTCCGCTGAAGATGATTGACCGGAACAGTCTTGGCGGCGATAAACACAAGGCTTCGGGAGAGAATTACCTGTCTTTGAAGCCCCGAAAATGGTTTATCCAATATTGAAATGATGCTGAAGTGTTTTTTTCCCTTGTTCAGATTGGGCGACGCGAGTTTGAATAGGATCAGTTAAATGGGTGATTCTGATGCTTGCTATCTCAATCTGTGCATCTCATTCTAGTCCGATAATCCCTAAACTCCCCTTCCCAGGACTTGTCCTTTCGGCATGGGCAAAAGTCGCCTTACTTTTCCTCCGAGGCGCCCTCATGTTTGCCCTGAGCGCCTTTCTCTCCGTCTCCAGTTCCATTTGTTTTCTCCAACTGCTTACTAGCAAGTCGCGCTTCGATCTCGGCGACTATAGAACCGGGGGTTGTCGCACCACCGCTCATGATGCGATGCTTTTCATAGTATTAGCCAAATGAAAACAGATAGCAAGCATCTTTGGCTTGCCTTTGTCGGGTCGGTTTTGGGTTCGTCTTGAGCAGAGACCTGAGGCTTGCAGGGGCAGGCGGTAGCTTGGTGCGGCTTGGCGCAGATGTTCTCGTGCTTTTGGAGAAGACTTTGAGCGACATCTGAAGAAGGTCAGTCTTTGGACAGCGTTAAGGACTGGAGGACTTTATACTCGTGTCGTCAGGGTGAACAGGGCCGATGCCCATGGTCACGGGTCCGAACTTGCCCTGCTGAGGGGGGAGTTCACGGGTCATTATGATAATCTATAGCAGGTTTGATATTGTTGAGTGATATTGAGTGTACGGTTGTAGGTTTTGGAAGATGCAAGTTGAAAGGCGGAAGTTGGGGTTGAATGAGTGTGTGTGTGTATGTGTGTGTGATTCAAGTGTGTAAGAGGAAGCATCTACCGAGAATGAGTGAGACCTTCCTTGGGGCACAAGCTTGTTTGCGTGCCTCAGGAGGAACCTTTGCATCAAGTCAAATTAAATTACAACAACAGGTCAAATGCTCGATTAAAACCACAGATTTGTTGAGAGAACTTAAGCAGCGTTACACTTCTGTCTCAACATAATCTGAGTCGTGTGAGGTGGACTGTCGCTTGCCCACCGCAGTCTTCTACAGGGTAGTCAAAAGTAGGAGAACCCCGCTTGTCGGGACTTGCCACCAAAGACACGCAACAGGCACCCGGCCTTGGAACCTTGGAACGTACCCCGCAAATAGGGTAGGCTCAAATCTGGGGCGCTGCAGCGCGCAGACACCACACCTTAACTATACTATAGTGAGCGAGTCAGTGGCCTCCTCCTGTTCGGCCAGAACATGCGATTCTCCGATGCCTGTCCATGTCGCTGACGCACCTCTTAGAAGCTTTTATAGGCGCAAATTGACAAAATCACATGCACGGGGCAGAATGGATCCTTCGAGGGAAGAACAGGGCCGGTGGCTCGCAACTTCCCCGGCGGGTGCCCCGCACACTGGCCGTCAGGTGACAGTTTGAGGATTCTGTCTGTCTCTCTCCAAGTCAAGACCCCGGAGAACCACCCCGGCCCTCTTCTCTGACCACTGACGGGACTAACAAAACGCTACCAGCCAAGTGTCTCCGCCGCCTCCAGCCCGAACGGCCTCATGTTTCCGGCTTGGACGTGCCTCTGCCCGCAGCCTTCTCCCTGTCACCTAACTACGATTCGAGACGTGCGGAGAGACGGCGAGAGAGAGAGAGCATGAGCTGGAGTCACGGCACGCTGCGACACGACAGCCTATCCAGTATACGACGCGCGATACACAGGTAGCGAGACAGCAGCAGCAGCAGCAGCAGCAGCAGCTTCGGCATTGTCTGCAGCGCGGAGAAGAACCCGGGAGAAGGTCAAGCCGCCGTGCGAAAAGCGGCGAGCACAACCACCACCAACAGCGGTTTCCTGCCCTCAACCACCGCCAACACCACCACCGACGACCCGCGATCATGGCCACACACGATGCCAATGGAGTCGCCGCCACAGCGCCCACTGCCACGCCTTCCAATGGCCTCTCCAACGGCAACTCTTCCGCCAGCTCGGCGCCCACCCCGTCGGCGCGACCTGGAGCTGGAGCAGCCTCCGCCAGCGGCCGACGATACATCCGATCACGAGAGGGTTGTTTGACCTGCAAGTGAGTTTAACCCTAATCCTTGCACGGCTCTTTTCTGACACCGCAGCGAAGACGGCGCAAGGTCAAATGCGATGAGCAGCGCCCCAGATGCTCCCACTGCGAGCGCCTCAACATGGAGTGCAAGTGGCGGCCCCAGAGCCGGTCTGCGACTCAACGACGGCCGCCACAGCTCGGACAGCAGCAAGCCCAGCAGCAGAGCATCGACATGACCGGCAACCAAATGGACCAGACCGTGTCACCTGGCACCGACCAATCCCCGGGCATGTCTGTCTTCCAGCCAGGCCATGCCGTCGACGAGGTCTTCGACTATGCCAGCTTCATGTGGGACTCGGGCGACTTTTGGCAGCAGGTCTCGCCTGAGCTCAACCAGCAGAACGTGGGACTGGATGCGCACATGTTGGTAAGTCATTAAATCGGAAAAGTCTACGTTGCAGGGATCTTCAGTGGTTAACATGCCGCTCTCAACAGGCTGCGCATTCACAAGTCGCTTTTCCGGACAGGACTGCCTTCAACAACCCCTTTCCAGCACCATCAATTACGCAGAGTAACGGAAGTCAAGCCTCCGACAAGCCAGTCTACATACCCGGCGGCGACAAGCTGCTGGATTTCTTTGCAAGCTCGGTTAATCCGCCCATCTTGGCCGAGGTCGAGGCGCAGAAGAAGTGGCTGGCCATCCGCCAAGTCTGTGTTGAGATGGCGGCCGTCTCGCACATGGTCCGATCTGCCGTCCTCGCCTTCTCTAATATTTTACTCTGCCGGCGTGACGGTACCTGGACAATGACCGAGCCGAATCACTACGAAAACGCCGTGGCCGAAGTTGTGGCCCAGGATGTGACTGTCCTCACCGAATACAGTCCGGCCCGCGAACATCTCTTGGCCGCCCTCTTCTTCATCAGCTACATTGATATATTGGAAAGCCGCCTCGATAACGCTCACTCCAATCTCAAACGCGCATACTTGCTTTTCCAGGGAAGCAACAAAAACTCTTTCACCTCTGTCGAAAAGCAGCTCCTACTCTGGATTCGCCTGCTCGACGCGCGCGCCGTCTCCGCGGGAGGAGATGGCCTGTTCTTGACCACCAAAGATGATGAACTCTTGCTCGTTGAGGCCTCCCCGGGCAGTTTTGACGGAGAAGCAGACGATGCCTCAAAGCTGGAGGCTGATGGCGACATTGAAGATGTCCTCTTCCAGGTGCTCTACCAGCCCGGCATCGTCTTCTACCAAAAGGTCCAGAGTTTTATGGGTCGCATATCAAAGATCGATCCGTGGCATCGTTCGCGGGGGACCGTTGAAGACGAGATCGAGGTGATGAATATTGGCGCCACCATTGCTTCGGACCTCCGGGTGCTCTACGACCAGCGACCACCGCTCATGGATTACGCCGTCGCTGGCAAGCTCGTGGAACCGTACGTCTCGGCGCATCTGGCTTTTGTCATCACGCGGGCGTTCCGAACATACCTCTCCAACTACTATGCCAGCAAGGTCCATCTACATAGAGTGGCCTACAAGAACCTCCCGCTTACCCAAGAGACGACAGACGCGCTCGAGCATATTCGCAAGCTGGCGCGTCAGATCGTGGCAGATCTTGGGCCTGATGATGCGCTCCCGGTCAACATGCTGTGGCCATTGCTCATGTTGGGTGTTGAGGAGCAGGATGCCAACGAGAAGGCCTGGATCAAGACGCAGATCCTGCGCATGGAGAAGGTGGCCGGCAACGCCAAGATCACGGCTCAGGTGTTGGAGGAGGTGCAGACGAGGCAGGATGCGGCCAAGGCACGCATGGACATCCGAGCGGTGATGCATGCCGTCTTCAACTCGTGTTTTGCCATTGTCTAACGGGCTACTGGACAAGGTTGTTGCAGTCACATCAGCTCAGACCCCTCGGCAAATGCTGGGGATTACTGTGCATTCCGACGGGGATCAGAAAATCATTTGGAGTCACAAGGTCTCAGATTCCTGCAGGACCCTTCGGCGAATCAATCTGGCTCCGGCTGATCATCACATCACCATGTTCCTGTCGTGTCGGGGTGGACCTGGTCTGGCCGTTCGGCTAGATGAGTGCCTCGTGCCTGTCGTTCATACGAAAGTCGATCCGGCGCAGGAGAATATTCGGGACCGGCAGTTTGAATCCTTCCCGTCTTGGGCATCACCTGTCGACTCAACCTTCATGTCTCCAAGAATCATGAGAGCATCTTCAACCGCTGTCGGCTCGACGCCCCACACACACCCTCCTTCGTGCCGATCGGGTTCCCCCCCAAACATGAGGTTACAGGGACTGTCCAGGATTCCCCGCATAGGGCCGGCCACTGGTAGTGGCGGTAATGGTCCTCATCAGCCATGACTTCTCTTGATCGACTCGAGCGCAGAAAAAAAAGAATGAACAATACCCGGAAGGGGGCATCCGGCTCCGGTCACGGCTACGGAGCTGGTGGGGTTATCCGACCTGGAAGAGAATATCTTGACGGCAACTCCCACTCGGCCTATCCGTGCGATTATTAGCCCGAATCTCTCTTACTTATTCTCGATTTTGTTTCCTTGGAAGTTCTTGCACGACATAGTCACGATGGGTTCAATGGCAGCAAACAAGAGCAAGGCGTATCCCCCAGGCATCCATGTCCCGTCTTTGACGTGGTTCAAGGGCGATGCGACCCAAGAAATTGATTGGGATGTTCAGAAGAAGCACATTGAGTTCCTGGTCAGCTCAGGACTTGATGGCGGTACGTGAAGCACTCTTCATCAACATATTCACTTGCTAATCCAAGCGCCATAGTTGTCATTGCTGGCACCAACGGCGAGGCCGTGACTCTCACAAACGAAGAGAAGGCCCAATTGCTACGGACGACGCGAGAGACGGCTGTGCGCCTCGGCCGACCTAACCTCCCGATCACCATGGGCACCTCTGGACACTGCACACGAGACGTCATCGCCGAGACGAAGTTGGCCAAGGAGAACGGCGCCGACTACGTGCTCGTGCTGGTGCCCAGCTACTTCCACTTCGCCATGACGCAGGACGCCATCGTGGCCTTCTTCGAGGAGCTCGCCGACGCCAGCCCGCTGCCGGTGATGATCTACAATTTCCCCGGTGTGGTGGCCGGCCTCGATGTCAACTCAGAGATGCTCGAGCGTCTGGGTCAGCACTCCAACATTGTTGGCATCAAGCTGACGTGCGGTGGCATCGCCAAGGTGGCGCGTGTGGCGGCGCAGTACCAGCCCGAGGAGTTCTCGGCGCTGGCTGGACAGAGTGACTGGCTTGTGCCGGCTCTTTCGGTGGGCGGCCGGGGTGTGATTACTGGTATTGCGAACCTGTATCCCAAGGTATGTTCGGTCTACTCGAGCGTAGGTATTTGAAGCTTACACCGAACAGGTCTGCATGGAAATCTACGACCTCTACCTCGCCGGCAAGATCAAGGAGTCCGAGGCTCTCCAGCTCAAGCTCGCGAAGATGGAATGGGGCTTTGCTAAGGGCGGCATCAACGGTACCAAGTGGGTAGTGGCCAAGCTGCTGGGCTACCCTCTCGAGAGCTGTGACTGCCGCCGGCCGTACCCCAAGTACAGCGACGCAAGCAAGCAGGAATGGATCCTGAGTGTTTGCGAGCCGCTGGGAAAGACGGAGCAGAGCATCAAGGCGAGGAGCGCGTAAAGTGAAGCGGGGGCAGGGGATAGAGGAGGAGGAGGATAGAACAACTACCTAGACTTTGGGACGCCTATAGATGTGTGCAATGCCTGCATGTATATGAATGAGAAGAAGCGTATTCTGAATGAAATATTTGAAGCCTTGACGGTTTGGACAAGATGCTTGAAGGCCATACTATACACAGGCTTGAGCCAACTGAAAGTCGTGAGGATGAGTAAGGCGGTTCGTGGCAAGGTATCCATTCCCAACTGTGAATGACTCCAATTTGCAGCAGACATCACTCCATTGAGCCGCAATGAGCCTCATGTTAGCATCACCTACCCAGCCATCTGGATACCCTGAGTCCCTCGTGTCTCTCAGCCCGGCATCAACCGTAAATCACATCATGACATGCTTTGCCAACCGACGAGTCAGTCTCATGCCCATGAGGCCCCATCACGAGTCACCCCCCTCCCGCCCCCATTTCCACCAATCGCCGTGGCCCGTCGCCTCGTCGGCTCGCATATCGGCTCTTTTTCATCCACACACCCTCCGCAGCCCAGCATACCCTAGAGCTCCTCCGCCCGCATTTTCACCCACAATCCCTTTCGTTTATGACGCAAGACGTCATCTGACGCTCTCCAACTTCCCGGAAATTCGTCCCCTCACCCCGCTTCTCCAACCCCCTGCTAGCTGACCCCGACTCGATGCCGACAATTCCCCAGATTAAATTCAGGGCCAGACGAGACGCGAGGAGGGGGGAATAAATAAATAAAAAAAAATATCGGCGGGTGTGAGCGCCGGAGCCGATCCCCAACTCCGGGATGAACGGTGTTGCCGAATGAGGCAGTGGTCCGGGGAGAGAGTTGGGGGGCCGGGGAGGATAAATATCCGGGGGAGGCCATCTGGGCAGATCTTCTCTCATCTAGCCATCGTGACCAGATTCCATTAAGTGACGGATACTTGCAACCGTCTGCCGCATTGCAACAACTAGATCCTTCGTCCCCTGCTGCTTGAATCCTTCGCCAGCTGCAACGATGGGCGGCTTCCGCGCCGTCGAGGACCGGCCGACGCCGAAGGAGGTGTACAACTGGCGGCTGTATACCGAGGCGACTGTTATTGCCATGGGATCGCTGTTGTAAGTTGTGAAATCTCAATCGGAGTGTTAGGTTAGCGGGGTTGAGTGAGTGAGTTGCTGATGTGAGGTGCGCATAGGTTTGGATATGACAGCGCCTTCATCGGCACGACCATCGCACGCGCGAGCTTCATTGCCGACTTTGGACTGGAGAAGAATGCCACGGCGACGTCTTCGAACATTACCTCGACCTTCCTGGCGGGAGCCTTTGCCGGCGCTGCCATTTGCTTCATCGGTGCGTCTCTCACTCTCACTCTCAGCCCCCTATAGACAAGACAGACACATCTAACAGCCCTCAAGTCACCGAGAAGATCGGCCGCAAGTATGCCCTCCTCTCCAACATCGCGATCTTCCTCGTCGGCGCCATCCTGATGGTCTCGGCCACGCACCAACTCTCCTACATCTACGCCGGCCGCGCCCTCACCGGCATAGCCTGCGGCGCCATCACGGCCACGGTCCCCAGCTACATCGCCGAAGTCTCGGTGGTCTCGATCCGCGGCATCCTGACGGGCCTGTTCGAAGTAGCGTACCAGATTGGGTCGCTGGTGGGCTTCTGGATCAACTACGGGATTAACCAGCACATGGACCCGAACAGTGCGTCGAGTTGGCGCGTGCCGATGGCGGTGCAGTTGATTCCCGCGGGCAGTTTGATGATTGGCGGACTGTTGTTGCTTCATGAGAGTCCGTTGTGGTTGATGCGCAAGGAGAAGGAGGAGCAGGCGATGAAGGCGTTGGAGAGTCTGCGGAAGTTGCCGAGAGATCACCAGTGTAAGTGGAAGAAGCTATGTGTTTTCGAGGGTATTTGCGCTGATGCATAAGCATAGACATCCAGGAGGAAGTCCAGATGATCCGCATCCGTCTCGCCGACGAGGCCCAGGTCGCCAGCAAGTACGGCACCGGCTCGTGGGCCTTCTTCCGCGGCGTGTTGAACGAGCTTTCGCGCCCTGGGATGCGCAACCGCGTGGTGCTGGTGTTTTGCGCCTTTACGCTTCAGAACATGTCTGGCGCGGCTGGTACGTTGGAAGTGAATTGAGAAGAAGGATGGATGAACTGACTTGCCTAGCTATCAACTACTACTCCCCCACGCTCTTCGGGTCCCTGGGAATTACGGATGTGTCCCTGTACACGGGCATCTACGGTCTCGTCAAGGGTAAGCTCTCCCTATGTCGCTGACTGTATATCTGTACTGACAAACACAGCTGTCGCGAGTATCATCTTCTACGGCCTGCTCATCGACTTATGGGGACGTCGCAACCCCACGATCGTCTCGTCCATCATGTGCTCGATCTGTCTCTGGATCGTGGGCGCGTACGTCAAGATTGGGCATCCGGCGAGTATCATTGCCGATGGCGGTACCCTGAGTGCTTCGACGTCCGCGGGAGGCAAGGCCGCCACGGCAATGATTATGATCTACTCCGTCTTGTAAGTCTGATTAATGCCCTGCTTTTAGATGTGAGCAATGCTGAATGAATATAGCTGGTCCTTCGGTCTCAATGGTATTCCCTGGATCTTCTCGGCTGAGATCTTCCCCGGTGCGCTGCGTAACTTGACCGGCACCTACGCCGCCCTTGTTCAATGGTATGTCGTCTGGCTCCCTTTATTCGCCCCTCAGTGACTCACAATCTACTATAGGGCTGTCCAGTTCATCATCACCAAAACCCTCCCTTACATCTTCAACTCCTTGGGCTACGGCACCTGGTTCTTCTTCGCCTCCTGGATGCTGGTCGCCTCTACCTGGGCGTTCTTTTTCATGCCTGAGACTAAGGGCAAGACCCTGGAGGAAATGGACATCTTGTTGTAAGTTGCCCGTTGCTTGAATCAGATTGACTCTATCTAACTTGTTGCTTGTAGTGGTTATACCTCTGATCGACCGATCCACGATCTTCATACCCAGGCGGCCGAGAAGCAGTCAATTGAGCACGCGGAAGCGCAGGTTTAATACGGGGAATGTTTGGAAATTTCAGTCACTACTGGCTGTGTTGGACATGTTCTCGTAGCCGAGATTGATACCAATTGCATGGAGCAATGCTTTTTGCGCAGGATATTTTGAAATCAAAATCCTTTAACTTGAGATTCTGCTCAATCTATCTCCTTTCTCTTCGCCAAAACAATTCCTGAGCCTCAACCCCTTCCGTAACCTTGATCTATTTGCTTAAGCCATTACCTAATCTTGTATTATTTCCTATAGATGTCGATCAATGATCATGGATAAGGAATCGTTCTTAAGCACTGACAATACATTATTCTATGCGATGCATATTGGTTAAATGCAAAAAGGAGAAGCCTGGGAAGAGGGAAGAAAAGCGCGTCCCAAAATCCGAGTACGGACTTAAACGAAGTGTAGAGGTGCTCAACAGACAATCGCTCAATAATCTCAACCGCCTCATCTCAAAGCCGATTTCTACAGAAACGTCAAACAAAAAGCAGTTTCAATACAATGCCTTGAGGCGAAGTGCATGCATTATCACTCCCTTCATGATGAAGCCCTTCCTTGTTCTATTTGCAGTCACGCTCCGTTATCGAACAAAGAAATTCGAGCTGAGCCTCAGGAACCCGCAACGCCACCCCCGAAGCATTGTTCTAAATATTACCCAAAGACAGGCACGGACGTTGAGGGTTAAAGTAGACTTGAGTCGGAGAGAGCGGTAGAGGTCTCAAAATGAAAACATATCCTTCCCTCTCGATGTGCTTCCCTGGCTATCGTTAATTAGTCTTTGACCGGATTCGGCCGCACTCTCTCGTTTTTATGTGACGCTGGTCGTCTTCTACAATCATGGATTTGAACCAACTATCTTGGACTCCTCAGCGGAGGAATGCCGTTGACCACCAATTCCACCAGTTTCAACCGGTGGAAGGCCCTGGGACCGTCAACCCCCAAAACCTCCTCCTTTCATCACGACCAATACCGCCACGCCCAGCGAATACAAACCATCACAATCAGCACAGAAAGCCCCATTCACTCAACGCGCCAAAGCCCTCCACCACCAAAACCCTCCCTTCGGACCCGTGGATGGGAAGCAGAGGCTACCCAGTTCGCTTCGCCCGCGAGCAGATGGGATACCAGTCGGCGCCACCGCGACTACGGCCGGACTTTCATTACGAGGGAGAGCCGCTAGAACCGCTCTTTGGGCTGAAGGAGCATCTGCCTCTACTGCCGCAATCGCCGCATCAAGACCAAATTCGTGTGCTGGGTCGGGATGCATTTGTCCACAGGATATGGGGCAAGAGACAATGGGAGCTGCAGATGGAGCAGGCGCAGAATACGGCTTATGGACAGGTGGGATGGGTTCAATATCCAGGTTGGCCGATGGTTAGGGGTTAAGCATGAGACTTATGGTGATCATAAATAGGAGATCAGAAGTACCATAGAGATGGCCACTATTCTTTGCATAACTTTAGATAGCACTAATTAAACTGCTATATTTGTATCTTAATGCTATCATGAGTGAGCTAGATGATACGGCAATGTGAAGGCAATGGACCGCTCTCAACACTACTTGAACAGCACACCATCTACCCTCAACCACTCCTATACCACATCACCATCAAACCTTCTCCCCTCCCTCAACCTCAACAATACTCGTCTCCCCACTGCCCCCATGCGCCGCCTCCCCCTTCCTCGGCTGATCCTTCCACCTCCTCGCCGGAATGCCATCCCGGAAGAACCCGTTGATCTCCTCAATACTCCGGCCCGTCACCTCACCCACACAGAAGTACACATACGCCCATGTCACAAAGCACAGCCCCGTGTACACAAAGCCCGTCTTGGGCCCGAGGTCGGCTGAGTAGTACAGGTACGGCAGTGTGAAGACGGTCACCCAGACAGTTACCCAGAAGGCACCCACGGCGACGGCGTAGATCTTGTTGCGGTTGCGGCCGACGGCCATTTCCGAGGCCTGGGATGTAAGTTAGTCACCAAAGACAAGAAGCAGGGGGTGTTATGTGCAAGTGTCAGAATAGGGGCAACTCACAATCGTCCATCCCAAAGGCCCCCACGCGAAATTGAACGCCACGATCTCAATAATCACAAAGCTGATAATCACCTTTCCAAACGTCTTACTCGGCGTGCCTCCGGGTATACCCAAGCAGCCCACCACAAAGATCGACACCGTCATGATCGCCGTGGTGACCATCAGCAACGGCCGGCGCGGCAGCTTGTTCGCCAGCAGCACCGCCGCCAGCACCACGAATACCTGGATGATGAAGACGATGAGTGTCATGAGGAACGGATCTGAGAGCCCGATGGCCTTGCTGAACACCGTGCCGAAGTAGTAGAACCACTGGATGCCGTTGATCTGCTGCGCAACCAGCGCACCGGCGCTGTATATCACCTTCCGCCTCTCCACCGGATCCGTAACAAGCTGCATCCAGCCTCCCTCAGCCTCCATCTCCCTCTCCCTCTCCAAATCCTCCTCAATCGTGCGCGTCACCGGCCTCGGATCATACGTCTTATCATCGCGGTTCAGCAACCTCAACGACGCCTCAGCCTGCGCGCTGCGGCCCTTCCGGAGCAGCCAGCGCGGCGATTCAGGCACCCAGTAGATACCTGCCAGGACTAGCAGCGGGAAGAGCAGCTGGAAGCCGATGGGGAAGCGGTAGGCGAAGGTGGTGTTGTTGTGGTCGAGGCCGCGGTTGATGGCAGCGGCGAGGATTTGCGAGACGGAGAGGGTGAGTTGCCAGCACATGAGGAGGGGGCTGCGCATGGACTCGGGAGCGATTTCCTGGTCTCTTGTGTTAGTTGTTGTGGTTCATTTGCTGCTGAGAGAGCTCGTGAAGAGAACACTTACACCCATATACAGCGGCGAGGTTGCAGAAAACTGGCCAACACCGAAGCCCAACACTGCTCGTCCGGCCGTCAACAGCGCCCGATCACCCGATGTAACGAGCTGCAGTATCACGCCGAGCACAATTGCCGCCGTGCCGCTCAGGAACACCCCCTTCCGACCCAGGAGATCGTTCAGGGGCGCAGCCGCAAGAGAGCCGACCAGCTCGCCCACGTTGATCATGGAGGTCATGACGGACAGACTGCCGGGCGAGATAGCATAGCTGCCATCCGAGGTCTTGTGTCCAAAGTGCCGGATAAACACATCTACTTCATGTCAGTCCTGTCCAACAACACAGCGAGACACACTTACCCAAGCCTGTCACGCCATTGAAGTACACCCCGTCATAGCCATACAAACAAGCCCCCAGGGCGGCAAACCCGCAGAACAGCCAGATGTACGGATACTTGATCTTCGCCATTTTCTGTATCTCTCTGTGTATATCTCTGTGTCTTACTCTGTGATGCCCCCTCGTCCAGGCGGAAGGGCGGCCGGCTTTATATCACACTCTCGCTTCGTCCTCACCACCCACGTCAGGTTTCCACCCCCAGACTTGGGGAAAAACAACGCCAGAACCCGAATCGTTGGAACTGAAATTTGGCTTCTCACCCCAGGAATTGGTGGAGAGGCCCGCTTGCGTGAGGGGGGGCCACAAAGTTGCGACTAGAGAGTCAGGGAACTTGGCTCGTTTCGGCAAGGATGCTATCCTTTAATGGGGCGGATTTGCTGGTATTTATCTCGGATTTATTGTGTCTGAAGTAGATGCTGTGCGTTGGCTGTTTTGTTGGGGGGTTTGTGAGGCTCTGCATTCTCATGCCACTCTTCGGTGTTTGATCTGCGTCCGATTGTTAGAGATAGCACTGACTCGCCAACCACTTACTACTCGATTTTACGAATACATACAGTCTCAATGATACAGTGCCAGCGGGACGATACAAGATTCACAGCATGAGTCTAAGTAGCCGCATTACCCAAAGAGGCATCAATCCCTCAACACCATCGATAAAATCCCCATACCAATCTCAACCTCACCATCCCGCTTCCGGAATGCCGTCGGCGAACTTCACGAGCCTCATGACTTCTCTAAAATTTCACACGTGAGATGCCGTCGGCCCGCGGGGAGAGAATCGCACGATGGACGTTCTGGGCCATGCCGCGGGGGCTGCCGGTGTGACGGCATCGAGAGACGGGGGTCGGTATGAACCTCTTTCCTTTGTGGAAGCAATTGCGAGGGGGCGACTATGTCCATGGTGCGGGAGTTGTGTTGCCGTTTGTCGAAAGACCTTTGCCTGCCCAGAAGCGAGACATATCAGACTGTCGAGGCCCCCCCGTCATGAGACGCGCCTTGTTGACGACTTACACGCGTTCCAACCCCCCGACGCTCCTCTTCTCACACTCTCCATCATAACACTATACCGTCCAAAGCCCAATTGCCTGCCATGGGCTCCATAAACCCCGTCCCTACGCCTCCCCCCGAGGCCATCTCCTACAGCAGGCCCTCGTCTTCGCAGGCCGCCGCCGACGCTATACCCATCCTCGTCGACAACACCTATCACGTCTTTCACTTGACAACTCCGCCATCAACGCGCCATCATCCAGAACGGCTGCGGTCGACGTGGTCACGCATCCGCAGCACGAACCTCATGGACTGGGAGCGGGATGTCGAAAGCGTGTTGACACCGGGAAAGCACAAAGAAGACCCCGATGCGGATGGCGTATGGACGGGGGCTGCGGTGCTTGGTCCGGACGGCCGTATGAACATCTTCTACACGGGATACAACCTCTCTCTGAACGGCAAACAAGTCATCTTGCGGACAGAGTCCAAGGATCGCCATGGCACACGATTCGAGCAACCAGGTCACATGATCAACATTGTGAGCGATGGTTCGTCTCCCTTTGAAGATATCGACTTCCGAGACCCCTATGTCTTCTACAACGAGCAAGAGAAGACGTATTGGATGCTCGTCGCAACACGTCTAGCCAAGGGACCGTACTGGAGTCGTGGCTGCGTGGCCCTCTTGACATCTTCCAATCTCGACGACTGGACCATCGCCACTGAGCCACTCTACTCTCCCAACGACATGCTCTGCCCCGAGTGCCCCGAACTGTTCTCATTGCCCAATGGCAAGTGGTACCTTGTTTATTCGCGTTTCCACGCGCCAAACGCCGGTACGGTATATCGCGTCGCTGATTCTCCACGGGGACCCTTTCGGATACCTCGTGATGGATCGCACGGGAGACTAGATGGACGACGATGGTATGCGGCCAAGTCCTGTCCAAAGGCCGGTGACTCCTCCAAGAGGATATACTTTGGTTGGGTCGGCGACTATGTGGACGACGAGGGCAAGTGGCTTTGGGGCGGAGACTTGGGTGTCCCAAGGGAGATCTCGGCCGATAGCAATGGCTACTTGAAGATTGCCGTCGCAGAAGAGTTCCAGCGAAGTATCGCAACTTCTTCAAGACCTTTCCACAAGAGCTCCATTGCGCCAAGCCTATATCTCTGCTCTGTTGGTGCAACAGCCACGAATTTCCCTGAACTTGAGCCCTCAGAAATAAAGTCTGACATTGCTGTCAGCTTCAAAGTCACAGTGTGCGACGCTCATAGCTTTGGCCTGATGCTCCAGACCGACAAGACGGACAAGGGGCACAGGTTGCAGTTCACACCCTCTGGCCATGGTCGATTCTCCGTGGCGCTGGTCACAGACTTCCCGTCGCTGGACGACTTTTGGGCGGATCAATATAAACTGCATCTCCCGCGGCCCGTGGATGGACCGGAGCTCATAAAGCATGAAAACGTCAGTCTCGAAGACGGCGTGCTCCTCTTCTTGAGAGATCAAGTGGTAGAGGTATTCTGCGGAGGAAGATCATTGAGTTTTAGATTACCCATGCCACCCCCCAACGTTGCGGATAGTATCCGACGACTCGGTTGGTTCGTGGAGGACGGCGTTGTAGATATCAAGGACATCCTGGTGAGGACATTTGGCGCAGGCAACCAGTAGCCCTGAACACGGGAATAGACTCTCGTATGCCATAGAAGTGATAGAGTAATGAAATGACTATTGTTCATTGGTAATAGATCAGCCCAAATTGTTCTGAGGCATTATCTCTGACTGGAGGGCCATGGCACTGAGCAGGTCGAATGCGCCACTGTCATAGTTGGCCAGGTCCCAGTCCCCGAAATCGGTGTACTCGTAGACGTCTGAAACGTAGTTGGCCATCAAGGGGCTGACCTTGTCGTCCATTGGCTCGTTGAGGTTGACAGCCAGAGCATGCTCCAGACCGCGTAGGATGGCACCCTCGAGACGATTGACAGCATACTGCATAGGCTCGTGGCTCTTGCTCATCGTGCGCAGAGTCCAGAGATACGAGTTGAGCATCTCCTGCCAGAAGTTGCGCTCTCCCGTCGACAGCGAGGTGACAAGCAGAAGCGTGAGAAATGAGCCGATAAGTGAGAAGAGATACGGAGACGTAAAGTACCAGAATGCCTCCAGGTGGTCTGGCCGTAGCGATAGCACGAGGTTCATAGCGCTCTGTGCTATTTGAAGCGAGAGCTGGCGGATCTCGCTGACCACGCTGTCATCCATACATCGCGGAGGCATAGCTGTCGAACGAACAAGTCGACGCAAGAGCGTGATCATCGTCCCGTAGTAGGATAAGTGCAGGTAGCCGTGGAAGCAGAGTTTGCGTTGGTATATGATGTTCATATGAAGCATCGGGGGTATCGAGGCGTACCAGGTCTGCATCGAACTGATAAGATGCTGGCTTCGCTGCCAGAGGATCACCGTGTCCTGCTCCTGACACCCGCGTGCGGTGTAGAAGTTAGAGTATATGTTGGAGAGAAAATGTGTTGTCAGCTGGACCATGTGCATGTATTGTGCTTTTCCCGTGGTCGAGATCGACCGCCGCTCCTCGTCAATGGACGACGCTGGAGTATCGTAGTCGGAAAAGTCGGCATGTGTCAACTCCTGAACCGTCCAGTCGTCATCGTGGATATGAACTGGTCTTCCGTATGCCAATGCCGTCCAACGGTCCTGCATGAACAGCGCCCAACTCAGGCGCTTCCGCACGTTGCGCTCCCATTGCGGGATAGACCAGTTGCTCGCGTCCAGGTGCAGACCAAGGCATTGCCCAATTGCCAGGGCTTGGCAGGTCAATCCCCATTGGAACGTGTGATCGGGATTCAGCGGATCTTCCGGCTGACACTGGAGCAGGAGCAGAGCGGCCTGGATCGAGTACAACTTCGGCCGGTGATATGAAGATGGCAATGCTGTACGCAGCAGTTTGCGAAGCAGAGTCCCATCTGGTGGATTGCGAATTGATAGCTCCGGATCGTACGTCCACCAGCGTATCGACGACAGATATACGGCCCCAAGCAGCGCCGCCGGGATGTTGCGGTACGACTGATTGTAGGCCAGGATAAAGTGGTCCTTGGATAGGATTGGGTAGCAAGGTTGGACATGGCGCCAGAACAGCTCGACGAGACTCGGTCCGTGAGGGCGCACGCACGCCTCAATGGCATCCACGTGCGAGTGAGTCGGGTCGCCCTCGACGGCCTTTTCGTCGGCTGCCATATGAAACGTGAGGGGATACTCCTGGCCGAAGTCCTTGTCCAACACGCGTCGGATGGCATGGGTCTCAAGACTGAACTCATGCGTAGCGGCATCGTAGGGTCGATGGCGCATCAGGATAGGCTCCATGTCGCTGCCCAGTCCATACAATTCGGCGAAGCGCGTAGGCGAAGCCCCCATGGACCGGTCACCGGCCTCGAGCGGCTCCAGCACGGGCACTGACGTTGGGGCTCCGGCGATGGGCATCACGGGTTTCCGGCCGCTGTCCTGGCTGGCCCGCGTGTCGGCCGGGCTTTGGAGCGAGTGCACCGACTGCGTCTCGGAGACAAAAGTGCGGAGGTCGCTCGCCGATTCCTTGAGCACCGGTGGCGCATCCTCTGGCTGGCCATCCTCGCCGCTGCTGCTGATGATGCCGCCGCCGGGCAGAGACGGTCGCTCAGGCGGGTCGTGTTGAAAGGTACAGGCTGTTGACCGCAACTGACAGTGCACGCAATCACCATCGCCATCCTTGGTGACACAGCGCGTCTTGCGCTTCCGACAGGCATCGCACGGGCGCTGGCTGCGTCTTTGGCGCTTCCGCGCGTGCGAATGGTAGTCCTGAGGCGTAATGATCTCCATGGTCCGTGATAGTTGGTGAGAGGTCGTCGTCTTCGTCTTCGTCTTCGTCCTTTGTCGTCGAACAGGGAGCGCGCCGCGGCGTCCAGCGCAAAGGGATAGCTAGTGACGGGTCTCAAACACGTCCAATTCGTGCTCCCGTCGGGTCTAGCTCGCAAGAATGTGCATGCTTTGGTGGCGCGCCTCATCTGAGCCTTTGCGGGAGCTCAATTATTCGTGAAGAATCAAGGTTCAAGTTGTGGCCTTGGCTCTGGCAGCTGCGCGTCATCAGGATCAGGCAATAACGTGTTCGACAGGTAACCCTTGCTGGATTCGCTTAAGCTTTCTGCAGGAGCTCCCGGAGCTCACTAATGCACCTTCCATCCGTTCTATTGGGACGGGCCAAGGCGCTATAGTGTCTTGCAGGGCTGCTGCAGAGTGGCTACAGGGCCCTCGGACGCTAAATAGTGCTCTGCCGCATCGATAGGCGCTGAAAGAGCCGGTGGTCTAGAACGTTTAGGGCTCTGGCACGCTGTGGCGGCGGCTGAGCAGCGCCGAGAAGAGGGGAAGGAACGCCTGGAGCGGTTCGTTCATGCAGCATGACGTTGCTTGTCAGGGGACCGGGGAGTTGTGAGGATGCACACATTCCAGCAAAGATAGATATCTGCCTGAGAAACTTGCCTCCATTCACGGCTGAATTTTCATCGATATCGTACATCAATGATTGACATTGGGATGTACGCACCCATGATAAATACTCGCCTGATTTTGCTGCATGTCTCATCCACTTTCAAGCTGAAAGCTAACCTGCCGCCAGATCACCTTCCAGAAGCAGCCACGATGTCACAAGTGACAGTGTCGATCCCTCCCAATCACGCCTCCCATCCATCTAGATACGACGATCAAGCACGTGTTTGCGGGAGCGATCAAAAAGCTAGAGCTTGCTAGAGCTTACTAGAGCTCGCCATCAGAAGCGAGAGGGTGTTGCGAATGACTCGGTAGATGCCATCCCCTTCATGCGAGACCCGGACTTCTGGATCCTGGATGCCAATTGAATGCTCAAGGTTCTTCTAGATGCCGTCGGGGCAAGGGAATGATGAAGCTTCCATGTGATCCATGAATGACTAACAGTCAGGCATCGGTTTCACCCAAATTGAATCTGCTACTTCCACAAATATCACGGGTTTCCGCATTGGGTAACGGAGAAAGTGCATGTTTATTATGCCACCAAGACCTAACACTAAATCACACCAACAATGTTGACTCAAAGGCATCAATGCACATATCTCTGCCTCCCAAAAACATCGTTCAGTATCCTCGAGAGCCTCTTCAAAGAGACCGACTTGTGTCTCCTCATTGGCATTTTCACACCGCCTTCCCGAAGCACCTTTGTAGCCTCCGTCATATTGAGCCCCAGAACTTTTGCAATGTACTTTGGCAGCTCCGTGTTATCATTACTCTTGCCCAATTGCCGCTTCATCTCTCCCAGTGCCTTCTCGTTCGCGAACCCATGAAGCAAAACGTCGCCTGCGGTATGTCCGTCAGTCGACCAGTGTAATCCTGCCTCCTTGGCGAGAAGTTTGCCAATAGCGACCTTATCGGCCTTTGCACCCCCAGCAGTAAGAACAGAGTGCACCTCACGGCCTGACGCAGACTTGAGTCCAACCATAGGCAGCAGCGTGTTCTTGAGATAGTCCAGGCCGCCAAGTACTCCACCGTATCTCTTGAACTTTTTGGCGATATACTCAATAGAGTGCTTCGCATCTGCCAGGACTTTAGGGTTATAGCCGTCTTTGAGTGTTAGCCCTCCGCATTCATGGTCTGCAGCAGAGAGGAGCTGTGTGTCCGGGTGCTTTGAGACGAAATCCCTGAGCCACACCATAACCTCGTTGTACATCAACGTATCATGTAAATGAGCTGCTGCATCATTTAAGTGCGCCGCATGATCAATGCGGGAAGCCTCGACCATCAGAAAATACCCCATAGATCTCGTCTTTGTAGCATGGTCAAGAGTTGTTGCTGCGAACTTCGTCATTTCGAGTAGTGATGGAGTCTCCTCAGGATCGCGGTCGATTTCATAAGGCATATGGCTCTTAGTGAACAGACCTAGAAAGGGCAATGGGATCTTCCCGTCTGTCACAGAGGTCTCAAGGTCTCGTCTACTTTTAACGTAAGTGTAGCCCTGATCCTCTGCCCATTTGGTCAAATTCTGGCCATCTTCTCGTTTGCCATGAGAGCCTTTGGGGAGAAAGTGTCGTCTTCCGCCACCCATTAAAACATCGACGAAAGGTCCAAAGGGATGACTGAAACCAATCTGCTGAGCAGCAATTATATCTTCCTGCTTTCGACTGTGGACGTGGGCTGAGTAGCCTGCTGGAGTGGCATGTGACATTCGGGACGTGACAACGAGTCCGGTTTTCAGACCAGCGAGATGGGCAGCCTCGAGGATAGATGCTACTGGCTTTCCATCTTTGACACCAATGACTATACCAATCAGTCAAAGTTTCAGTAAACGAGTCAGTGAATCCTACCCCCATTCTGCGTCTTGACACCACAAGCAAGTGCCGTTGCCGCTGCTGCGGAATCTGTGATGAGATTATCGGCGGACTGAGTGCGAACCGTTCCAATGACCTAGAGATCAATCAATCATAGTACACCAGTCAAAAGAATCAGGCCTCACCATGGAGTCAACGCCATGCACCGCCGAGCTTGGCCTCCTCGCCTGTGTCACATTGTCCTTCAAGCTGTAGTAGTCTCGAGCCAGCACTTGTGATGCCACACTGTAACCATCAGGGATAACAAAGATGAAACTTTTGGTTGGTGCATCTTCGGATACCACGCTCTTGGCCAGCATAGCAAACATGAGAAAAATGACTCTCATCATTTGTGAATAAGCTGCAGAAACGCAATTAACTAGCCTACCAGAATCGATGCAAGACCCAGGCTTCAGGTAAACGACTCTTGAAAAGATGTACTTGATCAGCTCCAGAACAAGGTTTCGAGGGCAACACTTCGACATCTAAGATACCTAACCCATGTTATATATCTGGCCGAAAAGCCACATGGAGTTGGTTCGGTTGGCCATTAGGTTTGCAGGCTGAGTGGTGACGTGCTATATCTAGATCTAACCCTCAGGAGGTGGAGGGTCCATTTCGACGTTTATACCTCAAGCGACTCTATCACAGCGCAACTTCTCAGGTTTTTTGAACAGTCTGAAAAGTATGCTGAATAGCGGGAGTCATCTTGAAATTAGGACCGTCGTGGTTTTAAGTCGGTTAAGTCTGCAACGAATTCTGAGGACGGCACACTCCTTTAAAGCAGCCAGAAGAACCACCAGAAGACCTCTTATATTTCGCAATTGCCTATAATGTCTGAGGCAGCGGCTCTGTTGTATATGCAGCCACTACGATGTCTTCTGACCATCATAATAAATATGATGCTGCAAGCGAGATAAGCGACAGTGGCATTTCAAATGACAATAATAATTATAATTCATAACCCTAAAGAGAATCCAGAAAAGACTGAAGCGCATGTGTGTTTTCTTTATCCAATCAGAATGTCTCCGACGTGGCAATGCAGCTGAATTTACAATTGCCCTTTTAAGCTAGGTCAATGCTGCTCCGCCTCCAAAAGATTAGGCATCAATTTGACATTCAGCTGAGGGAACACTTTTCTCTCCTCTCAAGAATTATTTTCATACCTCCCGAGGATGCCAGTCGCCTCGCCTAGCCGATCCATATTCCGCCATGGTTGTATACAACGAGCCTTTACCGAAGGGCAGTGTGCGATTACTTCGGCTTCTGCCATATTCAGACGAGGATCCAGAAATAAGGTGTCAACTCTTTACCTGTGCTCTACTGGACTCTGAAAGCACCCACCCCTATGAGGCTTTATCGTACGTCTGGGGACCTGAGAACAGCCAACACCATATCTACATCAACAACTATGAGGTACTCGTCAGAGAAAATCTTCATGCGGCGCTGTCACATCTTCGAGATCGCTTCATGGAACGTATTATATGGATAGACGCCATTTGCATCAACCAAGAAGACAATAACGAAAAAGGACATCAGGTTCAGGCCATGGCGAAGATCTATTCCAAAGCAAGTCGCGTCATTGTTTGGCTTGGAGAGGCAGCAGCCGATAGCGACCAAGCGCTCAAAGTAATACAAGAGGCTGCCGAGGAGGAATATGCGAATGTAGAAATCAAAAAACCGAATTCTGGAGATGAAGATTCCGCGAACGATGATTCCGCGAGCGATGATTCCGCAAGCGATGAAAGGGATTCTGAAATCGACGACGCGAGCCAGCAAGCAATGGTTAGTTTACTTAAGCGGCCATGGTTTCAACGCATCTGGGTGAGTGGCAGGCCAGCAATAATATGGGCCAGTGTTGTTAATATAGCCGATTCAGGTCCTCCAAGAGGTTGCCGCAGCTCGACAAATTCTAGTCAGATGTGGTCTTATGGAACTCGATGGATATGCGTTTTGCTCAGGTCTAAACGCATTGAAGCTGTCCTTTGATACCTACCCGGAGCTGCAGAGTTTACTCCGCTCAACGATATATCTCATAAGGGGCGCGGGGTTTCGCCCTAGATATCAAGCCAGCCGAGCGGGCAGGTTTTCTCTAAATATCCGGCCTTTAAGTGAGCTGGTGGATATGTACCACAACCGCAAAGCTACAGAGCTTTGTGACAAAGTCTATGCCTTGCTCGGTATGAGCTCGGATGATCCCATTGCGGCAGGGTTATCAGCCAATTACGATGTCTCATGGAAAGAAGTCTTCCAGAGACTTGTCACATTCTCTCTGTCTGACCAAGTTTCCGTGGACACTTGGGACGAAAAGGAGGTGGCAGTAGTAAGAGGAAATGGCCACATTCTGGGCAAAGTTTCCTCAGTCGAAGCAAGCCTTGCTATGAATGACCGGCAGAGCGTGGTCATTACTTGGGAAAATGCATTCCACCGTTCTTACATGACAGGGCGGCAGAGCCATCGTTTGACCTTTCAAGCCTCAGCGCAACCCATACAAGCAGGGGATCTCGTCTGCCTCGTACAGGGAGCGTCAAAGCCTACAATTATCAGGCCATTCAACGATTACTCGGCTATTATAATGATTACAGTTCCTCTTCCAAACAGTTTGCCCTCGATTCCAACATTTCCAAATGATCTACTACTTGTATGGGACTGGGACGTACCTCGATATGAACAGGACTATCAATACTTCTTGAGCAGTTCACGGGGGTCTATGCGCCCAAAGACAGTTTGCCAAAATGATCTGGATGAGGCTATCAGATTGTGGAACATGGGACTTTTACTGAATGCAGCGGAATATTACGATGACGCAGGAAAACGTCTTCAAAGGGCAGTGAAGGTTTACGGGACGGCATTTAAAAGCGTCGACAATCCAGATCACGGGCCCTGGAGCGAAGCGAACAAGGAAGTCTTGAGGCTAATGGAAGATTTCCTCATCGAAGCCATAGACATTGAGACGGTGTATGCGTCGTACGGTCAAGCACCGCTATCATGGGCCGCTGCGAATGGACATGAGGCATTTCTGCAGCATCTGCTTGATAAAGGCGCCAACGTCGAGGTGAAGGATCCGTGTAAGTCCAGCAAGCGCCTAAATCGTTGTTCGCTTGGGCAGAGCAGAAATATCAAGCCAGAAGAAGTCAAAGGCATGACGCCACTGTTATGGGCTGCTGCGAAAGGGCATAAGGTTGTTGTACAGCAACTTCTCGACAGGGGCGCCGATGCTGATTCTAAGGATATATTATACCGAACGCCGCTATTTTGGGCTGCTATTAGAGGGCATGTAGCTGTTGTAGAGCAACTGCTTGATAGAGGCGCCAAAATCGAGATGACGGATGACCAGGAGATGACGCCGCTAGGATGGGCCGCTGAAGCAGGGCATGAAGCTGTGATACGGCTGCTGCTTGATAGAGGTGCTGATATCGACCTGGCGCGCTCCTATGACACGCCGCTGGTCCGCGCTGCTGAAAAAGGCCATGAAGCTGCGGTACGACTGTTGCTTGACAGGGGTGCTAAGATCGGCTCTTGGCATTCCCCTCATTCCTTCCTGACGCCACTGTTTCACGCTGCTGAAGCAGGGCATGAAGCTGTGGTACGGCTGCTGCTTGATAGGGGTGCTGATATCAATCCGAATCAGGAGCTGACGCCGCTGAGTTACGCTGCTAAAAGGGGACATAAAGCTGTGGTACAGCTGCTGCTTGATAGGGGCGCCGACATTGACCATAGAGATTCTCTATCAGACCAGACGCCGCTGATTTACGCTGCTAGAAAAGGGCATGAAGCTGTGGTACAGCTGCTGCTTGACAGGGGCGCTGATATCGAGGTGCGGGATTCCAATGGTTCAACGCCGTTAATCCACGCTGTTCATTCGGGTCATCGGGCTGTTGTACAACTGCTACTTGAAAGGGGCGCTGATATCGAGGTGCAGAACTCCTATGGTTCAAGGCCACTGGGTCACGCTAAGGAAGAAGCTCTTAAACAGCTGCTAGAATCGCATCTTGCACGGCTTCGTACCGATCACCACCGACCATAGAGAAATAATTATATACTTTTCATTTTTTGTTAGAATTTGAAAGAAAGCCAGTCAGTTAATCAAATAATCCGAAGTCACTCGAGGCCTCTAATAGTACCTGTATCGGACAAAGGAAGAGTGTTACACATTGGCATCGGTTGGCTAACGCTACCAGGCTGGCCTCGGTGAAAGCAAATCTTCTTAGACTCGAACAGATGCTTGCCACGGTTTCCTTTCACAATACCAATTACCATTTGACTATTCATCCTAGTGTAAGACTGAGAGATCAAACATTTGGGAGCTAGCAGCGCAACGCTCGATGGGGAGTACTCGTTTACCAACTCATTACGGCAGAAACTATCTCATTTGTTAGGTATCGCTCTCCCTAGTACCCCCCTATTACACCCAATATCTGCCTTAAGACCGCTGATATTTGCCTATCAATATCTTCATTTACTCAGCGTGTTTATCGAGTGACATGTGATCTGGAGTACACGTGTGACAGATGAGAACCTTGAGGGGTTCACTGTGAGACGCCAAGATCTTGCCAAGCAGGTGCTGCCAAGAGATAGGGCAAAACGATTTGAACCTCCTCCTCTCCCAAAATGAGGAGAAACACTCTCCTCTGTTATCAAAGGCTACTCTCTGTCGGGATATGCTCATACGCAGTGACGTATCTTTGCGCCACTTGAGACAAGCATAGACACGAAGTCAGCTTACCTAACTCTATTTTCGGACTTCCTGCAGAATTAATCTTGCTCACTCTACATCTTCATCTTATTTAAGTCTAGATTACAGCCTAGCCTGCAGACCAGTCGCGAATTTGTTGTCGATCCCGTGCATGAGTACGATGAGATTGACACTTTCCATAGCCTCTCTTGCATTGGGGGGCTTAGTCTTTGCTGAAGATGTGCTCATCAGCAACCGCCTCACCAAGCGTTTCATTGACGAGAATGGCAATTACAACTTATGTACGTTGTCTCCTATCCTCCCTAAAGTTCCAGCTCACACGTTTTAGCTTTCTTCCACATCAACGACGTCCATGCGCACCTCGACCAGTTCTCTGATCCTTCGGGCCTTGACTGCACTACCGCCTCTGAGGGTTGCTATGGCGGCTCCGCGCGCATCAAACACACCGTCGATGCTCTACGTACCGCTCACCCAGACCATTTATGGCTCAACGCCGGCGATGAGTTCCAGGGCACCATGTTCTACACCTACTACGGCGGGACAAAGATTGCTGAGGTGCTGAATGAGCTGCAAGTCGATGCCATGACACTTGGGAACCACGAGTGGGACGGCGGGGATGAGAAGCTTGGTGCCTTCTTGCAGAACTTGACATTTCCTATTGTATCATGCAACGTGAAGAGTGGCTATGAAGGACTCAACAAAACTGTCAAGAACTATCATGTGTTCGAGGAGCATGGGGTGGCTGTTATTGGAGCGACAACGGATACGACACCATCGATATCCAACGTGGGTAACAAGACCACCTTTTTGGACCCCATCAGTGAGATTCAGAAGTCAATCTGGGAGATCCGAAACACCACCGAAATCAAGCGCATCATTGCTCTGACACACCTCGGCTATGACGTGGATCAACAGCTCGCTGCCGAAACAGAGGGTCTATCACTCATCATCGGTGGCCACAGTCACACCCTACTCGGCAGCATGAACGACGCGGAGGGGCCCTATCCTACCATAGTCAAGGACCAGTTGGGTAACGAGGTGTTTATCGTCACAGCCTACCGCTGGGGAGAGTATCTAGGCTACATCGATGTCACTTTCGACGACAAAGGCAGAGCGCTCGAGTACCATGGCGGCCCCATTCATATGGATGAGAAAGTTGCTATGGATGAGGGTCTCAAGAAACAAATCGAAGAGTGGCGCGGTCCTTTTGAGAAGTTTGCTGCTGAGAAGATTGGCGAGACCAAGGTTGTACTGGACCAGAGTACGTGTCAGAAAGGGGACTGTCTACTCGGCCAAGTCATGACAGATGCGATGCTGAAGTACCGCCTTAACCAGACCAAGGGGAACGAAAGGCCAGCCTTTGCGCTTATCAACTCTGGTGGAATTCGGGCTGGAATTGGAAAAGGTGACATCACGCGAGGGGACATCCTGACGTCGTTCCCCTTTGGCAACGCTGTTGTCGAGTTGACGCTCAAGGGATCAGATCTCCGGACCATCTTCGAAGGCTGTCTTGCGCGCTTCAATTTGAAGAATAACAAGAAGATTACATCTTGGTTCCAGGTTTCTACTGGAATTCGGATAGAGTACAACCCCAACAACGACATGGGCACCAAAATTATCAGCGTCAAGATCAACAATGAAGATATGGCTAATGATCAGGATTATCGTCTCATTACCCTGGATTTCCTCGCTGGAGGTGGCGACAATATACTCGAGGCAACAAAGGACTTCATCGCGCTAGATACCGAAGCTGAGGTCCTTACGGCGTATATCAAAGACCACAGCCCAATCGACGCTGTGCTAGAAGAAAGAGTGGTCTCTACAAACTCGAATCAAGATGGCTCGACTAGCACAGGCAGCACATCGGGTGGGTTTCGCTCTATCGACCCCGAGATGAAACTCTACATGGTTCTAATCCCGGTGTGCGCTATTGGAATACTGATGGTGGGATACGAATTCGGACGAAAATACGGACATGGAGAGCGGGAATACTCAGAAATTAAATGAGATAAATTACATTAAAAAATAATCAGGGCTTCAACTCGCCCAAGTCAAAGAATCCGAACTCGAATCATTCAGCGGCTGGGTACTTCCATACCCTCGATTCTGCAGACTCGGCCGCAGCTCCTCATCTTCATCGTCATCTTCCAACGATTCCAGCCACGCTTGCTCCCTCATCTCTGCACGTATCTTCAATAGGATGATACATATCCAAACAGTTGGGATCAGCATCCAAATCAGCAGAATTAGAAGCAAAATGATGAGGAAGGAGATGGCAGGTGTGGTGGAGGCGGAGCTGGCGACTTGGTCTGTGATAGGCATGGTTATGGAAGTTCTTTTCAATGATTCCCTCGGATTCTTGATAGTTTTTGGGGTTGGGCTTGAGGATGCTGTGTGGCAATTTATTATACACGCTGGTGGTTTGTGTTCTTTGAAAGCGTCTATTGTAAAGACGCTGTTCTGTAGGCAACGATGGATGGAAGGCGAACAATGGCGAAAGAATTGGGAACAAGGAGGAAATGGGAAAATGCACTAAACTTGTCATTCATGACATGCCGCAAATCTTCCAACTAGCATCTTCAGACTGGTCGCACTAACGGCTCGTTCCGATCATTCATCTCATCCACTGAAGTCGGAAACTCGGTATTAGTTTTCAATGACCGGGGAAACAATCAAGAGGGTGATGCGTGGTCGGTCTTCAGAGTGCGCTGCGCTGGAGTCGAGGCGATGTCGCCAAATAAGCTTAAATAAGCCTAATAGACTTAATTAAGCCCTAAAGGAATAATATTGCCTAATACCTCAGGCAATACTTAGTGCCCTCTTAAAAGGAGGTATATATACTTATTTACTTAGAAAAATAAAGGCTCTATTTTATATATACTGAGTGCTTGGTCCCACAGCTTACGCAACAGCGGACGCGAATGCTGTCTTTTACAAGGAGCGTGGCATCACGGCAAGGAGGATGGTGCGTCCAACCGCCACGCTCGCAAGATACATGTGCCTCACGACAACGAGGAGGGACAGAATATCAGGAGAATTTTTCATCGTTTACTACTCCTGAAACCAAAATTAAAACAATAATTAATGATGCTTCACTTCACCACCACCCATTGCCAATTTGTCCAGCAAAACCATGATGATGTTCTAAAACTTATTCTCAGCCCAGAGAGACTGGATGATTCCTCGACGCAGTCGCTCTTGAAGGACAGCAGTATCTCCTTGGATATTCATGTCGAGCGCTAGAAGGATCCGGACAAGTTCGCGATCTGAGACAAAAATAATCAGCTTACTTCAAATACAAGACTCCATGAAACATACATGGAAGCTTATATAGGTCGTCCAGACTTGTTGGGAACCCGAAGATAACCGAGTTTGTATGTACATCATGCAACGGTGCAAACATTGGTGTCTCGAAAAGTGCTGAAGCAGCTGCGTTCATCGCTCGCACAGACCAGTTTTGGTTGCTATATAATCAGGATGTCAGTATACTGTATCTGAATCTGGACGGATGAAGACACATACTCAGCTTCTAGATGAACGAGGGACCTATGGATCCGTTTAACCTCGGAGGTGAGAGACTCGAGAATGTTCTGGATGGCCTTGATATCTGTCTGGATTTTACCCATTACCTCATTGATGTTCCCCATTACTTCATTAAAATTCGACTGCGATACGGGGCCTCTATCTATCGCGTCGTCGTCTGACATCGTTGAAGCTGGGTAAAGAAATGTATATAATGTCATTAATGATTCGTCTTCTTATCGAATTTTCGAGTGAGGATGGGAAGAAGAGAAGTGAACAAGTGTTAGAAAGAAGGTCAACAGAAAGTTATTCAGGCAGGAGCATAGTGTTAAAGTAAAAATTCCATAATTTGCACTGTAGAACATGGAAGCGATGACGCTAGTTTCTCAACTCGGATCGTGAGCACCTGCCGAGCGCGACGCCACCTCGCTTAAACTTGAGCACCAAGCAAATCGCAACCACCGCCCGTAACTTAGGGGCCTACTCCCCTGAGTTCCAGGTGGCTACCGCCTAAGCTACAGGGACTTCCTACGCGAGAGGGAGGGTGTTGGAGTGTAAATACAGTGCTAGAGGCTATTATTTACTGTCAGGAGTGCTCTTCAGCATCATTGACTGAAAGGTTCCGCATTGTCACTCTACCAGGCTGTAATGCGCTGGACTCTATTGTGTCGAAAATTATTCGAGCTTTCAGTCTTTTGTTTTTTCTCTGACTCGAAACCCAGGCGCGTGATGGCACTCCAGCAAACGTGTTGGGAATACCAATGGTGGGTGATAGGGACGTTGGAAGGACACAAGAAGTTTTCCAGGATATCATCTCTCATAGGAGACGAATTCGTACTCTAGAGCTAGTTAAAATATAGAATATCATGTTCACAGTATAAGGAACAAAATAATATGAGGATGAATGAGTTCCAGTGTCGCTTAGAGCACCGAAGAGCTTGTAGTTGGCTGTGATTTGACAACAGCCAGATGAGACGTAAGACACACAAGAATAGTCGTCATATGGGCTCTTTGGTTACTGCCGACAGATTTGTGGCACTCCCGTGCTTGCTATGGACGAAATAGACAAAGACTCGTTATTAAATGATCCATCAAAGCCAGCCACTTTCCCAGGGAGAACAACTCTGTACTGCGATGCTTTGAGGTTCTTCTCTAATATGTATACCGGAAGTTGGGCGACTCTTGTTGCTATAGAGTATATTAGCATCATCTTCGAAGCAAATTCTGGACATTACTCACATCATGGTCCGCCTCCAGAATCTTCTCACCCCGATCTGCCTTGCCATTCTGTCGTTTGAACTCCCAATCCAAACCCAGCACAATCACAATCGTCAGCAGCGCAGCAGTAATGCACGCCCACATACCGGGCTTATAACCCGTCGCCTCGTCCTGATCACGGAACACCAAACTGCCTGCGATGCCACCTATCCCGCCAAAGCCTACCATCGTCGCACTGCAAAACGCACGCTTCCACTGTCCACGCACATTATTCGCTTGAAAGCTCATCACGGCCGGGATGTTACTATTTCCACCTGCAGTCGTCAGAAATACGCCAAAGTATCTCACGCCGGCGCTGCTCGCCCATCCCATAATCGGCAGCCCGATCACGCACAACAGCATGTTAAAGATGATGATCGGTCCGCGCACATGGAAGCGATCGCCAACCCAGCCAGTAGCAAACATCACTATCCCAGCGAACACAAAAGGCGGCGATACGAGACACTGGGCCTGGCCGATGGAGAACTGCATGCGTTCGACGAGGATGATGGGCAGAGTATATGCGAGGGCATAAGAGATGGTGGTGGAGCAGAAGAACAGCATGGCGTAGGCCCAGATCTTCCAGTCAGCACCACCGCGCAGAAAAGATGCAAGGTGGAAGGGCGGCACGATGCCATCGCCGCGGTCCTTGTTGATGCGTGCCACAACGAATGCGCATTCACGAGGTGAGAGAAAGGACCATGAGCGACGTGAAGAATCGGGAAAGTCGACGAGGAGCCAGTAACCGAGGAGGGCGAGGGCACAGGTGATAATGCCTTCGATGATGAAGATCCAACGCCAGCCGGTGAGTCCTTCGCGGCCGCTCATGTGCATGATCTAGGATGTGTTAGGCGCAAAGTAGTATAGAGGAAGCTGAGTGAGAACTTACACCAAAGGCAAGAATACCGGAGAATGCCGAGGCAACGCAGCCAAGAAGATAAAACAAGGAGTACCGCTTCCCCATCTCATCTGCACATCATGAGCATGGAGTACAGAGAAGAACAATAACCATCACTTACAGCGAGTGTACCACGTACTAAGCAAGTACACGCAGCTAGGGAAGAAACCCGCCTCCAAGAATCCCAGAATCACCCGTAAGCCTGCCAGCTGTTGATGGTTCTTGACGAAGCCCATGGCAATCATCACACCGCCCCAGCACAGGGTGATGATGGAGAGGTGCAGCCGCGGGCCGATCTTGCGGATGAGGATGGTGGAGGGCGGCTGGAAGATGATGTAGGTGATGAAGAAGACTAAGTTGGCGATGTTCTACAACACTATTAGTATGCATAACTTCTCTTCGCATTGTGAAACGGTCAAGGTGGGCTTTTAGGAGACTCACATAGCGATACCCCGTGAGAACCAGCTCAACGCTCATGCCCGCAATGTTGGCCGAACTCATATTCGTCCGGTCCATCAGACTCACGCAGTACATCAAGCCCACCATCAGCACCAGCCGACGATCGATTTTGCGGATGACATGGCGCTGCTCTGCAGGCGTCAGGTCTGAATCGTTGTCCGAGTCAGAGCTCCCCCGACTGTGCGTCTCTTCGTGCATCTGCTTGGTCTCGACGGTAACGCCGTGTGACTCCAGTGCCGAGGGGCTTGGAGGGAGTGATGGGGAGGACTTCTCCATCGCGGCGTCTGGTATGTGTGATAGAAGAGGAGAGAGGGAAGATGATGCTGAGAGTATGAGAAATCTTGGTGGGAAAGGGGAGAGACAACGCCAGGGCAGGACAAACGCGGGACTGTTATACAACTTTCGTTGACATGGTTCCGGTACTTGTCTAGGCTACACATCCCACAACCGCAATATACGACCATGGCTCTTGCTTCAATATTTACCCTCATAGCCCTACGCAACGGCTCTCTGTTAAACCGCATTAGAGGCTCAATCCTAGCCCTATACCAATAATCCCAGCTCAACCACGCGAGAAACCCCCCGCCGCCCCTCTTGGTCAGAACCTCAACCATGATGATAGCTACAAATCCTAGCCTAGTGAGTTCGTCTAGAATTGGCCATTGTTTCGCGAAATGGGGCGGTCCACAGAAGCGATACAGGACGGGAGTTGGAACTCCGCCGGTGGTTCTATCTTTAAGGAGATGCGAATATGCACGACGATGAGAAGAGGAGGCGTATCCACAAGATCTACCCGGGCCACGAGGCAGAGAGACTAGATCAGAGAGTCACTGGAGAAGTGAATTACTTGCAGTTGGGAAAAGGTATTACTCAAGACAAAAAAGACCTCGAGCCACACAGCTTGAACTACAAACTTCGATACGCTAAGAGAGGATCACCAACGGTCCAACACATACTCTCCCAAGCCTAGTTACCAGACAACATTCTCTATCCAGGGTTCTGCTTCTATCATCGCCTCTCCTACGACTGAGACGTCGCACCTAAAGCGGAATCCATCAGCCCACAGCTCCCACGAACGGCCACGCAAACCATCACGACCCCGTGGCGTGGTAACCCCCCTGCCGCCACGAGACCGCGTTACATCGAGAACACCCTAGATCCATCCGTGCTTCTCGGCCGAGAAACGCAAGCCTCATATATGAGCAGAGTCCAGCCCCTGGCGTAGCATCTCGATATTGCGTGGTGCGATTCTCGCGCTCTGGCGCCTGTGCCATCCTTGCTGGGCGGGTGCGCGGACCATACCCGAGGACTTGTTTGTGCGCTTCTATCGGTTTTGGACTGATAGGTTTCGCGCTATAGGAACTTGCGAACGCTTGTGGGTTGACAGGGAGATGGCTTGTTGGTGTTCGTAGTCGGACTATGGCCAGAGAGGGTTGTGTCGCCTACCTGTGAAACACTGTGGTCTTTTCGGAGGATGCTTAGAGCTTGAGATAGAGAAAGAAGTCCGTATATCCAGCAATAAACTCTGCACGTGGTTCGCAATAGATGTCGGATAGGTGCTGTGTCTTCCCCCTTAATCCTCAACCACATGTTGTTAGGGTTACAACATAGGTAGTTAAGTACCAACTGCCTTACTAATAGAGCAGTTCTGATCTTCGAATGCCACGCTGCGTTGCAACCCTCCATCCCACCAGCTGCATATCTCCGACTTCACCCGTCCAATAAAGCACCTCGTCGCTCCCTGAAGCCAGGGCTCAACCCTCCCTAGGATCTACGATGCAGAGGCTGCTCCGCCCACGCCCCAATCAAGCGTTGATCATAAAGGCTTGAATCAACTCAGAGTACTATAACTCTCATATTGCAATGTGGGATGTGTGGAATGGTTTGTTCGAATGCATAAATTGCTGAACACCAAGTAGTGACCCAAGATGTAACCACGCTTCAGTCTGAGTCTCGCTGCTCTATCTCGCTGCTCTTCCAACCATGCTCCATCTTGCACGCCTCGGTATCTCCCATATAAAAGCGCAAACCCCCAAAGAAAAAAAAATGCGACGGAATCCCATGCAGAAGTTACAAATGCCAAAGAACCATGCCCAAAAACCTATACCGCTTAGCCCCGACTGAACTCAGCAAGCCCAGCAATCTCAGCTCACCCCCCGCTGCGGGTATCGAGTGTCGTATCTCGTGGTATCTCCTTCAATCCATTCCGATAGTCGTAATCATGTCGTCCTGGTTAATCATCGTCCAAGCAAGAAAGCCGCTGACTTCTTCACGTTCCGCCAGATGAGTGCGGCTGCGCCCACGACGGAAAACACCTGCAGGATCTCCCACGGATGTCGCGTCCGGACCGCCGTCTCGATGTATTCAATATCGCCGGTGGCCATTTTCGGGAAGCGTCCGTTCGTCATGTACTCCTCCATCAGCGCGTCCTTCTTGTACCACTCCTCACGCAGCCACACGTCAAACTTGGTCTGGTCATCCAGCGGGATGTCTTCAATCTTGAAACGGCGCCAGTAAAAGTTGACCGACTTGGGCGGGCGCCCATGGAGATAGGTGCTAGAGATGGTGAAAATGTCCTCTCCATATTTTCCGCGGCTATCAAAGTGTCAGCAAGACGCGGCTTTCCTAAACAGAGGTATTGACTCACGCTATGCCCTCGTAAGCTACAGTACAGTCGTAGATATAATCCACGCTGCCCTGGAGCTCTTTGAGACAAAAGTACATGCCCGTGCTCCGAGGAAGCATGATATGCTCCGGATCCTTGAGCCCGTTCTTCGCAGCCCACGCAGCCGACTTTCTCCGGCCATTCCCAGATATGTTGGTGCCTTCGGGGAACAGGAGCAGCCACATAGGGTCATAGTAGACCTTTCCAGTGGGATCAATTTTGCGTTGCTTGAGCTTGTTCAAGCGGTAGGCAAGGCGCGGTTGATCGGTGGCCATCTTCCTCGACATAAAAATAAATCCGTAGAAGAGCATTCCCCAGCCGAGGATGGGGATCATCTTGAGCGACTCCTTGAGGATGATGAAGATGTGGCCGTGCATGCCTGGCGAGTTGGCATAACCAACCCACCAAAGATACAACCAGTCAGTGTAAATCTGTGCCAGCTATTAATATCCAGGGACGGGACGTATCGCGGTCTCTATTCCACATACGTTATGGTTGGCGATCAAAATGAGCCTTTCAGGAAACTGGAATTGTATTCCGCCGCCGGGCATTGCCTTGATCTGGCTAGCCACAGTCTCGTCTCCGCTGATCCGTATCGTTGTCGGACCCCAGATCTGGGTCATGACGCTCGTGGTGATGGCAAAGTTCTGCTTCGTCATGGCCATATAAGCGTAGTACCAGTCTCGGTTGACAAAGTACAATGGCGCCCCGATGAGCTGGGTCAGGAAAATCCTGTAAGACGAGGTTGTCAGCTTGGGCACAGCTTGGGTACATGGGTAGGAGCCGGAAAACGTACGTTATGCAACAGGTGAAGAAGTAGACTGCCAGTAGCACGCCTCGCAGGATTTGCATGGACTTTCCGTGGCTCTGCTTTCCAGAGGGATGCGACACCGGCGCAGGGGATTTGTCGACACCGTTGGGCTTCTTCTCGACCATCCCCGCAGCGAGGTCCGGCGCGGGGATGGAAGCATCGGCAGCTTCGGCCATGGCGGGAGCTGGACTGTAGGCAACCGAGCGTCTTTTCTAGCAAATAAAGCTGCGATCGAAGAATCGGAGATGTTAAAGATAGTGATAATCCAGCCAAGCAAGCTCAGATCGCGTCGCAGTGGTGGTGAATGGCTGGTATAAGAGTCCGAGTCGGTCTGCTAGCAAGGGCCAGATGGAGGGAGCTCAGGCAGCCGCAACGCCCTGCGAGCAAGCTGCAAATGAAGGCAAGGAGTCGCGTGCCACGGATAGAAAAGCAGCGCGTGGCAGGGATCAAGTGGGCGAGAGTCGAGCTTCCCTCCAATTCACCGTTGAGGGTGTGAAGGAGAAGCAATTCGGGCTGCAGGCAAGGGCAGCTGACGATGAGGCAAGCAGGCAGGCAGCTGGCGCACATGATGCTGAGCTGCTGGGTCAGCCAGGTCACTCGCCCGCGCCCGCATGCGGCAGAGTGACCTCCAGCTGCCAGCCCCGCGACAGTGGGCAAAAGGCAGGCAAGGCTTACCTTAGGGCCTTTCGGTCGGGTCCTTGACAAGTCCGATGACGCCAGATCGGCCCGGCGTAGATCCAGCAGAGCATCAGCCAATCAGCAGCCGCTTGAATCAGCCTGCGGATTCTGCACACGGGCCAGCCTACCCTACAGCTGTGCATCGAGAAATGGGCGGATTTGTCGCGGTATCGACTGATTGTGTTGCTATTCACCATTTATCCGAGGTGCTGCGTGTCAGGAAGCACATAAAAGACATGGACGTCGCAACAAATACTCCCAGTTGCAGCAAACTGAGCTTGTTCTGCACTTCCTGTCCTCTCCCAAAACAGCAGGCGGTGAACGCTCTCCCCCCACCTCGAACCGCCATTCTGCCGCCTTGGAGATCTTCCTTCTAGCTCCAAGAAAGAAAACGTCACCGACCTCAAAGTCACAGATCACGGCGCGAATCCTCACCGACGCGGATGGATCTCACCATGATACACCCGCCTCCCGCTCAGCATGTATAAGCGGATATGTCTCTCGAGGCTGGGGCTTTCCCCAGCGGCTTTACGACAGCTGCGAGCCCCAGCATCCTCACCATTCCCCAGAGCTCTGTCGCCGTCGATATCGCAGCGACGATGCTTGAACACCTCGGTACCCTCAACACCCCCTACCGCCATAATCCGCAGCATCGCCGACCTCCCTAACCGCACGAGTCCACGATACCTCCAGAGCCCGAAACCCGGCTCGTCTCTCCTCTCGCTCAACTGGCCCAGTCCGCCGCGAAACCTCCTCATCATCCAGAAGCTCTATGCGCCGCACGTATCCGAGGCCGTCGCCAAGTTCGCCAAGTATATCCACGCCGAGTACCCCGAGGTCAACCTGGTGTTCGAGCCGCGCATTGCCGACACGCTGCGCGATCGCTTGCGCTTCCCCATCTACACCCCCGACGGCCGCGCCAACATGGCCGACAAGATCGACGTCATCACGACCTTTGGCGGCGACGGCACCGTGCTGCGCGCCGCGAGCCTGTTCAAGCTCCATGCGTCAGTACCGCCTATCCTGGCGTTCAGCATGGGCACGCTGGGCTTCCTGGGCGAGTGGGACTTCTCCGAGCACAAGAAGGCCTGGCGCGAGATGTACATGAGCGGCAGCGACGTCGCGGCGCGGGATGCTGCATATCCGCGCGGCGCCGGCGAAGAGATCAGCAGCAGCAGTGTGGAAGAGGGCTCGTCGGCGGGCGGCTGGGAACGTCTGCGCGGCCGCAGCCTCGGCGTCCAGCGTGCATCCAAGATCCTACTCCGGCACCGCATCAAGGCCGACATCTTCGCGCCCGACGGCACCAAGACCAACCACTGGCTGTCCGAGGCGCTGGCCAACGAGACACGCGATCCAGGCGCAAAGCCCACGGCCGCCTCACATGAACAGTCACCGCCCCTGCGCGCCATCAACGAACTCTCGGTGCATCGCGGGTCGCGTGGCCAGCTAGCCATCATCGACATCTACCAGAACGGCCACTTCCTGACCCAGACGCGCGCCGACGGCATCCTCGTCAGCACGCCCACGGGGTCGACGGCCTACAGTCTCAGCGCGGGTGGCCCGATCGTGCACCCGCTCGTCAAGGCCCTGCTGATCACGCCCATCAACCCGTGCAGCCTGAGCTTCCGATCGCTGGTGCTACCGCTAGACACCAAGGTGGTGCTCAAGATCAGCGCCAAGAACCGCTCGCCGGCGCTGGATCTCAACATCGACGGGAAGTTTTGCGCGGGCGGCGTGCAGCCTGGGAGCGAGATTCAGATTGAGGGCGAGTATGTTGGGCGTGCTGGGCCTGCCGGGGATTGGCATGGTGGAGTGCCGTGTGTGATCAGGACTGAGGATAACGACCCCTGGGTTGGAGGGTTGACAGGATTACTTAAATTTAACCTCCCTTTTGGACGGGAACATTTGGATGACTGGGAGTCATAGAGGAGGACTGTATAACATCTTTTTGGTTTCTTAGATATCCCACTCGTATGAGCGTTTGGTACATAAATTACAGGTAGGGTCACAATACACGGCGTTTGTTGGAAGCTCGGCGCCTTTCCTATTGAGAGAGTGCCGATATCTGGGAGATATGGAATAAAAAATGATTTTTTGATCTTCACCGCGGCCAGCTATGTCGAACAGGACATCACACATGTTAATAGGTAGATGAGGCACGCAACATGAAATGAAATGCTCAATAATCAAAGCGAGACGTTATTTTCAACTGCCATTCATACGTCCACAGTCCTCATTATCCGAACTCTATTGGCCTGTCAACAATCCGGACACTCGGCAACTCTCTAAAGAACCCAGCAGCCAGAATGGCAAGGCTCAGTTTTTCAATTCCGTACCGTTCTCCTTAAGATACCGTAGTGTCAAAGCTAACAGCCGAGCAGAGTGCACAAGCTTTAATAGGTATAAGTGCATAAGGGGGTGTCAACGGACTGGCTAGATTCACATTAAGATATAATAGATCGGCCATTTTTATCTCTGCTCTGTAAACTGCGGTAGCCTTAGACAGCGGGACTATATAAAAGTTATACAGTATAAATTTTCGAGCTAGAAGTAGATAATAAAGGAATGGGGACAAAGATTGATACAGTTCATTATCAACGCCTCGACATAACCCTAGAAAGTCCTACAACTCAAATCTACTTATTCTGACCGATTTCTTCGTTTTTCTAAAATGCCCTCATCTGCATTTAATTCTTCTACTCCTTAGGGTGCATTTCATTCCGCTCCGTATCCTTGTATGCGAGTGATAAAGCCTTGCCCCTGGCTGTCTACCAAAGCGGAGCAGTGATGTGTACCAATGTAAGTGAGCCTTCAATCTCCACGATACTACCAGACATCGATCCCGTGTTAGTCACGAGCCGCTACCCTGTGCCTGCTTCAGGGTTCTCCGGATACGGCTACGACTCACTTAACTCAAGCTGACTGCCTAACGACATGAAAGTCAGTAGTTTGTCTACTACCTGCTGTGCTTCACTTCGTGGACTCTAGTCCGGTCACAGACCCAAGGCAATCTTTTTCTCTGCGCGTCCCTTTAATGTGCATAAATAGTAGCGTGTGTAGAAATATCACTCTATACTGCCCGACTACTTTAATCTCGATGTTGCGTTTGATATTGCTTGAGATTGTTTTGAAGTGCTAAAGAGAATTGTGATTAGCCAATAAAGGTATAGTTTGTGACTTTCTTCACAGCAATTTTAGACTGGTATAAGGCCTGTGCTGAGGGGATATCTATAATCAGTTATCCGTTTCGTGATTTGTTAATAAAGTTACTCTCTCGGAGAACAGCCAAAAATGGGTAAGCTACTCTAATGTTTCACAGCATTTTTAGACTAGCCTAACACCTGTGGACGTCCGCCTCAGCTGAAGCAACCTATCACCTGATCTAAGGGTGTTTTTGCATTTTCAATAGCATCACTAGACTTATATAAGATCTGTGTATAGACATGGCACTATCTTCGGAGAGAAGATTGTCAATTTGTAGCCCTTTGTCTTGCCTCTGGTACTCGCTCTGTATCACCACTTTCAAAAATAACGACGCAAAGCCAGCACCTCCTGTTGAGTTTGTATAGTTTGAATGGTCTGTCCTCCGGATAGTGTAGTCATTACCTAGGTAGTGTCTATCACAAACGCCAGTTTCCTTGAAGTCAGTGCTACTCTGGAGAGAGGTTCAGGTAGCAAACCTCACTCAACAAATGATTATAGACCACAAGGCTTCCAACGTCGGATCAACACAGTCACATCAACTGGCCAACGCACGCTGAATAACTCCACTTACCAAATGGGTTTGTAACGGTGGTGGACAACTGGCTGAGCCATGTCACGGATGGGCCTTTGGTGAGTATGACTTGTCGATTCAACCCTACTATGCTCAAGCCTAATCAACTATAAGCAAAATTGGAAGTTTGACGCCTAGTTCATCATCTTGCTGCACGAAATATGAGGAATCGACTACCGTACCACCATCAGTTAGTACGTGTGGCCCGGCGCGGATGGTGGGCTAGCTATGATCTCTTTCATGGTCAGATCACCTCAGACCGGAAAGCAAATGACGCCTTGTATGGCCTCATCTAGAATGTCTTCGAACTCTAAAAAGTGTTCCATGTGTGTCTTATGGGCTCAAAGGCAGAGAGTTGCCACGTGTAAGGAGAAGGCATTTCTAAAGCTAGCAGATGCTATGTAGACATATCTTAGCGAGCAGTGGGGAAAAGAGGTTATCTGGTATTTTGCAGTCCTTCTAGGGAATCTTGCTTATAAGACTCAATTACCGTATCATGGTAATCTCGAGTTTTCATAGGGCAAACAGTTGCAGGAAGAAGATGAGTGCCTCATGGTGCTGTTGCACTGGGCCCAGCTCTGGGTGAGCTTCGACGCAAAAGAAGTACAAATGAGGAAACTTGACTTCAGAATACAGACCGACATACGAATCCAAACCATTTACTTACGAATAGTAATCAAGCAAACAATCCCACCTAAGCAAAGTAAAAAGTGATAAGAATCATGCCCAATCCGCCGGAGTGCTCACCGCCCGAACCCCGTCGGCCTACCCTAAATCGGAGCATCGGCAGGCCTCCGGGACCCCGAACTGCATCCGGCACCTCCGGAGGATCCGGGGCGTGGGCGCACAATCGGGATCTTGGCCTTGGAAACTCTGGGCACAGCCCCTCTACTAGGGATCTGCGGCTACCGGAGGCAAGGAGTGGTGGTGGTTGGGTGGGTGGGATCTGAGTAAGGTAAGGCGGCCAGGCGAGTCAAAGGATCTCCCAGCTGATGAGAGGTCAGAATGGCGCGCATGCATTGATCTCGTGGTCTGCGGATGAGACGTGTATGTAACCCAGCGCTTATGCCAGTTTCATGGGATGGGCCAAGAGCTTCCAAGCCTGCAGCCAAGCAAACAGTCAGCTCAGCAAAGACCTAAGACACGCGTATTTGGAAATGGGTATGATGTCGGTCTGGCTGGTCCATGATTATCGCCCAGACCTGGTGGGACCGGTTGGCATTCGAAAGTCGCCCGAGCTACCGTCTTGGCAGGCTGGGCATAATCCCAACTCCTTCAGAGGATGTAACGGAGACTGTAGCGGCTGAAGCCTCTCTCGAGTATGAGGGTTGTGTCGCCGCCGTCTCGCCTCGCCTTGCCTCGTGTGCCCGTCACCTCGTCTGCTGATGCTCGTCAAGACTAACTGAGACAACCACTCGACTCGAGTCTGATGATCGCCCATGAGGCTGCAACTCTCATCGAGATTTACAGCGGGCCTTAAATAATTCCCCTGGTGACGGGAACAGCGGGACTCTGGCCTCTCTAGGATCGGCGATAGACAGCCGCCGCGATGCCCGTTCCTGGCCTGGTCGTGTGCGCCGCGTTGCGTGGCCGCCGAGAAGCTAGGCGCAGAAGCTGATTTCATTCTGACTGACAGCTCCCCGTCTGGGTAAAGCTGCAGCGGTCTGCTTCTCTCTCTTGTCAGTACATAGAATCCAGGGCGGCTGGGGAGGACGGAGGTAAACATACGTACCGTTCTTTGTCTTATCACCTGGCCTGGCCTGGGCTCTTAATGCTCTTAATCCCCCACCGCCCTCCCTTCGCCCTCAAGCGCTCGCTCTTCACTCTCTCCGTCATGGCTGGATTCTTGTCGTCTCGCCTGACGCTCCTGTTGGCCGCTGCTGCAGCGCTCCAGCTGAGTTCTCCAGCAGGGGCCAGCAGTCGCAACATTGTCCGCTACGACGTCGCTGCCTCAGGTTCCGGTACGTGCCCCCCTCAGGCAGCTAACCTGCCCTAAAGGAAAGCGGGAAGCTGCTGCTCAGCTGCTGCACCTGCCTCCAATCGCCGGCCGCCAACATTGACGTCACTACAGCTCCCGCGAAAAACCTCCCTCGCGATCTTTCAACCCTCTCCCATCGAGGCACCGACGAAGCCCCCAATGGCTACACGCCCACCGACGTCGACTGTCCCAGCACCCGCCCGACCATCCGCAATGGCACCGGCATCAGCGACATGGAGAAGGAGTGGCTGCCCAAGCGCCGCAACGCCACCATCCCCTACATCCGCGACCTGCTGAAGCGCATTGCCATCCCGGACTTCGACTACGAGACCTACCTCCAGGATGCCGAGACCGATCCCACTGCGCTGCCCAACATCGGACTGGCCGTGTCGGGCGGTGGCTATCGCGCCATGCTGTGCGGTGCCGGAGCGTTGGCTGCGTGGGATAACAGGACTGATGGCAGCACCGAGTCGGGCAACCTGGGCGGCCTGCTGCAGAGCGCGACGTATCTCTCCGGGCTCTCAGGTGGAGGATGGCTCGTGGGCAGCTTGATGATGAATAACTTCACGTCGGTGCAGGAGAGCGTCAACTTCGCCGGCATTTGGCAGCTGCAAAACTCCATCTTCGAGGGCGAGTATCCAGCCTCCTCCTATCACAACTCAACACTGACCGATTTCCACAGGCCCCGAGCAGTACAGCCTCCTCGGCTACTACGATGAGGTCTTCGACGCCGTCTCCGACAAGCACGATGCCGGCTTCCAACGCTCCCTGACCGACTACTGGGGTCGCATGCTCTCCTACCAGCTCATCAACGCCACCGACGGCGGCCCGGGATATACCTGGTCCTCGCTCGCCGACGACCCGGACCTGTCCTCCGGCAACGCACCTCTCCCGCTCCTTGTCGCCGACTCGCGCGCCCCCGGCGAGACGATTATCCCCATCAACTCCACCATCTTCGAGTTCTCGCCCTGGGAGCTCGGCTCCTACGACCCCACGCTGCGCGGCTTCGTCCCCCTCAAGTACGTCGGCAGCGCCTTCGAGAACGGCACGCTGCCCAAGAACGAGAGCTGCGTGCGCGGCTTCGACAACGCCGGCTTCGTCATGGGCACGTCCAGCTCCCTGTTCAACCAGATCGTGCTGTACCTCAACAGCTCGTCCGACAGCAACTACATCCCCTCGGACATCCCCGACTTCGTGATCGACACCCTCGAGGACATCTTCAGCGCCCTGGGCAGCGCCGACGACGACATCGCCGACTGGACGCCCAACCCCTTCCGCGGCTGGAACCCCGACGAGAACCTCAGCGCCAACTCGACGCGCCTGACGCTCGTCGACGGCGGCGAGGATCTCGAGAACGTCCCCTACTACCCGCACCTGCGCCACGACCGCCACGTCGACGTCGTCTTCTCCTACGACTCCTCGGCCGACACCGACTCGCTCTGGCCGGACGGCGCCTCCGCGACCGCCACCTACGAGCGCTCCCTGGCCTCCATCTCCGAAGGCTCCTCCTTCCCCGTCGTGCCCGGCCTCAACACGTTCCTCAACCTCGGCCTGAACACCCGCCCGACCTTCTTCGGCTGCAACGCCTCCAACACCTCCGAACCCTCCCCCCTGATCGTCTACATCCCCAACTACCCCTACGTCTACGCCGCCAACATCTCCACCTTCCAGATGAGCATCAACTCGTCCGAACTCTCCGCCATCATCGAAAACGGCTACTCCGTCGTCACCCAGCTCAACGCCACGCGCGACCCCGACTGGCCCGTGTGCGTCGGCTGCGCCATGCTCGCCCGCAGCTTCGACCGCACCAACACGACCGTCCCCGCAAAGTGCCAGAGCTGCTTCGACACGTACTGCTGGAACGGCACGCTGGACGAGAGCGAGCCCGCGCCGTACTGGCCCGACTTCGTGGGCTCCAAGATCGACGTGGAGAGTCTTGCGGCGGGGTTGGCCAGCCGGGTGAGTATGGCTGGGCTGGTTGCTGCGGTGGCGGCGGCGGTGCTTGCGCTGTAACGATCTGGGCTGTGATTTTGGTATATATAACATTGGATGGGAAAAGGAGTCTTGATTTTTGGAGTCATTTTTTGGAATATCTTGGTAGTACCGTCATTTTGGATGGCACGATTTGGAAATGATGACACCTCAGGGGTATCGATGATGATTTGGGATCTATATCTTGGAAACCACAGCTTCTCGGCTGTTATGAATTGACGTGTTGGATGCCCATTCATTATTTGCTTCGTAGGCTAAGAAGTGAATTACCAGGACTGATACTTCCATGGCAGCAGGCCCCATCGTTTGCTCAGGGGTGAACACCTTCATTACAGACCCTAACATCCATACATGGCCGCCTTACCAATACACTGACATCTAATAGATAACCACCAAAAGAAAATCATCTCCCAATATCTTCGGCCTCATCACACCGTCCGAGCCCGCTTCAGATCCGCCTTCAGCCCCCCTTTGCGCTCTTCCTCCTCTTCTTCCTCGTCACCTCGCATGTATCCATGTTTTCGCACCACATCCCGCGTGTCTTCCTCATAGAACTCATTCACCATCATATCAACCTCCATCGCTACCCCGAGCGTCCATGCGAACCTGTTCGCAAGCCACGAATACGGAGACCACATCCCCCATAGTTCATCTGCAAAGGCCAACATGACGGTGCTGAAAAAAGCCAGCGGAATCGTCCGCAACAAAGAAGACAATCGAGGCGCTTGAAAGTCTCCATCACTATTCGGGGGGCCTTGGAGCATTCTGCAGTGGCGCGGTGCTAAGTTCACTGAGCCGAAGATTAAAGCACAGATGAAAAACCGAAGCATTGTGTAAGGGAGGATGTCTTTGTGGGTGTGGACGGTGCAAACGCGTCCAGCCACGCCCAGTGTTTCAATATTCTCCCCTGGAACCCTGTCAGTGAGTGCTTTCTCGGTTTCCATCGCAATGGGCATAAAGGAGACTAGGTCATACTCAAAATCGGCGTCCTGTGGTGTTCTACGTTTTCCGCATCGACCAGATTCTCGAAATGGTTCCGAATTGTGTATATGATTTGCTGCGGTACCAGGCTCGGCCTTTTCGTTCTCATGCGCTGCGTCAGAAACTCGCGTTCCAGTTGCAAAGCGAAAACCTCAAAGAAGGATTCGACGGCCACGAGATTGCGCGGCGGTCTCAACATGATGCGCGAGGGCAGCTTTGCCAAGGCGGTTGCATCACCACCAGCACGTAGGTGCTTCAGCGAGAGGGCGACTCGCCGACAGTAGCGTGTGATATCGGGCTCGCAAGTATTGCCGCGTATCTGATGAGCGAGAGCGATGGGGAAGGCGACAGTGAGGGCGAGGATTTCGCTAGAAAGTCAGGGGAATCAGCCTCGCCCAGTGAAGGAGGTATCAGGGGCTGGGAGCAGGGCAGAAACACGAACTAGGTAAGTAACTGAAGATCATGATCCTCCCCATCTTTGCTAGGTCTCGTCGTTTTGAGTACGCAATACGCCAGTGTCGTCGCTGCTTGCCTCACGGCCTCCATCTTATCCCTCGCAGCGCGAGAACTTTAGCATGTCAGTGCCTACATCCAACCGAAGTGTAGAAACCAACCTGCCTCAACTGCCCATGCGCCGTCAGGAAAATAGCTGATGCCCCGAAGGCTGCTTCCGCCCATGACCCGAAGGTGTTGAATCTTGGCTGTGACGTGACAACTCCCGTCGGGCGATGAACCGGCGGCACTTCTGTCAAATCTCTAGTGTTTGGACCACACTTGAATGATAGCACTGGAATCCATGTCATCCAAGGATGGAACACTGCTATTAAAAAGCCCCAGACGACGAAGGAGAGGTATATGAGAGTAATGGTGCGCCAAGAACGCCCCGGGCGGATAGAATAGCTGATGGCGTCGGACGTGGCTACATCACTCAGCTTCTTGTCAATCTTGGCCACCGTACGGAAACGCCTGATCCTGCCGAGAAGTCTCCATGGGTAAATCCAAGACCGAATACTTCTTGCTTCATCGTTGTCCCAGATTGGCAGTGGTTGACAACCCGACTCGAGGTCAAGATCGTCCGTGCCAGAACCAACGCTGAATTCAGCATCTTCATCAAGCGACTCATCAGTGGGGAACAAGCAGGACCGCAAACGTAAAACCCCAGCCGAGGATAGGGAGCTTGTTTCTTTGGAGAATCGTGGGAGGCACCATGAGAGGTTGTCAGGAGGTGGCGAGGCGGTTGCGTCAAGGTTAGCAGGCATGCTCCTGGAGGCATAGCGGCGGCTGAGCTGGTGAGAAGAAGCCCAGTCAGGGAGATCGGGGTGAGTAGTAGAGGGCGTCATTTCGACAATTGGTGCTGACGGGAGAGCAAGGGAAAAGAGAAGAGAGAAAAGAGATGAGCGGGGGAGGGAGAAGAGTGCTCTCACATATTCCTTCCTGCTGAACTTTTAGTCGTTAGACGCTCTTTCCTGTCTTTATTGGGTCATTTGAGGGAAAGAACCAGTCACACTGTTGCCAGAAGACTTGTGCAGACTCTCCTAGTATCTCCTTCCCTCAGTCTCGATGTCTCATACACAGTGACAGAAGTCAGTGAGAGCAGTCACACTTTGGACAATTCTTTCCATCATTAGACGTATCTCATACTCTTCTCGATCGCTTAGTTCAGCGGCACATCCCTCCCTGTCTTCGCACTCTCCACAAGCGCTTCAATAACCCTCAACACATCCCTTGCCTCCGTCGGCTTCACCGGTACATCCTCCTCCTTTCCACTCGCAACAGCCTCCCCCCACGCCGCATAGAAGGCCTTATAGGTCTGAGGCTCCAACAGGGGTACCTCAGCCGCCTTTATGGCTCCATCCTCACCCACAATGTGTAGAGACATATCTTCAACGTGATCCTTCCCGAAGCCCGCATCCGTTGGCTTCCCACCCGCCTTCAATTGGTCCTCTTGGTGATCTAGTCGCATCTTGCGGAAGCTGCCCTTGAATCCACGCACCCAGAATCGCGGCTGAGTCGCCTCGGCAGAAATCACGCTGATACCCACGTTAACGAGCATACCATCGGGGTAAGTCAGCTGCGCAGAGACGCCATCCGGGTTCTCCAGGTCGAAGCCGCCGGCGCGCTGGTTCAGCAGCTTGCCGTGCACGCTGGCAGGCAGGCCAAAAAGTGTGTACACCTGGTCGATCAGATGCGTGCCCAGATCGAACAGTGCACTACCGCCATCAGCAAGCGGGAGCTGGCCCTTCCAATTAACGGGGGAATCGGCGCGGTAGCGGTCAAAGTGTGTGTTGAACTCAACGACGCGGCCCAGCGTGCCCTGCTTGAGCAGATGCTGCACCGTCAGGAAGTCCGAGTCCCAGCGGCGGTTCTGGTACACGCAGATGAGCTTGCCGGCGCTGTGGGCAATCTCAATGAGCTTCTCAGCCTCAGCAACGGTGGGCACGAAGGGCTTCTCGGTCATCACATGCTTGCCGGCCTCAAGGGCAGCCTTGGTCAACTCGAAGTGGTTGTTGGGGGGCGTCGTGATGGTGACAACGTCGACATCCGGGTCTGCGAGGAGCTGCTGGACGTCGGTATAGTGCTTGATAGAGGGGTGGTCCTCTGGCGCAGAGTTGCCGGGCTTGGGGCTGCGCTGGACGATGCTGTGGAGGGTGAACTGGGGGGTGAGGGTGATGAAGGGGATGTGGAAGACCTTGGCCGAGAGGCTGCGAGAGAGTCAGTGCCTAATCCATGAATGCTCATAGCGATGCCCTCATCACATCATGAGCTCAGTGCGGGGTTGGACATGAGAGAGGGAGAGAGAAAGCCATGACGTACCCGTATCCCACAACACCGACGTTATAAGTCTTGCCAGTCATCTTGCCGTTTGTCTGTCTTCTGTCTTGCTTCACAACTGATGATGTTCCGTCTCAGCCCTTTTATAGCGTCAGCTCATCGAAGTTCAGGTTCAGTGCGGAGTACTGTAGTCCACAACATCTCCAAATCACGGTACCACTAGAAGCGGAAATTCCGCCCGCTGAGGGGTCACCGCGTGCTAAGAAGACTTACAACGGGGCAGATTGGGTCTGGGCGAGTAAGAGAACCGCCGACAAGGTGAATTCGGCCGAAGCAGCTGAGTAATGCGAGGTTTTTATCACGAGACAGTTTGCACAAAGAGCCGGAGTAGTCTCCGAGACGTGGGAATTCACCCCGCGGGATTTCATCATGGTGCAAGTCCAGCCGAAGGCGTCTCAACAGGGCAACTCCCCCCGATGTGGGGCCGTGTGCTCCGGCTTCGGCTCCGGGACGCATGCTCTCTCTCGGCGGGCAAGAACCCGGCGCGGAAGGAGGTTCTCTCCGGAGGCTACGGGGCGCCGTTCCGCGAGAAGTCTGGGGCTTGGGGGAGACGGATGATGGACTTTCGGTCTTTGGGCGCGCCCTCGCTGTTTGATACGCTGTCCGTGGCTCTCGCGACGCGAAAGTCCGGGGAAAAGTCCGGCGCAGACGATTATATCATCATGACAGTCCGCGACATATAACAGCCACAAACTATTTCGCGGTGTATCCTATGACTACATCTTCACATCTGCATCTGAATTCGCAGGGTTTCAAGCATCGTAGTACTCACAAATCAACATGTCCAACACCGACAAACTCACGCTCTACCGCGGCGCTCCTCCAACGCCCAACTTTGTATGGTCCCCCTTCGTCAACAAACTCGAAGCCCGTCTACGCTTCGCCCAGATCCCCTATCGAACTGCTGAAGGCTCTCCTAAGACCGCTCCTCGCGGCAAGATACCCTACATCGAGCGCTCCGGGGAGATCCTCGGCGACACAACCCTCATCATCAACCACCTGACCGACTGCTCGCTTCTCCCCCCTCTCAATGAGAATCTCACTCCGGCGCAGGCAGCTCGCGATCTTGCGTTGCGTGCCCTGCTCGAGGACAAGGTGTACTTCTACAGCTTGCGCGAACGCTGGTGGGACAATTACTACACCATGCGCGAAGGCGTGCTCGCACCTGTACCCTGGCCGCTGAGAGTGCTCGTCGGGCTGCTCGCGTACCGGACTATCTCAGCTACGCTTGTTGGCCAGGGCACAGGGCGATATGATGCAGGTGAAGTTGCGGCGTTGAAACACGAGGCCTGGCGCGCACTGGAGGATCTACTGCAGGAGACGAGGACCAGCGGAGGGGAGCCGTTCTGGGTTCTGGGAGGAAAGGAGCCGACCGAGGCAGATGCAACGGTGTTTGGATTTATAGCTTCGGCGTTGGTGTGTGATGCGTGAGTGTTTCTGTGATTGTGATGTGGGAGTGTTGCTGATAAGATGGGTAGGGCACCGGCGACGAAGGCGATTGTGAGGGCGTTGCCTGTGACCGTTGAGTATGCAGAGAGGATCCGGGAGAAGTACTATCCCGAGTATGACAAGTGGGAGGCGTTGAAAGAGGAGGATTAAGTCGTTCGTGGTGTTGTATTCCGTGTCCGTTGATTCGCATAGGGTTCGCAATCTACATGGCTCTCGTTGAGAATTTGAAGCTCGTGAAGTTCCGCATATTCGAAACAAAAGGTAATAGGAGAGGATCTTCTGTTTTCGATTGACAGTGTTTGTGTACACCTTTCCGTTGCTATGTTATTAGCAGCCAACTACCACGTTCAGCCATTGAGCGAACAGGCATCATGCCTTGCAACATTCTTGGGTTTCGTTTGCACTCGATTTTGATCTGAAATCTTTCGTTCTGCTACTATTAATATCTATCCTAAAGATTTGCTTGCCTACAAGTAGCTAGTACAGCAACCGCTCCTCTCTCCAAGGGTCGACGCAGGACGTCCTGGAATGACAACTAAGCTTTTTTCCTTGAAACCGTTCTTGATGGGCGTTCTCAGTTGTAAACTCTCAGAAAACAGGGTCAACGCGATGTCGAAACCTTGGAAGCTTCGTATTCCCATCCTCAGGTGAGGATCCAGATCCAGTTTCATCAACGGTGAGAGAAACAGCATTCAAAACAAGGTCAGATCACCCAGCGATCAGGCACCGGGAAATCCCAAACAAGTTCCATTCAGAAGCAAATCCCACAATTGTTGACATCCCTCGGTCGATTTCCACGGCATTCTCGTACCGGCCGGCAATGTCGCATCGCAATTCCGGAATCCATAGTCACCAAGCAATCCGAAACGCAGCCAAGGACCAACAACGGCCTCATCGGCAACAAACAACTCACGCAGCCCAAACCAACACGCAGGAAGGAAAACCACATGTTAAAGAAAAACAATAGTGCAGCAGAACTTACCTCGGACTGCTAGCTGCGCCGCGTACGCCCAATTTCGGCACTCTGCACATCTCAACTCTAGGAGCCCAGCCTAGAGACCAGACGGGAAAGCCTTTCAGAAATAGAAATAGAAATCCCCAAAATCAAGCAAAAAAGGAGTCGCAGCGCCACACACACACACCCAGAAATGCAACCCCGGATCGGCGGTCTTGCCCACGATGCAGCGCGGCAGCGGCAGCATCAAATAGATGGGACTTTGCAAGGGTACCAGTCCCCGGCAAATGCGACATGCCTAAAGCGGCCTGGAGCTTACTTGTAGGGGAGTTCCCTGAGGGTCGCGGGAGGGTGTGGTGGGCGATGCAAGCGCTGCATAATTGTGCATTGCTGGGCCAGGGGCAGGATGCGGGAATACGAAGCCAGTGGCAAAGGTGCGGTGCGCGGGACGGGAAGCTGGGCCATGATGTGAGGCGGGCAGTCAATGAGACGACGGACGTTACATGAGAGTCTGTCTGTCTGTCTGTCTACGTCAGTCAGTCCATCAGGTTTGTTTGTGCCTCAGCACAGCCTGGCCTGGTCCGAATACGCCAGGGCAAACCGGGTTCTGAGGGAGCTATTACATAGCTATTAGCTACGGGAGACTAGCCGCCGTGCGTGCATCCAGTAGCATGGATGGATGCTGCGTGACACATTGCATGGACATTGGCAATGCAACATCGGTGGTTGACCAGCTGTGAGCAAACGGGAAGCTGACCTGACCTCAGATGATTCGAGTTTTTGTTTGTCCAAACTCTGTTCCACTCGCCACCACCAACCAGCCCGTCCAAACAGCCTTCAGAGTCATAACCCTAATTCCCTCCCTCATCTCGCCTGCGGATCGCCATGCCTTCATGTGAGCAAGTGCCAGCAGGGAGCCTCGGCGTGGCGCACCAGGGGTGTTAAGGATCTCCCCCAAACAGGGCAATGAGCCAATGAACAAGAAAAAAATTTGAGGATTTATTGACCAAACCCCGGACGAACCGGATGTCGGAATGGGGGCGTGGTGGGTAGACGCCAAACCCGGGGTGGAGGATTGGTACGGCTCGCCCAGCAAGCCAGCGGCCCATAATGAGCTGATGATGAGGAGCAGCGACGATCGATCTCTCCTGCGAATGAGGGCGAGCGAGCGATCAGCGGACCAGCCAGAGCGGTTCCTGCGTTGGAAGTCAGGGAGTGTGCTGTAGTGTCCAAGCGCAGAGCTCTGAAAGCTGTCACTTCAGCAACCCTCCCGCCGTCTCGGCATTTGAGACATCCCTCGGGAACGGCGTGCGCTCCGCGTGGGTTTCGTTTCGGGCGTAGCATGTGATGGCGTTTTGTGTCTGGCGGAACTTCCCAGAGGTTCTGTTCTCTGTTGTCTCTCCTCCGTCCAGCAAGCAGCACACCACCAGCATCCCTCAGGGGAACATTGTTCAGCCCAACCCCGGATTTTGTGAAATTGTGCACTGACACGGCTGGCCCCCTTCCCACCCGGTTCATTAATGCCGAGATCCCCTTCTCCGTTCTCCTCAGTGGAGGGATTTGACTCTTCTCGTGGCAAACGGTCCTCTGAGCAGCAAATCTCGGGCAGTGACACGCCTCGTCCACTCAGCCCGCTGCTTTGGAGCAATGCGCCGAAATTGTCTCCTCTCACTCTTTTCGTTGGGGCCGATCGCACTCGGCCGTGTGGTGCAAAAGCGGAAGTCTGGCCGCACCGGAGCTTCTCCAGCTTCGCAAAACCCCAGAAAGCAAAGCGGTTAGCGGGCTTTATTCCCGGCATGGCGACGCGCTAGAAGGTGCTGGAGAGCGGATTCTGTCTCTGTCTCTCCGTGGCTGGCCGGAGAGGTGACGCTCGCTGAGTGTCTTGACTCCCACTTACACTGACCTGGCCTGACCTGACCAACCCCCGGAACTACCGCCCAAAGGTTCTGTCCGAAGGATTTCCCTCCCTCCCTGGTCCTTTCGGCCCTGTTGTGTGTGTGTGGGTTCTGTTCTCCCGCGGCCAACCACTGCCAGCCTCGCCCCTGGTCCCCGTCTGGGGAATGGGATGGGGCCCTGGGATCGGACTACGGAGCGCGGCGTCGCCTTAGACACACAGCTTGTGTCTGTAGATCCCATCTTTTTGTCGTCTCTCAGTCAACCCCGGACCTGACTAGGTTCCTCGTCGTCTCCAGCGTGCCGTCAATACATAAAGCCCACTCCCCTCCCGCATTGAATGATCCTCTTTCTTCTTCTCCTCCCCATCCACTCGCTTGCTCGATCATCTGCACTCGTTGTCAACTCCCCCGCTGTCTCTCTACAGATCCCCAGATCTTTCAACTACCAACAGCCGTCAAGATGAAGTACGCTTTCGCCGCCGTCGCCCTCGCTGCCGTTGCCAGCGCGCAGACCATCTCCGACATCCCCTCGTGCGCCATCCCCTGCCTGGACGACGCCATCACCTCCAAGACGAGCTGCTCGACCACCGACGTCGCTTGCATCTGCGAGAACTTCTCCACGGTCCAGTCGGCTGCCACCAGCTGCATCGTCTCCAAGTGCGGTGCTAGCGAGGCCGTCAGTAAGTAGCCCCTGAGACTGTATATATGTCATTCTTTCTCTCTAACACGCCCTCCAGACAAGGTCCTGCCCGCTGCTGAGGCTCTCTGCAAGGCCGAGTCCACCGCCGCCACCTCCGCTGCTGCTACCACCGCTGCCGCCTCCTCTTCGGCCGCCGTGAGCTCTGCTGAGACCTCTGCTGCTGCTACCACCTCCGCTGCCGCTGTCACCACCTCGGCTGCTGGCACTACCTCTGCCGCCGCTTCCACCTCCGTTGTGACCAGCGTTGTCTCCAGCGCTGCCACCTCTGCTGTTGTTGGCAGCAACTCGACCGCTGCCGTCACCACCACTGCGGCCTCTGGCTCTGCTTCTGCCTCTGGCACTGCTGCTGCCACCACCTCCGCTGTCACCACTGGCGGTGCTGCTGCCCTGGGCTCCATTGGCACCCTCGCCATGGTTGCTCTGGCTGCCCTGGCTCTGTAAGAGCCTTCATTTCACTCGTTCACGGTTCATGCATGGGAAATGGCACGAAAAAGACTGCGATGAGATGAGATGAGACGTAAATGGTTATGAGGCGGTTGGATGTGTATGTGAAGAGCAGAAGAACCCCAGGCGTCGTGTAAGCGCGGCCATCGGGAGTGTGTAATTACAACTGGGCAAATACAAACCAAACCAACCAGGAGGAATTTCTGGGTAATAGTAATCCGCATGTGTCTGGAGAAAACGTACATACGAAGAATGCAAGTGAAATGCGAGCCTGAATAACCAAGCTATTGTCTCTTCACGTGTCTGTTCACTGGTGAATTAGTCTCACAGCGAGACATGCCACGCAATACTTGCCTCGGCCGAATCCCCCGCAGCCAAGCTAATGTAGGCCAAGCCACCTGACAAGAAGAGACTAATGGAATCCGTCGGTCCCCCAGAAAACCAAGTTTTTCCCCCAAACCCCGGCGTCCCCGTGTATGTACGTACCTTGATCGGCAGGCAGCTGCCTCGCTAGATCATCATGCCGAATCAAGGAAAGGGAAAGAAACTTCTGTCCGGATCTGTCGAGCTGGCCGATGCCCTCTTACTGTACGGAGTATACTTGTCGACGATGCGTGGCGCTTAGCTCGGGACCGGCGGCCGAGAGTCTCACCATGTCCGCCACCACTCTACGTAACCAGAGTGATACAATTAGTAGTTGTCTAAGTCTCTGGTGTGAAAGAAAAGTCAATTGAAGAGTTAACAGTGAAGAGATTTCGTTGGGGGCTCTGGGAATGTCATTGTGTCGTGATGCTGCTTGGCCAGCATGCAAAGTTATTTTTGGCAGAGGCAACCCGATGACGTTTTGTTTTGCTTTTCAGCTGCTGCGGTGCCTATGCAGGATGGACGCTAGACTAATACAATAGCTGTTCCTACCTATACGTGCCCCGGACTAGTCACCTGGCTGGTGATGAGTTGGAGTGCGGGGAAGACTCCGGTCTCGCGACAACTGACAGAGACCTGGAATGGGTCGCCTGGGTGATGGCCGACGTGCATAGCAACAACTCTTCTTTAGAATAGAACTATCTCCAAGAATTATGACCCGGTAACATTCATCAGTCGCTATCCTGCTCCATGACCATTAATCCACCCCCGCGACCCGTATTCTCCCGCAGCTGTGCTTCCAGACTCGCAACCTCATCCTCCTCTGTCTCAGCGTCCAACCTCATTCCCACGTGGTCAAAGTCCATCGATGAGCTTTACAAAGCCACAGCAGCCAACAACATTGTAATGGTTGCAGTCTCCGTGCCGCAGCCATGTTCAAAGAAGGGACGGTGAGGGCGTCTGCAACCCCCCTGACGGACAATGTCTTCCCTCCGATCACCTCCCCAAGGCATCATATCAACCCCATGCCACTCTCAATCTCCCCAATCCACTCATTAACCTTCTTCGCAACCGCCCACGTCGAATCTATTCCTCATTAGCATCAACATAATCAACCCCTCTCACAAGAAACTCACCCTCCCTCGTACAAAACGCATGCGGAATCCTCCCCCCCTCATCAACCTCAACCCTCGTCCTCCCCCCTCTCTCTCCATGCTCCCTCCTCCTCTCCACAAACTCATCCCTCACCCTCTCCGCAACCCAATGGTCCTGCTTTGCATAAAACAAGAACCACTTCGGCGTCTTGCCATCCCCCTCATCCGCCTCCGCCACCTCCCACAGCTCTTCTTCCCACTGCTCCTCGCAAATCTCCGCCATTTCGTGGCATCCCAGCACGACGGCCTGGCGCACGCCGTCGCGGCTCTTCAGCCATGAGGCGGTCACGTTGGCTGCTCGCCCTGTGAAGCCGAGGATGCGGCGGACTATCCATTCTAGAGCGCCGGTACCGAACGGTAGGAGGAGGAGTCGAGCTGCGATGTGTGCTGCTGGGGCGGCTGGGCGAAGCAACTCCATGCGGCGTCCACTGGGCGACTGCGCAATGTGTGTCAACGTCGGGAAGAGCAGGATACCGTGCCTGAGCCGTAGATGCGGCGCCCTCGCTGGGTTCTTCATGTGACGATGGTACAGCTCAACAGCGATATACGCGCCCACAGAATGGCCCATCAGAACAACCACGTCGTAGGGCTTCCCTCCATCATCGTGCACTCTTTGCTTCGCGACATCCTCAAACATGCCCTCAATCTGACCCTCCAAGTCCCACGGCTCACAACCATGCCCAAACGGTTCATGATCCTCATCCACAAAGCCCAGCAAATTGCGCCCGTAGATGTCGTAGGCCGTGTCTTTCTCGGTACCTGCCAGCAGCCCGCGCAAGTTGGCGAAGAAGTCGGCGTAATACTCAATGAGGCCGGGATTGCCGCAGATGAAGTAGATCAGGGCGCGGCGCTGGATGCCCTTGGTCTTGGTTGACGGGACAAAGATGTCGGACACCATCTTGAGAGTGTCAATTGGCGTCAATGTGAGTGCATTGAAGTGATGAGGTTGACATTGAGATGCTGGGAGTGAGTGGATCAAGTCTGATAAGCTACTGTGCGGCCGATCCCGAGGTGTCCGTGGCTGTAGGGTAAGTAAATTGAGGACAACTGATGCAACTTCAGCATTATGCAGACAATTGATGCTATTCAACAGCTCACTTAACAATACTATAAACTACCATAGCCAATGCGGACCTGCCCGACAAGCTCTTACTATCCCATTAACCCCTGAATTACCAGACCCAGGCCCAAGCAGAATCCCATGCTTTCCAGTAACAAGACCAGGTCCCCTTCGTCTACAGGATGAGAGTCCTTCATTGCTTGTTTGAAACATCCTCAACGCCCAATCTGGACCGACTTGCGTACCTCGACGAGCGCCCAGTGTTTCTTGTTCACTACCGCCCACGGAGGCATATACTGTCTCAACTGATGGAACACCGGGATAACATTCGGATCGTTGCCGTCGCTCCAGCCGCAGTTGACAGTCATTGTCATCGGTCCAGCAACCCGTACCGGCTCGGAAGCTTTGGAGCCCTTTTTAGATCCCTTTTTGGAATCCTTTTTGCTGCCTTTTTTGGAGACCTTTTGGGTGGCTTTTGTGAGATCCCTGCCGGCTTCTGTAAGGTATAGCGTTACATTCCACGGGACGCTTCGATCTCGTCTCCAGAGCTCAATATTGCTCAACCCGCCCTCCGCAGGCAACCCGCCAAATCGGGTATCTATGGGGTTGCCGCCCTCGACTTCATAATTGTACACCAGCCCGGTGAATTCCAGAGAACAGACTCGTGTGTCGATGGCATCGATCATGACCTTTGCTCTCGCAGCGTTGTTCTCTTCCACCTTCACTGTGACCAAGTCTGAGAGCTTCTTTCCAGGAACCAGATTCGGAGGGAGTCCCGAGGCGTCAAATGTACAGTCCTTGAGGTTCTTCATAAGTTCATTTCCTTCGCATTTCATCGTCTTTCCCGCGGCGATTGGAACGGAGTCGATAACTTTCCGTGTATACTCCTCAATGCCGGTTAGAGATACAACATTGGTCTTCCGATCGAGATCGATGATCTGCTGGAAGCCAAACTTGAAACGATGTGAGGCCGAGAACGGGAACACAACCAGGTTGTAAGACAAGGTGCAGATAAACACACACAAAAGGAAAAGCGGGAGATGATGGGTGACGCGGTGGATGAACGGCGTCATAGGAAGGAGCAAGAGAATGCTGGTCAGGCCTATAGCCAAAACTGGGAGTATGAGACTGCTCCCGTCCACGCCGATCATCTGGAGAGCCGACATGCTAACAAGGCCGAGGTTTCCGATCATAATCAGAGGGACTGGTGCCAGAAGGAGGAATTGCAAAAACCAGGTCCAAGACGGCAGCCGCCCAGACCAAGACTGTTCATGTCCATACGGCTGGTAACTTCCGATGCTGGGCGACGACGGAGAACCCTCCGGGATAGACCGTCGATAGGTATTAGCGAAAGACGTCTGCTGGTTGGAGGAGCCATAACCAGGTTCACCTGCTCTAAGCGGCGTCGTCTCAGTCGCAACCTCCGGCGCATCGTTCTCTCCATCGTCGCCTTCAGGCTCGCCTTGGTCGTCGCCTTGTTCATCCCCTTGCTCGCCGTCAAGTCCAGTCACAGGGAAACTCCCGATCCTTGCTGGGAAATCTCGATCCTGATGCGCATCGCGCAGCTGGGCTGCGAATTCATGCTTGCCAAGCAGGGCGCATTGTTCCAACAGGCTGATAACCAGGGCAAGGAACACGCCAGACTGTAGGAAAACGGTAGGGTAAAGCGCCGCGATGTGTTTACGATCCTCGAGAACCGCCGCGGCAACTTGCGCCACCCAGCCAAACGAAAAGAGCCAGATATTGACATATCCGCGATGTAGGGCGCTGGGACGGACGACGCTGGCTCCTCGCATGATCAACCAAAAAGAAAAGTAGCATATGGACATTGTCATGGCCCAACTAAACAAGTCAGCCAGTGAACGAATTTTTGACATTCTTCATACTCACACTGAATAGCCACAGCTGTAGATGATGAAAGGATTGAACTTGACGAGGAGGAACACTGAGCCTACCGTCAACCCTATGGAGAATATCAGCGCGAAGGGGTAGCGGAAGAACCCTTTCCACCCGCCGAATTGGACAGGTTCTTCCTCGTCGAAATCGTCTGGGTTTTTGACGTCGCTAGTGAAGAAGTAGTACTTGTCATAGCGCTTCAGTATATACGTGATGGCAATGAGGATTAGCGGCGTAGCGACAAGCAGTGTCAAGGACCAAGCAAAAAGACCTTTGAGAGCAAACGTTGCCCAGGCATCGCCGAACATATCGAACCAAACCCCGTCTGCAGGTTTTCCGCTGTCAACTTTGTCCTTCCTCTTGTCGGGGCGAGGGCCCGTGAATACTGTGCCGGTGGTCTCTGATAAACTTTGAGTAGAAAAGAGAGCGGCTGAGAGCATATGCCATAAACTGTTTATCGAGGCGTGCCGCACATCATCGTCTTCGGTATGGTACCGAGATCTTGGCGCGTAAAAGGCGATATCCAAGCCTCGTTGACCGAATACGTCCTTCCAAACCGAATAGTCTGTCCCTGACTGCATCCATCCTTGTTCGAACACATTGTGTACGACGACAGAACCGAACGGATGGGGGGTCTTCCGATACGCTTCGGTAACTTGAAGATCGGTGGCCCGGAACAGCAATGCACGGCCTCCGGCTCCGGCTCCCTCAAGATTGACAAACGTGTGGCAGAATTGGAGTAAAGGGCTGTATCCGAAAGCCTTCGCTCCGAGCAAGCCGTCTTCCTCGGCGTTGTTGAACAGCAAAACGATGCCATTGGTGGGCTGGAGGTCTTTGGATGTGAAGTGGCTTAGCATTTGAAGCATGGCAACGCAGGCAATCGCATCGTCAGTTGCGCCGTAGGCGGTCGGGACACTATTCACCATTAGCAAGCGTATCACCACACCTGGAAACATCCTACTCACGAGTCCCAGTGGCAGTTCACAAGCACGCCGCCTTTGCTACGGAACTTCTTGAACGGGTTTGCAGACAGCCACCAGTCACCCTCAGGATCATCCTTGCCATGGATGTACACATAAAAGTTGTTTCCCTCAAAGTACTGCGCCATCCATTTGTCCTCTCCGACTCTGCTTCCCAATTTCCTCGCGCCCTGTATCACCCACGTCAGATTTGATGACTGGTCGTCGAAAAGGGTAGCACCGGGACTTCGCTTCGGCGCCGGGGCAAACTTGGGGGCGAGCTCTGTGTTGTTGTCTGTCTCCGTTTTGTTGAACGCACTGCGCCCAAATATCGTCAGTTGTATACTAACATCTGGATGAAAGCCACTAACGCCATGAAGTCTCCTTGCAAAACTGGCTGCACCACGGTATAATCCACCTTGTTCCGGTCGAGAATTTGCTTCGCCCGGCGAACGAGGTACTCGCGCACTACGTCATTCTCCTCGCTGTTGAACGGATGGAACTTGTCGGTGATGTTCTGCAAGTCCGACCACGCTTCAGTCAAATCAATGCCGACCCCAAGCCCGTGTTCTTTCGGAGCATCAGGCACAGTTTCGTGGACGTAGATGAGGGGGATAATTAGGGCGATGTAGATGGCCGTGGTCCAGAAGGACACCGGGCCCGGCCGGAAAGCGAAGGGATTCCCGCAGCGCATGGTGGCGGCGAGATGGTCCAGTAAGAGCTTGGGCGGGGGATGAGGAGCTGCAGCACAGCGCCAGCGATGGCGGGCGGACGTAAGGCTGCAGGATCTAGACAACTACTGCGATATCGATTCTTTCTGTAGGACCATTCTCGGATGCCGCGCTCACGAGGATGCCGACGTCGGCGATGGCGGGAGGGAGCTGAGCTGAAGCTCGGGGATGGAAGTGGTGGTTTGTTTGTATGAGACAGGTTCAGACTCAGATTAAGTAATCGCGGAGGAGAGCAGAGCTCGTCATCAATCGAGCTACGGCCGGAAACGGTAGGAACGCCCTGTGCTGGAACGTACCTGCCCGCGATATGCAGCATTCTGGGTTCTCCAGGCGGCAGCTGCCAAGCTTCATGCATTCAGCTGGACCAGCAGGGCAGGTGCGTGATGGAGCAGGTGCGAGGCAGGTGGGCTGGGCTTAGCGCTTAGCTTGGCGGAACTCGTCAGCTGGCCCAAGCTCCCGAGCATAATGACGCTATGGTGCAGCGGCGCGGGGGCTTTAGCATAATTTTGTGCATAAGCGTCCTTCGGCGGGGATGCAATCGTCTTACACGCCTGGCTTCACCATCTGTCCTCGTCCAAAAGCACAGCAAAAGCATCACGTCTCGTCAGGTTGTTCTCTTAATACATACAATTGCCTACGAAATTAGTAGTTTTCCCTAGAAGCACACTAGCGTTACATGAGTAAACCACCGTTGAAAGCAGGACCGCTGGCGCATGCCCGTCCGGGCAGATCTCTGGCAACCACTTATATGAGCGTATATAGCTGGTTAGTCGTGTACCTATCGTGAGTCTCCTGGATTTCAACAAGCTGCGGGATCCTTGCTGTTCTTGTCAGGTGAATCCTCAGGAGACATTGTAAGTTATCCCGTCTGGCTGCAAACAAAGGCTCCAAAAATTCGACTCAGGTTGAGGCAAGCTTAAGCACCAGGCGGGGGTGGCGGAGGCTGGTCGCTGGGAGGCGGAGGAGGAGCATCTCCAGATGGAGGGGGCGGCGGCGGTGGTGCAGCGCCTCCGGCATATTGCTGGATGAGAGCATTGATCCCGCCCAGGCCGGGAGGAGCCGACAGGCCAGCACCACCAGCAGGCAGTCCCGGAGGAGCACCAACACCGGGGGCAGCGCCGTAGCCAGCGTAGCCAGGATAGCCTCCATAGCCACCTTGGGTTCCAGGAGCTTGCTGCTGCCACGGGGGGGCTGCGGACGAACCACCGTATCCCTGGCCGTAGTAGCTGTCGCCGCCCTGCGCTTGATGGCCGTTGTCCTGGCCACGGTTGCGATCGCGGGCCCAGGGAGCCGAAGAACCTCCTCCATCGTTGTGAGAGTCGTTGTTGCGGGAGCGCCACGGGGCCGGCCCTCCCGTAGGGCCACGCTGCCATGGCTTGGCATCGCCGTTGCCGTTGCCGTAGCCGCCAGGGCCGGCTTCGATCCGCGCGGGAGGGCCGTCCGAGCCACCGCCGAGTTCCTGCATCAGTTGCTACAGACAAGTCAGCTTCATAGATTCTGGTTGAAACATCCAAGGGCACTCACCTCCATCTCCCGGTCGACAGCATCACCGCCACCCATGCGACCGCCATTGTAGCCGTTGTCGGGCTTACGCCAGCTCATACCCTTCTGTCGATCCGGGCAATCACGGGCCATATGGCCTGCATTACCACAAACTCGGCAGATGATGCTAGCAGTGTAGTTCTGCCGCTCAGGACAATCGTACTTGCGATGGCCAATCTTACCACAGTTTTGACAAGCCTGGTTTTCGTCATCTCGGAGGGTACCGTTGAGGGCGGCAAGTTCTCGAAGCTGGTTACGCTTGAGCTCGTTTTGGCCTTCAGGGATAGAAGCAGCCTAGAAAGGTTAGCAAATAAGACAAACATAACAAGGAGAGAACGCTTACAGTCTCGATAATGTTGTGAATAAGCTTCTTGGCCTTGTTGACCTTTTCCTCTGTGTCGGCCATGATCAGACAGTGAAGGTCCTCTTCCTGGTTGCTAGCGTGAGCAGCGTCAGAGCGACCTTTACCCTCCTTGACAGAGCCTTTGCCACGAATGGCAATTTTGGCGCCCGAGTCGCCTTCCATCTTCTTCAGGGTGTTACCTCGAGGTCCAATAAGTAATCCAACTTGAGTAGGAGAGCTAAGTGTTAGTGTCTTCGTTTCTAAAGATTAGGGGTACGAGAGGGGTCCGATTCGATGAAGGACCAGGCCACTCAAAACACCGCGACGGGGTGACAGTGGTGGGACTGATCAGACTCCAAAAGGGGAGGAGAGGGGGATAAGATATTGGTTAGGGTTAAAGGGTTAGCAATCATACTGAAGTTAATCTCCGGGTAATCGTTGACCGGCACGTAGACCTTCTCTTGGGTCTTGGTCGGCCTACGGTAATCCTGAGGCGGATGGTAGTTAGGAATGGTCTTCATGGCCTTTTCGATGAGCTTGTGGCGCTCATCCTCGAGGCGCTTTCGGTATCGATACTCTCGGGTGTTGATTCGGCGACCGTGGTTGTCGTACTGAGGGGGCGGCGACGGAGATCTACGATTTGTTAGCGTTGTGAACATACAGTATACACTCTGAGTAACGTACCGGTCACCATCGGCGGGCACGACATCGTCGATACGGAGCTTTTGGCTAATCTCCTCGATTCGCAGGTTCAGGATGTACGCCTCAAGCTGCTCGCTGGTCATAGTCGACGTGATGGCCGTCGGCAGACCTATCAGGCCAGCAGCCTTGTTCTCGGACGCAGCGCCCCATCGGTTGCGCTTCTTTCGGCGACGAGGACCGTCGGCTTCGCTGCGAGGTTCGGGAGAGCGACCGCGCTTGAGCTGGCCATCGGCGACGCCATCTTCGCCATCCTCTTCGCCGCCAAAGCGACGGCGGCTTCCAAGAGGGATATTATTCGACCCGGTGATTCCCTGGTTTCTCCACGACATGGCGTCTGATGGATGATGCGAAGGGAAAGAAAAAGCGAGCTTGAAAGAAGTTATGTGGAGGGTGTAGGAGGCGAGATTTCAACGTTGCGCATGCAAATTGGGTAAATGTTTCGGAGCGCCGGAAGAATATTGATCCGGCGCAACTCGCACTGCCACCACGAAGAGGCGTGCTCCGCCATTCAATGAAACTTCATGTGCCGGAACTAACATATTCTCCGAGCATGCTATTTTTAATAGCTTACGGAATATCGAAGTCTACATCGATCACAGTCGATATCTAAAGCCAACAGTTTTCCAATCGGTCACATCCTCATAATCCTCCGGCCTCAGCTGCACCTCCGTCACCGCCTCGGCCACATTGCGGCCATCCATCTCCTCAGGGAGCTTCCCGTTCGCAACCACACCGGCCGCGCCCGCACTTCCTTCAACGCCCTCCTCCCTCGTGCGCTTTGCGTTCAGCCACTGAAGATACACGCGCAGCCCCACGACCACGCAGATAGCCAAGCTGTAGCAGATCATGATGGCCCGGAACGCCGTCTGATACGTAGGATCCTCGGACTCGACAAAGAAGTGTGGTCCCGCGATGTTGCCCGCGCAGTATGCCAGGAACAGCATCGCTGTAATGGTCATCTTCTTGGTGACGCCGCGGTAGTTGCTCTGCACGATGGCCATGGTGAGCGGCATGGCAGCCGGGCCGGTCGAGAGCAGGAAGTAGGCGAAGAGGGCGACACCATGGGGGACGTTGTCGCGGCGGTAGATGATGGCGCTACCAACAATGCAGGGGATAATGACGACGACGATCATGATGCAGTTGAGCGTGCGGTAACGGCCTGCCACCCAACCGCTGCCAGCAATGACAGCTGCGGTGATGAGAGAGTAGGGGATGTTGATGAGCGTAGACTGCAGGCTGGTGAAGCCAAAGGACGTAATGACGATATTCGTGAAGTTCTGGGTGCCTCCGTTGGGCATCTGGGTGAGAAGCTCAATGCTGAAGATGAACCACGTCTTGGGGTCGATCAGGCACTCCTTCATCTGGTCCCATCTCCAATGCGTGTTTTCCGTCTTGCCTGTCCCGGCGATGACGATGCGGTCGACAGCGACCTGTCTCTCTTCCTCAGTGAGGAATCTGGCCTTTGAAATGTTGTCGGGCAGCAGGAAGAACATCGGGATGGCCCAGAGAAACGTAGCAATGCCGAGGATGATGTACATCCACCGCCAGGGATGTACACTGTCGTTGATGTGACCAACGCCAAAAGCCATCAAGCTCGCCACGATGCCGCCCACCGAGTTTCCGGAGAACCACAAGCCAACGCGAGTTGGCATCTCATCACGAGTATACCATGTCGACGTCAGGAACATGAACCCGGGAGTAATAGTTGCCTCGGCCACACCAAGAAGAATTCGGACGGTCAGAAGGCCACCATAATTGTGGCATGCAGCTGTAAGTCCAACAACAGCACCCCAGAAGAGCGCGTTGGCCGTAAGATATTTGCCGGTAGGCAGGCGGGCGATGAGGATACTGGTGGGATATGCCCAGGCGAGGTAGCCAAAGTAAAAGATGCTGCTAACCCAGCTGTACTGCTGACCCTCCAGATGCTACAGTTTGTAAGTGACGAGTCCTTATGAGCGAGGTGTTCATGCACATACATTATCGTCTCTCAGTCCAAAAACAGAGGCGCTGGACAGGATCGTCTTGTCCATAAAATTCAGCATGTAAGTGACGAAGCACAGCGGGATGATGATGCGGTCGATCTTCTTCAGCACCCGGCGAGCCAGGGCTGGATCGGGGCCGGGATGCGATCCCGAGACCTCTGTCGTAACCGCCATTCTGCAATGATCTTCACAGTTCTGGAGTAGAGGCTGTCTTTCGAGCGCAGCATCCACCATATGTACTCCTCCCTCTCTGCCCCGGCTGGACGCACTCGCGTCGCCCGAACTCATCGTTGCAGCATGCTTATCTCCTGCGTCGGACACCAAGTGCGGAGAAGAGCCGCCGTTGAGGATGGAGACTCCGCTGCAAATGCAACTTTTTCACCAGATGGGTCGATTTCGACCGACGAGATGGAGGGGATTTGGGAGGGTTGCGTGGAGATGCCTCGGATGGGCAGGTTGTTAGAGAGAGATCGGGACTCAAGAGTGAGGCCCTATCGGCGCAGTGGAGGATAGATACAGTGCTTGACTTATACCAAAACTGTACAAGCACCTCATAAAACGCGAGGCCTGTTACCGTCCTATCCATAAGCCGCACTGTGAAATCCCTCATTGTCGGGTTCCTCCGACATCAAAAGTTCCACCAACACTGCATTGTCGATCTGGTACCGGTCCGTCGCCTCGGATTGCTCTTCTCGTCTTAAGTCAATTCGTATACTTGCTAACTTGACTTCAACTATTGTGTGTCACGATGCCCTCACAGCTCAGACCTCCAAAATGAATGGCCTCCAAATCTCTCCGTTCATCGCCTCCCTCCCCAAGGTCGAGCTTCACATCCACATCGAAGGTGCCCTACGACCTGCCCTCCGCTGGAAGCTTGCTCAACGAAACAATGTCCCACTGCGCTTCAGAGACACAGAGTACAAGACATATGAGGAATTGCTAGAATCTTATCGTGTCACCTACAACCATCGACCTGAACTCGGCGGCCGCAAGGATGTTCCGTCGTTCCTCGAGGCGTACTTCGCTGGATGCGAGGTGTTGTTGAAGGAGGAAGACTTCTATGATCTGGCAATGGATTATTTTGAAAGGTGCAAGGAGATGAACGTCAGATATGTTGAGCCGTTCTTCGACATCCAGGCTCATACCCGAAGAGACGTGCCTGCAGAGGCTGTCCTGAATGGCTATCTGCGTGCCCAGCGAGATGGCGCTGCAAAGTACGGCGTCCGCTCGAACTGGATATTCTGCTTCTTGCGGGATGAGCCAGTCGAGGACGGTGAAGCGGCATATGAGACTGCGCTCCCCTGGGCAAAGAGTGGCCATGGTCTCTTCCACGCTGTTGGCCTCGCAAGTAATGCGTACGAGCGACCACCGAACCTGTTCAAAGCGGCATTCGAGCGCGCAAAGGCAGATGGTCTGCATATCACAACCCATTGTGATTTTGGTCAAAAAGATACCCATGAGCATGTTCGCCAGGCGATATTCGATATCGGCATCGAGAGGATCGACCACGGTCTAGATGTACTCGATAGGGAAGAGCTGGTGACGGGTCTGGTCGAGAAGAAGATCGGCCTCACCCTATGTCCTCATGCGTATCATCGACGGACTGCCACGGAGGTCCTGTTTCCAAAATTGCGGCAGCTTTTGGATAAGGGAGTGCAGTTTTGCATCAACAGCGACGACCCCGTGTACATGCACGATGTGTGGATTGATGGAAACATGGAGAAGGCATACCATTATGGCGGCCTCTCAAAAGCAGAGATGATTCAACTTGCTAGAAATGCAGTCGATATGTGCTGGGCTGATGCGGGAATCAAGGCAAGTATATACAAAGACCTTGATGCCATTGATTCAAAATAAAAAGAAGATTGCTCTCGTACATCTACCTTCTAGCCCGGACAGAGCTTGTCGCGGCAAGCTCGATGCCTCCGTCTCTGTCCGCCGGCCCCTCATCAACATCGTTTGTGTTGCGATTCGGTGCATCTCGCTTCTTCGTGAGTCCTAGTTGAGCATGTTGCTCTTCTTGACTCAGATGATGCGCGCGAATGAAGAATGCAAGCACGAGACCCACGCTCGCGAATGCCACATACTGTCTCATCTTAGCCAAACCCTAAACTGGATCATCTGAAAACTTCTTACCATAATCCAGGTCGTTTTCAGAGACTGAAAGAACGCCTCTTTGACAATTACCTGCTGATTTGGCGGCAGTGTTTTGATGACATCCACGTGCGCTGAAGCACTTGCACCGTTAAACATTTGAGCGAGTTCGGGGCCGAGCTCATCCACCAGCATTTTCTGCTTGGACTTGATCTCGTTCTGGAAAACCACTCCGCCAATAACGATGGAAACAGCCGTCGAAAGAGTCCGAATAAAACTCATCGCAGCTGTGGCAGTGGCAACATCCTGCGTCGGCACCACCGCCTGAACTGCAAGCAGAGGCCCCTCGAAGTTCATGCCGACACCCATACCAGTGACAATCTGAAAGGCGATTATCTTGGCCCAGTTAGAATCGAAATCTATATCGATAAAAAGACCGGTGCCTAGAGTCATAATGATCATGCCTGTATAAACAGCTGGCATATACTTGCCGGTCATCTGGATGTAGGCCCCAGTTCCAGCAGCTGTAAGACTGATGGAGAGAATGAGGGGTAACAAATACAGCCCTGATTTGAGAGGACTCGCTAGGAGTACCGCCTGAAAATACAAGGGTAGGTAGTATGCCACTCCCATGAAGACAAAGGCATGGAAGAAGCAAACTGCGTACGCTGCTGCCGAAGACCAAGTCCGGAAGAGATGGACAGGGATGACGGGATACTCCGCAATTTTCCACTCGTTATACACAAACAAAGCACCTGTCAAAAATCCAAAGAGTATGAGGCAGATGACTTGTGCAGAATTCCAGGGCTCGTAGACGCCGCCGAGGTACAGCCCTAGAAGCAGCATTAGAGTGCCGCCGATGATGAAAAAGCTCCCAGACCAGTCAATGGCCCGGAGACCGGCCCAAACCGGAGTCTTTGGCGAGTCCAGTTTGAGAGTGAACACGAGAAGCACGAAGACAACGGCCGCGATAGGAACTGTATTTTATCAGTATTGTATACTCGTCTTCAGAGAGGTTCATACTTGCGATTGAACCAGAAGCACCATCTCCAACTATTATGAAGTCAGCATATGAAGCACATAATTTTTGTTACGTGAAGCGGCGTACTTGACCTGAGCTGTAAAAGCCCCTCCTATTACTGGTCCAACTCCCGATGCAACGGCCCAGACGAGCGAAGTCAATCCATACCAGAGCCCTCGATCACGCAGCGAAAACAAGTCACTGATGCAGATATTGACCATCGTCTGCAATCCCGCTGCACCCAATCCCTGGATAGCTCTGCCTGCGATGAATGCCTTGAGGTTGTCTACCACAGCACACATCAGGCTCCCCCCAAAGAAGATGGCATTGGCGATCAGGAGAATGGGCTTTCGTCCCCAAATGTCCGAGATCTTGCCCCAAGAGGGTGTGCTCGCGGTGTGAGCTAGGACGTAGGCGGTGCCGATCCAGGTATAGCCAGAATCTGAGCCAAAATGAGATGCAATGGTGGGTAGGGCGGTGGTGACGATGGTGACTTCGAGAGCCGCGAGGAAGACGCAGGCGCACAGGCAGGTCATGACTGTTGCGATCTGAGCTTTGGATCGTTTTGTCCTTGAAGCTGGTGTTGATTCATGGCCGGGATCCTCGGGAGGATGACCGAGTGTGAATCCGGCCGATTGAGTGCGGGAACTGTCTTGAGGTCGAAGGGTTTCTCCTTGGGGAGAGGCAATGATAGATTCCGGAGGCGTCACATCATGGGCTCCGGGCGCTTCGGTTGACCCGTAGGCCACTTCAACGGAGGTCCTCGACATGGTCGATTAGATGATGGCGTATCTGAGTCTCCAAAGCATTCAAATAACCCAGAGAGGAAAGCGAACGCTCTAGATTGATGGCTTTTATACTGTTCAGCCGTCTGCTGACGTTGCAATTAAGTACGGAGGTAGTGGAATGCGATCGGATTCGTGATGGGTCTGGGGATGTCGCGTCTGATCCTTCGCCTGAGGAGCCCCCCGGCCGAGAAGCGGGAGCCAGTGCACACAGGGTCTGATTATCCCCTGAGAATCCGTTCTCGAAGGATTTTGGATGTTTCCATTGAGTCTGAAGATGCAGGACAAAGCATTTGTAGGAAGCCACCTGACTAAGCCTTGGCTTTCGCTCCTTCCTTCCAGCGCCGAGGCACCGGAAATTCTGCTCCAGATATCTTAGCCTCTACAATCCCTTCCATCTGCAATTCAATCGACGATCCTTCGTCAGATCTATGCTAATTGAGAGCTTTCAGAACAAGCTGTCCCGCTAACTCATCGTCTTCAAAATGGCCTGCTGGAGATCTTCCTGCGCCTCGCCCAATCGAGTAACCGCAGTGTGGCTGGGGATGGCAGCCTGCAGTCAGCCTATCGAGATGCCTTCTTACGCGCGCCACGATTTGCTTCCCAAAATCCTCAGTCTCTCCTCAGACGACTAAATTCGCACCAGAACACAGTCCCTTTGACTTCTGCTTGCCGCCAGCATGCGACTCATCAATACGCATAGTTTGAGACTCGAATCTTTCAACGGAGCTGAGGATGACATTCCTCCTTACGCCATCCTCTCCCATACCTGGGATGCAGCTGAAATCAGCTTCGAAGACATTCAGAAACTTTCACTCGCGGCATTGCTAGAAATCCCGGCCTTTCAGAAGATCAAGCAGACCTGCTTGCGGGCAAGGAGTCAGTCGCTCGACTATGCCTGGATCGATACGTGCTGCATCGACAAGAGCAGCAGCGCCGAGCTTTCGGAAGCCATCAACTCCATGTTCAAATACTACGCCCAATCCTCAATATGTTATGTTTTCATGAGCGATTTGATAGAGGGCGTCAACACGGCGAGCCTGGGAGGGCAGCACTTCTTCTCCCGGAAATGGTTCACCCGCGGGTGGACTCTTCAAGAGCTGATTGCTCCACGTATCGTCGAATTCTATGATCATTCATGGACCTGTTTTGGTACCAGAGATCACGACCTTCTCAATGCCATTTGTAATCGGACCGGAATCTGGGCACATCTCTTTCGAGAAGCCCGCTGTCGATGCTTGACTGTCTCGCCCTCATCCATCGTCCGCAATGGGGTATGCAAAGCATGCCAGGCTCTTGACTCCCTTCCTAATCTATTGGATACGTTCACTGTTTCTCTTAAAATGAGCTGGGCGTCGACTCGCCGGACTACTCGAACAGAAGATGCCGCATACTGCCTTCTTGGTCTTTTCAACATCAATATGCCTCTCTTGTACGGAGAGGGTAATAAGGCGTTTCAGCGACTCCAGGAGGCAGTTTTGCGGCAATCAAGGGATCAGTCGATATTACTATGGCGTTCACCGTCACTGAGATCCATGCTCAGTACTGCGCCAGGCTGCTTCGCCCCCTCCGTCGAGGGCTTCGAACATGTTGTTCCGACCATCGGCCGTCGGGTCTTCAATAGTATCGACCAACAATACGAAGCAGATTTTCTCGGGATGGTCACTCCCATCGAAATCACGGATACGGCATTGAAACTCAATCTTTGGGTGTGCCGCTGCGGATTCAAAGGTACCAAGATGTATCCTAACCAACCCTCCATTGGGGAGAGAGAATACGCGCAAGATTTATGGTTGGGAATTCTGGACCTTGCATACGACGACGACTATCTATCGCGGCCAGCTATTTTACTCGAGTACATGGGCGCCTTCAACCTCTACCGTCGCGTTTGGACTGACATCATAATTCGTATCAATCCGAGAAACGATCCGAAGGTCCAAACGACATACCCAGACATACTTCCAAGAATAGAACATGGAACCGACAATGAGATAGAGTCACGTTCCTCGCGCGGTCTGTGGTCCGGAATAACGATAGGCGCCGACGTTACCGTGAACCTTCTAGAGGCAACCCGCCAGGAGGTCGGGATTTTGGTGCAACGCAGTCCGGTGAACGCCGTGTATGCTATGTCCTCTGGGGGCCAAGGTACTCTGACTGGACCACTATATCTGGAAGTAAAATCAGAAGGTCTCGTTTCTATGACACTCAATAGTGGTGGGAGCTACCCCTTGGTAAACTCATACGAATCTCGGTCGACCCATATAGCGGCGCCGTGGACATTCGAGCAATGCTATCCATCGATCAATGTATATCTGGGTGGTCTCCATTTCTTTGATCTTGAATTCTTTCACAATGAAAGGAGCATGGGACCACCCAGGGAACTTGTTGTCATCTGGGGTATGCAGAGCATTGAAATCTCGGGCCGCCGACGTACTCCAGAATCGGAGCTTGCAGCTCGGCCGTGGTGTCGAATATTCGATCGTTCGACGTTTTGGGAAGCCAATAGCGATGCGTTTACGGGTCTCAGACCAACCCAGCTCTACGGCGGTATTGAACCTCTCGAACCAGGTGTTATCCAGCAGCGCATACAAAGTGCGCGACGGAAGATGGCACGCCGCATGGACTGGAGTAGGGCAGGCCAAGTATTGCAGGACGGAAAGCCAAAGCCCATGTTTCCTATGGGTTCAAAATCTTCTGAATTATGGCGGACTGATAAGCTCGAGCGTGCAGTGGTCGACGCCAATTTAAAAATTCAGGCCGACCTATTTGTATCGCTGAAGTGCATCACGAGTTTAGATCGAACTTTATACGAACTGAAGCTTGAGGTGAAAGACGGTATATTTAGAGTACAGAAGTAATGGGAAATTGGGAGCTAAGAGGAGATGCCAAAGAATTTGATAAGGTGATCATTTGACGAGGTAATCGTTCAAGGCCGACAATGTTGATGAAAGAACGCTATTCATTCAAGTGCTCTATCTTGTTAATTTTACACTTGGTGTACTCATTGACAACCTCGACGACTTTTCTTCTCAATCTCCTTCAAGAACAAAGCAACTCAGGGGTTCAAGATAATACCCTGCCCGAAGCCAGTGTACTTGACTGCTGCATCCGCACACTCCTCCCATTGCTCAAGGCTGAACTTGCCCTTGATCTCGAACCCGTTGGCCTTACCGACGCGCAGCTGCCCGTTCTCGAGCAACCGGAGCATGCCGCGCACATCAGCGCGCTCATACATGAAGCCGCCCTTGATGGTCAGGTTGCGGTACAGCAGCATGGGCCAGGGAATGGGCACGTTCTGGTCGTGACGGCCACCCATAAGCACAATGCGGCCGTAGGCCTTGACGGCCAACATGCAGGACGTAATCAAGGTCGAGCCTGAGGCCTGAGGGGGCGATATCTCCAGCAGAGCGTCGGCGTGCTTCCCGCCATTGGCCGCAAGAATGGCTCCGGTGTCAGCCTGGACATCACCCTTCAACTCTACCGTCTTGATCTTGGGGAACGTCTTCTGGACCTTGGCCAGGCCCTCGGCATTACGGGAGGCGGCGATGACATTGCAGCCCATGGCCAGGGCGGTTGAGATAGACACTCCGGAGAAGAGGCCGGTGGCGGGCGTGACGATGACGGTCTCGCCGGCCTGGACGTCGATGCTGCGCAAACCACCGTAAGGCACGGCGTGGGCGACAGACATGAGGACCTCATCAAAAGTATACCCGAAACCACCGTCCTTGGGGTCACCGCAAAGAACCTTCTCGTCAACAGCATAGATGTTCTCAAGCGGCGCCCGCGTGTACTCCGCATAGGTACCATCGCGCCAGCCCTCACTATACAGCTTCTTGCTCTCAGGCGTCATGCCATCGAAGAAACCCCAAAGGATCTGCACATCAGGATCGTCACGGGCACGCACAAAGGCCTCAACAACAACGAGCTGGCCCTCCTTGAGCACAACGGCATCAGGGCCCGCTTCCACAACGCGACCAACGGCATTGCCGCCGACGATGCTGGGTCGTGGCTGCGTGAAGCCGTGGGAGTTGTCGCCGCGCAGCATGCGGACGAGGTTGGGGTTGGCGAGCGAGGCGAGGACGCGGATGACGGCTGAGCCTGGGGTGGCTTTTGGGACGGGACGGGTTTCGAGGGTGAGGGTGGTGTTCTCGTTGAGGACGAGGGCCTTCATCTCGGTAGGCAGAGACATGGCGATGGTGTTGAGGGATTGTTATATAACTTAGTCTGCCTTGAGGGTGGAGGTGATGGATCAAATCGAGAACTGGAACAGCTCTTTATGGTTCAATGGCCTGAATAGAAAGATACGTCTCTTCTCATCGCTGCGATGTCCCCTTTATATACTCCCATGACGGCCCAGACAATCGGCGCCGGGCTCGACCAAATCCCCGCCTCGATGAAGAGCACACGCAGCATCCGGAGTTAATGAACCCGACAGTCCACATATCTACGACTGACTTCCATTGTTCTGGGTGTGAAACCCACGATGTTGACGCCAACTGGGTATGTATCCATGGAGGTTGAAGGTTGTCAAATACGAAGCACGGTTAGAAACACCACAATGGTGTCCCAAAAAGGCAAAGCCGGAGAGAGAATACGACTGGGGGTTAGCGTGCGCTAGACACAGGCGGAGATAAGATGTCCCTTACGGGATCATCAAGAGACGGGCGGCATCGGATCATGAGTCTCGGATCCGGGAGGTCTTTGTCAGCAGCTGCGCGAGGATGCCGTGGCGATGCACGAGGGGAACGCCTTGGATGAAGCCTGGCGAGAGAAGGTGCACTTTATGCGGAAGTGGACGCAAACTGTGAGGCGCGCGTGGTAAACAGGGCGTGGTGCGTCAGACAGCAGGGAGTGTTCGTGTCATACAGCACCATCAACAACTCAACAGTCCTGTGCATGTAGGTACAACAAACACTGCATAGGAGCCTCAGGGGTGCATCACCAACCTCTTGTTTTCATCTCGAGTCTCACGGCGGTCTTCCTTGTGTGAAAGCCTCGGCGATTGAGCCTCACGGTTGCGAAACCGAGAGTCTCCTCAGTGGCAAAGTGCCGGTCATTGCCAAAGCCAGCCCCAAAGCCCACCGCACCTCATCAGGCGCAGTGGTTCTGCCCTCCACCAGGACTCTTTCAAGCTGTTTGTTGATCCGGTCTGATCTGACCTGATCCCTCCTCCCATCCCGCTCCCCCTCACCGCGCAGGAGATACGAACGGCCGCAGACACCTCCGCCAATTCGCGACGCCCTCGCGAGGTGCAAGTTGCATTGCATCTGCATCAGCGTCTGCAGTCTTCAATTCGTCCTCGGCTGCAGTAGCAGACGCGCTCCCGCGTCGCTAGCACTCGTTATTCGCCCCCCGGCACGGGCTGGTTGGGGCGCAGCGGGCGAATCATGGCGCGGCGACAGGGGAGTGCTGCGGCGCTATAGGCGCGGACGGGGGAGACGCTCGAGGGCAGATCCTCGCCGGGTGCTAAGAATATCATGTGCGTTGCCCGTCCTGGAGAAACGGGCTGGTGGTGGTGGTGGTTGTTTTGGTGTGTTCCCGTGCCTTTGTTGTGATTCTGGTTCCGGAGCCTTGTGCAGGTCGACTCTCTTCCCTCTGTCTCTGTTCTCTCATCCTACAGCTCGGCGAATGCTCTAGAGTGTCCACGGAAGGCCATTGTCGACGAATCCCAGCCTTGGCATGCTGCCTCCGTCCGCGGCTTCTTCTTCACCATGGGCTGGTTCACAAGAAACAGGCTCAGGAAGAGCCCTCCCGGTGAATGCTCTTTGACCGCGCCTCCCAATGTCTATGGCCCGAAGCCGTTGCCTCCGTTGCCTCCGTCCTCGAATGCCCCGCCGCCGCCGATGTCTCAAGGTCCAGCTCCGGGTAATCAGCAACCGCAACGACAACCACCACCACCGCCGCCGCCGCCTCGGCGCCGTTCAGAGTCGCTTCAGCCTCCCCCGTATGTCCAGGACGGCTGTGCCAGTCAATCTCGGCTTCATCTAGAGATGCCCGGATACCTGCCCGCAGCTCCCGGCTGGAACCCTCACGGCCAATGCCAGCCCGTCATCGTGAACCAGCACTACTATCTCAGTCCACCGCAGCCTGGCCCTGATAGTTACCACCAACAGAGTGCTCTTGGCAGATTTAGCCAGTCAATGGTCAACCTTGTTCAAGAGGTTGCTCCGCCGCTCCCGGAAAGATACAACGTATCGGACAGCCTTGAAGCATGGCAGGACTATGGTAACAGACTAGCCGCCTCAACGTCCGCCGCGTATGACGAGTTCTTCAACCGGTTCAACAATGTAATGACGCTCATTGACTGCGAGAGATTGCACGGCAATGAAGGGGATCTGTACAAGTTCCAGCCTCCTCCGCCGCCGGATCAAGAGCTCCCCGAGTCTCCCGACAATGAGCGTGCTCTCTACAAGCCCTCCAAGAAGGCCAAGAACAAGGCCAACAAGGGCTCAGCCGGCCATGCGACCACGGCGTTGGTGACGAGTAGCTACTTCTCCAAGGTCGAGCTCTATGCCAACTCGAAGCTGCCCAAGAACCTACCGCCCCTTGCTCTGTATGACTTACCCTCTCGTATGGTTCGCTTGAGTATCGTATCTAACCTCCTGCAGATACATTCCCACCTGGCCTCTTCTCTGTCTCGCTGCAAAGTACTCACAGCGAGTCTATGACAAGCCCGCGGGGGCCGAACGCGATTACCATGTCTCGTCAGATTGGAGGACGGGAACCAAGGCTATGTGCATCAAGTCGGTTGCCAACGACGACATGAACACCATCGTCTTCGCCATCCGCGGAACCGCGACCTTCATGGACTGGGCCGTCAACCTGCGCTCAGCTCCTGTGCCCCCGACCAACTTCCTCGACGATCCGGGTAACCTCTGCCACGCCGGCTTTCTGCGCGTCGCCCGCAAGATGATCCGCCCTGTCGCATTGCGCCTGCGCCAGCTCCTTCAAGAGAAGCCCGGACGCTCGTCCAGCAGTCTGATGATCACGGGGCATTCGGCGGGCGGCGCGGTGGCTGCGTTGCTGTATATGCACATGCTGGCCCAGGATCCGGAGGCTTCAAGCGAGTTGAACCAGCTAACAAACCGCTTCAAGCGCATCCACTGCGTGACGTTTGGCACGCCGCCCGTGAGCCTGCTTCCCCTCTTAAAGCCCGAACGGCCGGAGCTCCGTAAGAGCCTGTTCCTCAGCTTCGTCAACGAGGGCGACCCGGTCGTGCGCGCCGACAAGGCGTATGTCAAGAGCCTACTGGAGCTTCTCGCGCTCCCGCCGCCCGTCATCATTGCCGTTCCACGTAAGAAGCAGCCCGGAATGCGTAGGAATGCGGCTCGTGGGAAAAAGACAAAGCCGCCGCGGCCGGTGTGGCGTGTGCCGCCATCGACGCTGAGTAACGCAGGGCGGATTGTGGTGCTGCGATCGGGCGATCCGAAGGCAAGGATCAAAGACCGCAAGACGGTGGAAGATAGACTGAATGAGGGCGTTGTGGCGGTGACGTGTGCAGAGGAGATGTTGCGGGGGGTGATTTGGGGAGATCCAGTGGCGCATATGATGAGTTTCTATGCGAAGAGGATCGAGGTGTTGGCGGTGGCAATGGTGACGGGCAAAATTGGGAGGACATAATATGAAGAGAGATGTGATGCAAAGAGGAGGGTTGGACGGTTGTATGAGGGAGACGAGGAGGAGGAGGAGGAGGAACGGTGATGATGTTATGACCCGTAATGATACCAGGACTACTGGCGTTGATGACAAGATATACCACCTTACGACACATAGATTGAATATTTCATACCCTCAGATGAATAGAATCTATCAATTTAATCAGCTCGTCAAGTTCTCTAGTTGTCATTCTTACTAGGGCGCCAGGGGTGCAGTACATTGAACAGTGCGCGGACCACCGCACTTGAGGCGGAAGAATACGAGATCAGCCTTTTTCTTCCGAGACAATGGGCGTATTCCGAAGACATCCTCTTTCCTCTTCTCTCTCGACTCACTGTGCCCTTGTCAGGCCTCGGTAAACAGCCAGCACAGCAGTCCAGGTGACGCGCGGGGCTGAACAGCACAGCCAATTAGCAGAGGCGTAGCAAAACACCATGGACTGAATTATGCACGATACCGAGCAGCGTCCCGCTTGCTCCAATTGGAATGGGAGAAAAGAGACAACAAGCCCGAGGAGGTGGCATTACAGTCACAAAGAGGCCCAAGCGGACACCCCGATTGGGAAATAATGATTTCTGACGACAGACGGATAGTTGCCTTAGATCTCGGCGAATATCATGTGGGCTGGCCTCAGGCCCGTACTTTCCCTTCTTTTGCTCCCACTTGTTCCTTCCTTCATCCTCGTTTCTCTGCAACCTGTCACGAGACTTACTCCTTTAGCTTTCTCCTCTCCAGTCAAATTGATTTCTGCTCCTCTTCCTCTTCATCACTCAGGCTCCCGCCCAGAACCAGACACCTGACTTCGATGCTCTCCCGCTGGTTCCCCTCTTCGGGAGCTGGAGCAGCCGTCGCCTGATCATCTGCAACTTGATCACTTGACTCTACCACTTCGAACGACGCATGCACACATCGACGACGCCGTCCTTGACGGTCGCGCACCGAATCAAAGCATTGGATCATCCACACATCCGTCGCCTCCATGGAGCTGAGGTACCAGAACCGATGGTCAGTCAATCCTCTGTATCGACAGTGATACGTCTCTCCTACACGATGGGCATAGATGTGGTCAATCTCGACCAAGTCCTCCTCCGGAATTGATGGCGACTCTGCTAGGCAGAGTGGGTGGTCAGAGATGGGGCCTTTGAGGGGCCGCCAGACATTGATGATGCGAAGTCGCAATTTCCCTTGTCGCACTTCCTCTGCCTGCTGTTCAGACAGGTGAGCCTCGGCTCTCAAGAAAGCTGCCTTGGCGCTCTGGTCGACATGAACTTTCTTCACGGGACGATTGAGCTTGACGACGGCTGAGGCTCTGCGGATGGTGTGATCAAAGACGACGACATGTTGTGCACCAGGGACGTGGGCTAGCACGAGCTCTTGTGCAGCATGAGTATACGCCTTCTGGACTTGATCATCGTCAGTGATGTCGACGTCTGGGGGCGGCAGCTGGCTTCTGAGCAACTGGAACGACTCCCATGACAAACCAAACGGCTCGCGGAGCGGGTGGGCTCGAACGTCCCGAATGAGCACCGGGTGGCTTGAGCACGGGTAGTTCTTGTACCCAACGCCATTGGCTTCAGTCACTCTGAAGGCAGGCTTCTCGTCGTTTGCCGGCGGTGAGTAGAAATGCAGCATCCGAACCAAGTCTCCTCCCCTGGCAAGTGTCACGGTGGCGGAGGACTCCGAGCCCTGCTCGATGCGGCCCGTCAGTGAGGTCGCCGGGGTCCCGGTGGTATCAGTGAGAGCATTAGCCAGAAGTCTGGCGTTGCCTTGTCGTGTTCTTTCTACATCCTCGTTCCCTCGAGCGGATACTTGGGTATCTGTTGAGCGGGGAAGCGTGGTATGGCCCGCGACAAGGTCTGCGACATAGTCTAGGCTTACAGTTGAGGCTGACATTTTGCGGTGTGGCTGGCGTGCCCTGCATCGATCGCAGAGGCAGATCGTCTTTGTTGGGGTTCGAGACTCTCAACTGATTCATATTAAGCGTCTGATCAGGCCGCGTGACGAAGCTACATATTTAACAACCATTTCGACGACGAGGCAGCGATCTTCGACACGACGAGCGACACGACGAGCGACACGATCACAACGCCGTGAGCTGAGACTTGCACAGGATAGCTCGCCCTCCAAGATCGTTGGGCGTCGTCTTCCGGGTGGCCTCGACCCTCCTTCTCGTCTTACCCACCAAGGGCGGCCCGGTTGCTGTATGTTGCACTGGGAGTCGCTGGTGATCCGACCGGTGAGCATGTCGGGCAGGATCCGTCGAGGCTTCAACTGCCTGATTCGTTATGATGCCCGATAAGGCGTCCATAATCCCTGTAACCTCGAGGATGTGATAGCCAAGAGTCGGGCCTCACGATGACCAATTCTTTTCGCTCAGCCGCGGGATGCGGGCAACAAATCTTTTGTGATGGTGTGCACGGCATCACGAGGCGACTTGTTGAGACCCAACGGGATGGGCGGGATGTGGATATACGGGATGCTGCGGGAGGATCATCGCCAGACAGTAATGGACGTAGGGGATGCAGAAGTCATTGGAAGTTTCTGCGGGATGCAGCATGCCCGTTGACAGGCGAGCCTGGACACGCACCAATAGCTTCCTTGCCGGTGACGGATGACACTATTGAGGCAATGGCGCTTCGGTGCATGCAGCGCCTCTTCAATGGTGTGCACACGCTGCAGTGCGTCCCCATTCAACGTTGCCTTATTATGCCTGGATGCGGAGTTTGTAGACGCAGCGTCCCATGCAGCCCTCTCCTTTTGCCGGGAGTCACTCGCACACATTCCTAGACACCTACTTGCAAGTACCAATTCCTGAGGTTGAAAGCCTGCCGTCGTGAGTATTTGAAGGCGGCTCTGCGGGCTCTCCAGGAATATATCTCCACCTCTCCATCCCCTGTGTTCCAGCCTCCTGGGATATCGACTTGCGAGCTGGAGTCTTAGACATCGATACTTTCCTGCTTTATCCCATGCCAGGCAAGCGCCCGTTTGTCTGATCCGCTGGCTCCTGCCCTGCCTCCCACCTCTCGTCCTCTTCGAGGCCTCCTTCCACCTCGCGCGTGCAACGCATTTTGGGGTGAGGCTCGGAAGGCACAGCCGGTCTGCTTTCGACTGTGAATGGCCCATCTCTCGATCGTTCCTTCCACCGCCTCGAGGAAACATTCACGGGATCTGCTCACGGGATTCAAGGGCAAGGGCAAGGGTAAGGGACCTTCGGGAAGTGCGTCCTTGGCTCACCATCCAAGCCTCACTGCTCTTGTCTCTCTCCGTCACCCCCAACAATCTTCGCAATACAACTAACAGTGTATCACTCAGCGCTCGTTCCTATTTGACAGAACCTCCTCTGCGCCCTTTGGAACTCCGTCCTGCAAGCCCTGTTTTCTCCGTTGTTTCCTCTCTCACCACCTCTGGAGTTTTTGCACTTTTGCTGTCCACCCCGACTACACAAATCATACCCTCTCGAGCACCGCCTCGAAATCAGCACGCTCTGGTATTGGCCGTTCTTTGGGCACCAACACAGCTGCATCACCAATCGTGGCCCTTTTGTTCCGTTGCCTTGGATCGTGAGGCTGTTCGTTCCGCGCCCGAAACGATGGCAGTGACCACCGCCGCAAAGATGGGTTCCCCTGCTCCCATTTCCCCCGAGACTCGGGCACTCCTCCAGGTTTGTTGCATGACAATCATTCTATGCCTATCGTACGAGTTCTCGACTGACGGATCGCCATGGAGGTCTTCGGTGCCGTCATAGGTTCTATGTCTTTGGTGCTGCAGCTTGCCGAACGCGTTGACAGTCTCCGAGTATTCTTCAGGTCTTACAAGGATGCTCCCCGAGAGATTGTCGAGATGGGCGACTGTTTGCAGTCACTCCGCGACCATCTCGACGAGCTCAGGAAGAGCTGCCCTGTCCCAAGCCCAGGGTTTACGAGAACTATTGAAAGGTGCAAACGTTGCATCACGCCCCTTGAAGATCTGGTTGAGAAGCTCAAGCCACAGTTGCGCTCCTCCCAGAGCCTTGTTCAGTCGTGGGCCAGGATCTACACGACTCAGCAAGCGACCAAGATCAAGAAGCTCCGCGAGGCATTGGCCGAGGCCAAGCTGGATTTGATACTTACCATCCAAGAGGCGCACTTGTATGTTTCCCCTGCCCACGCTTTCCAATGAAGTCTGACCCTCCTTAGCCACCAGTTCCAGACTTTGAGCGACACCCTCGCCACTCTGAAGCTGGAGCAATCCACTTCGACTACCCTCAATGCAGATGGTGAGGACCAATGGTCCGCAGTCAATGCCCATCTGGCCGAAATCAAGGCACAGGTCTCAACGCTTCAGGACACATTTCCCGACTGGGACAATGGCTTCCAACTTCCGCTGGTCAAACAAGGAATGAACGTCATGGTTCAACAGGTTCTCCAGTCAGTCCTAAACTCTGATGAGCTCAAGCAAGTCATGGACAATCTCGTTTCCGGTTGTCTGCACCAGCACGCGAGTTCAGCAACTACATCTGATGATGCTAGACAAGATGAGAAGACAACCTCTCCAGTCGGGAAGACTATGAAGGGTATGCGCAAGAGCTATGTCATGCGATTGTCTAGGAACGCCTCATCCTGGAAATGGAACACGTGGTTCGGCACTCTCCATTATCGATCTCGTGTGGTCAGCACAGTGGCTGAGGGAAACGACTACGTGCAGCCCCAAACGGAACTGCAGACATCCTGGACAATTGTGCCATCCAAGTGGCTTTTCAGCACTGCATACACCTATCAGACAACCAAGTCTACTCAAGGGTGGACGTACAAGATCCAACCGCATCATGTCGTTCCAGGCTCGTCTCCGATCTTTGCGTATGCGGAAGCTGGCGACGTGGAAGGTATTCAGAGCCTCCTGCAATCCAAGACCGCCAGCCCCAATGACTGCGACGACCAAGGGTACACGGCTCTTCACCGCGCCGCTGCCCTGAGACACGACGATGTCTGTCGCCTTCTCATTCAGAATGGCGCCAACGTCAATGTCGCAGGCTTCATCAGTGGCGAGACTCCTCTTCATCAGATGCCGCTCAATCGCTCTCGGGTTTCCTCAGCCAAGTTGTTCGACACAGTTCAAGTCCTTGTGCGGGCTGGTGCGGACCTTGGGCTCGAAAACAAACGCCATCAAACCGTGACCGACATGTTTGAGTCGTTCTTCCGATGGCCCAGTCGTACAGCACTCCGCCAAGACGTGGCTAAGTCCCACGGCTGGCTAGAAGGGAATGCATGGGACCTCGAGTTGCGAAACAAAGCTCGAGAAGACATTGTCGGGAAGCTTTACTCCGGCATGGACGTCAACTCCGAAGTCGAAGCCCTCGATGCTTGTCTCAGACCAGATTCCAACCCTAAGACAGCCCTCGCTGGCTGTCCCCGAAGCATCGTTTCCGGCTGGACTGCCTTGCATGTTATGATGCACTTCCGCGTCGAACCCGTGTGGCATCCCTGGTCGAAGGGCAGTATCTTCCAGCAGAAGGACCTCTGGACCCGGGCCATGTCGCGCGCCATTGAGCAGGGCATTGATCCTCACACTGCCGATCTAGAGGGCCACACGCCGACGAGTCTTGCTCTGCGCAGTCTCTTCACGTTCCATGTGTGGCAGAAAGCCGTTGTCTCACACGGTTTCGACCTAGACGACTTCGTCCGTCAGGAACTTTCCGTCTGTGCCCCCCTCCGCCGGGACGGATGGACGCACGCCTCGCTGGTGTATCTCCTCAGCACTCCCACAGAGACGCTCTACCTCCATGGTCCAGCGTGGCGCGAAGTCTCTGAGTTCTTCAGCTTTCAAGATGCCACGCACGATGGTCTCTATCTACGCAGCTGCTGGTTCCAACTCCTTGACCTTCTGAAGCATCAATGTCTCCTTCCCAAAGGTTGGGAGACCTTGACGCTCCCGCGTCGCTTTGCTATGTCTCGCGATGTCAAGTACTGGCACAAGGACCAACGCGCACTTGTAGAAGAGCGGCCACAGGGTGGCGCAGTGATCGAGATCGAACGATTGGAGGGGAAAGACTTGGTGAGCGAGTTGGCGCAGCTTGGGGTCGTGTGGCAGGGCTGAATGCGGTGGCTTTCATTGACTTTTCGCTATCGGTGGTTGATGACTCTTACAATTAGCCATGGTGATGGTGAAGGTATTGGTAATGACGGATGGGAAATTGCTATCACGGGAGAAGGGAAGAAAACAACACGAAGAAAAACCAGACTGTGTAGAAGGCATGTGACAAAGCCGACTTGCTATTCTCAAAAGTATCTTCTATCAAAAAAACCTTCGTGGCTCTCTGCCAGAGGTATCAACATTAAATCAACTCCGGTTTCTTTACATGTGTAGCACTCAAGTGATTAGAGCCCTCACATACAACATCACAATGACACCATAAAGCCACTGTCACATCCATTGAGGGTTCTCGAGACATTATGGCTAAAGATGTCATGTGTAGTAAAGTAGGTTAAATACTCAAAAAGACAGAGCATCCAAGCAGTCTCTCAAGACAAAAGAAACGAAAAAGACATCTCGCGTGGTTTCTTGTTCCATCCATAATTTTGCTCCAGCTTACCCAGTAAGCGTGTCCGATATCCCGCTCATCCTAAACGCCGTAAACGCAAACCTTTCTTCTGGTCGGTATGGCTAATCCGTGTGACAAAGGAAAGAAAAGACAAGTGTGTGGTGGTAGGGGTTTGATAAAATGTACATGTCGGGGGGGAGGCCGGGCGATGAGGCCCGAGAGTTTTGGGAGACGTCAGAAGGGTATATCGGCTCCTAACCCATAGTGTTGAAGTCCATCTCGCCGGGCATGCCGATGCTCATGGAGTTATTCCGCTGCTGCAGACCCTGGAAGTCTGCGACAGTGCGCATCTGCTGGCCTTGCATCGGGAAGCTGTTCTGACGTTGCGGCTGGGGCTGGCCCATCTGGTACATCATGTTCAGCTCTTGCTGTTGTTGGGGGTTCATGCCGTTGCGTTGGTAATGACCCATGTCGAGCGGTTGGCACATTTGCTGTTGGCTCTGTAGATTCTGGAGCTGCGGGTTGTGCATCTGGCCAAGAGGATTGGGTGTGTTGCCCATGGGAGTCATCACCATCTCGGACATCTGGGCGTAGTTGGACATGTTTTGCGAGTAGTCGAGACCCGGAGACATGGCGGCGGGGGCAAAGGAGGCATTCATGTCGCTGGCCTGGCTCATGTTGGGAGGCGAGGTGCGGATGCTCGAGTCAGGGCTGCTCTGCGGCTCCATCTTGAACTGCACCTCGTAATCCTCCGAGGACCTGCGCTCGCTCATGTCCAGAGCAAGCTGCTGCGAGTTGTCCATCGCCATTTGCATCTGGGGCTGGGGCGGGGGCTGAGCCATGCCGGCATTTCCGAAGCCATCGAAGAAGTCAAAGTTGGCTTCCATCTGCATCTGGAAAATCTCGGGGGCAGTCTCAGGGGCTTTCGCCAGGCTGGGGTCGGCAAGACGCCAAAACAGCTCCGTCACCCGGTTGAACAGGAGAGGGACGAAGTTGTAGTTGCCATTCCTCAAGGTGGCGAGCACGTCGACGATGTGCTCAATGTGGTCGCGAGCTCCGACCTGGAAGCGGTGGCCAGAAACGGGCTGACGCTCCAGAACGCTCAGCATGTTCTCGCAAGTCTCCAACAGCTGGCCCATCTAAGAGCGTGTTAGTAAGTCAATTGCATGTGCAACGGCGGGGCAGTGAACATACCAGTTGAGGCGTCATGCGTTGCACGCCCTCATACAACGGGAAGCGGGCCGCCATGTTGTTGAGGAGGTCTTCGAGCATGTGGACGGGGTAATTGAAGCCTGGGTTGGGGTTGTTGCCACCAGCGTTGCGGCTCTTCAGTTGCCAGACAACGCTTCGCAGCCACGACACATTGGCGTCAATGTCACAGTGGCCAAGGCCCTGGGACTTGAACTGGTTGATCGTGTCGGACAGCTGGGCCTGCAGGCCGGCGATGTTACGTGCGGACAGGCATTGCTGCGCCTCCTTCCAGCGCGAGATGAGGTTGTAGTTGAATGGCCGATAAGCCTCGACCAGCAGCACGAAGGACTCGAGCTGCATGGCGTCGCGAGGATCATCCTGCAGCTTGGGGGCGTTGATGGTGGCTTGGAGAGAAACGGGTCTGTGGCGTTGGAAGTCGTATGCTCTGAAAGTGGGTTAGCACCTAGGTTCTGCAATATAGTCGTCAGACATACCTCTCAGCGATGTAGAAGAGCCAGTACAGTCGTCTGCGTCGAGCGACCTCAGCTGGGTCGATTCTGGCCTGGCCCTGGTTCTTAGATCCTGCAAGGCCGTCCTCCTTGTCCCAGTCGGCGAGATGCATATGGCTGATTCCATCCCGAAGGTAGTACCAAGCGCGGTCGTGGGTGTCCATGGCGTAGTGGCTCGCGAAGAGGAAGTAGTTGGTGGCCACGTACGGAAGCGAGACCGATTCAGCGTATCCCGGCTCCTGTCCTTTGCGGACTCGGATCGTCTCATCAATCAGGAGTTGGCAAGCAATGATGTTGGAACCAGCCATCTCGAATCCGTAGGCGTCGTTTGCGGGGATGGGCATGCTCATGCCGGGCTGCAGCATTACAAAGGCGCAGAGGGAGGCGACAAGGCAGTATGTGTCCCGGTTCTGCTCCAAAGTCGGGAGGATGGACTCCATATGGTTCCGGTCGAGAATTGGCAGCTGGGGGTACATGTGGTCGAAGTAGAAGTTGAGGCACTCCTTGACGAACTCGGGGGTGAGGAGGCCGGACGAGGGGTTGAAGCCGCTGATGACGGGAGCCGGGAGGTTGTTCATGCGGTTGTGAACACGGGCGGCGAGGCTCGTCTGTCGCTGCGTCTCGCGGAGCTCGCTGATAACCTTGGCGCGCGAGCCCTTGGGTCCCTTCTTCTGCGGGATAGCGTTATAAGTGCAGCAGAGGGCCGCGGCAGCGCAGTTGCGGCACGGGTTGACGCCATCGCACTTGACCTTGCGACGATGGCAGGCATCGCAAGCCCGTTTGACGGCCTGGGTCGACATGGCGGCCGACGGTAATGCAGTAGTTATATCCGTCGTGAATGTCGGGGGTTCGGAGCGAATATGTGATTGAGTTTTGGACTGTCGTCCGCGGTCGAGCGTTGGAATAACGGCGACCAGGCAAGGTAAGCAAGCAAGTCTATAAGGGTGGTGGGAAAGCCGGCGAGAGGCTGTCGCGCGTGTCGAGACGCAGGGGCAAAGAGTAGTATCGCAATGTCGTAGTAAATATGGGAGAGGTGAGGCGAGTATGGAGGAGGAGAGGAGCAGAATGGAGTGAAGATCTGGAAGAGGAAGAAGTCGAACGGGAAGTCGAAGGAAGACTGGGGGGGAGGGGGGAGTTTGGGAGGGAAGGAGCACTACTGTACCGTCCCAGCAAGTGCGACTGGAGAACAAACTGGAGACGGAGGTGCCGGCCCAAAGAGGGCAAGGGCCAACAGCGCCAAAAGTACCGAGAGAAATTAGCAGTCTCTCCCGTGCTTCTAGCGGGCAGCGACCTGGAGACTGGCGAGACTGGGCTGTCTGGGCGGGTGATCCAGGGCCACCGCGCCTAACCCGATGGGGGAGTCGGGAGGGCTCAGGAGCAGACGCATCGGGCGGCGGGAGTACTGTGCTAGCAGCCGCTTCCAGGTGCGCGAGGAGAAGGGCATGGGCCTGGGCGCAACACAGGGGTAGACGGCTTGTTGTTGCAGTATGACAATCCCGTCGTATTCTGCATCTTTCCCTTTTTTTTCTGTCTTTTTTTATCTCGCTTCATGCCCGTTTGCTGGCACCCCCAGCCATCAGATCACTGCAACCGCTGTTGCGCAGTACCTGGCCGTGAAAACCCTAACAAAAAACTGGGGGCGGGTCCCTTCCACTGTGGAAGATGAGGGGGTGTGTGGGTGAGAGCTGGGAGCAGCAGTGGAGCCCGGCCAGGGGTGGCTGAGCTGCACTGTAGAGGGCAGTGCGCGTACTGTCCCGCGTCAGTGGCTGCTCAGTGGCTGCTCAAGGCGCGCTGTCAGCGAGCCTCAGAGCCGGCAGTCCCTGGAGATCTCTCCACGCAAGAAAAGTTCTCCTTGAGAGCCTCAAACCCAGCGCTCTGGTAAAGGCTTCCATCAGCCAACTCAAGGTTTGTACGTACGCGTTTCCACAAGTTGTCACGCTCTGTTGCTCATGTCGGATCATTCTGACTGTCCTGATCCTGCTTCCGTGCCTCGCCTCTTTGGGCGCGATGTCCGTGCTGCGCTGTAACGTCACAGCAGCTCCCGCCAAAACACAGTGCGTCAAGTCCACGCTTCAGCCACAGCAGACGAGCTGTTCGCTGTTCCCGCTCATCGCCGGCACCCGCAACCTTACGGCCTGAGGCAGGTGTCTCGACTGGGACATTGCATGACTTTCCCTTCCTCCCGTGCCTGATTCTGGATAGCCTCTCATATCAGCTGGTGCCCTTGAGTCTCGCATTCTTTTATGAGCAATCAGATACTGCCCACTAGCATTTGTCTTTGACTAAAACACGCTTGGCGCCTCATCATTGACACTTGACTTTCAGCAGCAGCAGCATCAACGGAGGCCGGCTTCCGCTGCTCGGGGCGTCCGAGAGTGCAAAGCGGCTCCGATCCAACTCAGCCCTGCCCTGCCAGCTCTCCCAGATCCCGTGCCTGAGACGTCATCCAGTACTCTCTCGCTTACTCACACGCAGCAGCACAGCATTGTTCTCGAAAAGGTCGGTGCAGTCACACGCAGCTCGTTTCGTTTGGTGCCACCCGTATGCGGCGTGTGTAAGCCTCCGATGCCACTCGGGCCCTGGCATCGCCAAACGCCATGTCGCTTCTTGTCGCAGGCAGCAGCAGCAGTCAGTCGTCCGGTGGAACAGGAACAGGAACAAACAAACAAACAAGAGCAACTCAGGTGGCACCGATGCCTCCTCGCCGGCTGCGTTGTACTGTACGCCACAGACAATTTCCACTCCTCTCAACACTCCCAAAATACCATCCATCCATCCATCGCCTTCGGCAATCGTGACAGCACAGACCGGGACATCGCGATTTGCTTGATAGCGCAGCGCACCCGACGGATGGATCCTGCTTCTCCTTGCCCCGGAATGCCGTCCCGTCCCCTTTCCTGTTAAGCGACCTGCTTGGCGGGTTGCGGTCCAGCTGCAAGTGCCGTGCGCGAGGCTGAGACTGACTGATCATCCGAGACATGCTTCTGCCAGTCAGTCACTGGCTCAGCTGGGAGCGTTTGCTGACTGCGAGCGAGCATTGGCATCCCACCGCACGCAATGAAACATATTGGTTTCACATACGCTCTGCTCTGGCACTGCGGACGGAATCCGAGCGCAACCAAACCCAGCCAGGCATGCTGCCCAGCCTGGCGTCTCTCCTCTTGTCTCTCCACGTCTGCCGCTCTATCAGTAATCCTCCCAAAGTGCCTCTGAGACTGGTATGGTGTGTTTTGGAGCTAAGTCCCAAGGCCTCATCCCGCCTCGCCCCGTCTGCCATCCCACTCCGCGAATCTTCGGGGTGGAGGATCGACGGCATGGAAGTTCAAGTCTCTTCGCCTCCCTCAAGGCAGCCCTCCAATGAGTGCCCTATATCAAGTATCGTGCAAGCCACCCCCATCCCAAAAGTCCCCCTCCAGGTGAGGCTCGTGTTGAAACATGTCAAAGCTGACATGAGATGACCTGCGGATGCAACCCTCCGCCCATCCTCTTCAGCACCCTCGTGGGAGATCAAGCAGATCCCTTCCAGATCCGACAGGCGTTCGTCGCTCAACATCTCTCTCCCTCTATCATTTACTCTGCCTTGGCATATGTGCTCACTGCCATGAACGCTTGACCTGGTCTCAGCCCAGTGGTGTGACTTGATCGAGTTGGAACCCAAGAGAGCCATGTCAAGGGACAAAGGAAATGAATTCAGTACACTAACTATCACCGTCTATCCTGCCAACGCCTAGCTGTCTATTTAGTCGCCCATAGCAATCTCGGCTGGTGCAAACCAGCTCCATCCCATATTTACCATGCCCATGCTACCACAACAAGCCAAGGGTAGCCGAGAAACCCCAGGGGCAAGGTTTCAAGCCCAGTAGTATTACAAACCCTTCCCGCTCTTCCCGTTGAACCCGTTTTTGACACAACGGTTTATGTCCAAGGCCCATTTACGGACCGGCAGATGAAGCTCACTTCTCCCTTCGCAGCTCATGTCGAGCTGATGGCAAAACTCGGCATTTAGCTGGAATAGCCACCCTGTGAGTAGGACTGGTGTCCATGGGTCGGCTGCGAATGCCCGGACGAGTGCTTTGAAACACGGGCGCCCGAGTGAGGTCGGCCCTGATATTCCTGGCTTTCCATCAAGTAGCCGTCCGAGCTGGCCACACGCTTCCTATCGGCATTCTTGTTGACGACCCGGCTTGGATGGAACCAGTTGTAGAGCACCACCGTGATAGACATGAGCGTGGCATCGAAGACATAGATGTACACCTCGTTGCTCTGTAGCGTGCTGTCCCGGCCGGCGACGTACTCGGCCACACGGAAAACACTTCGGATCATGATGAGGATGCTCGATGCGTACAGCACCAGAATCAGCTGTCTCCAGGGGACCGTCAACTCGGTTGCCTCCTTGGTCGGTCGCGAACGGATGCGCATGTGGAAGACAAGTGTCACAACCATGAAGAAGCCGAAGAAGATGATCTGGATGCCCAGACCGCCGACGATGACGTGCTCGCCCAGCTTGACCTTGCTCTGAGTCTTGGCCGAAGCCATCATGCCGCCACCTTTCATCCGTGTTAGTTGAAGTTGCATCCTATGTTAGGAAATATTGTACGCACCTCCGGACTGGGCAAAGAAGGATAGAACATCGCCGCACACGAACACCTTGGTCAACCAGTTCGGCGAGATGATCGAGAGATGTCCCGCGTTGAGAAGTCGGATCGTCCGTCCGAGAACCATGTAGATCGAGGCAGCGAGCAGAGCTGGGCCGAGAAGCAGGAGAAGGGACTGCATGATATAGGGGGGAGTCTTGAAATCGGGGGCTTGCTGGGAGGACAAGGCGCGGCCGACGTAGCCAACCGTCTCGACTAGAAGCCATCCATTAGTACCATATCTCTGAAAACTGGTGGTTGTTTACATACAAAGACATCCTACTAGGAACGGGATGAAGTACCACGTTCGATTGCGGGTGAGTTGGTAGGCGTGCATCAATGCTGACAGTCCGAAGATGACGATGAAGATGACTGCCGCCACCATCGACGGGTCGTAGTTGTACAGGACATATTTGATCGCCATGTTGTCGACCGGTAGTGGTGTTTACTGAGATGTTCTTCGATCGATAGTTTCGAATCCGATTCAAGGCGTTTCTTCGCTGAAGTTTCACTGTCTTCGCTCACAGGCAGTTATTAAGACTCTGTTGATGATTTCCTATTCTCTAATCCCAACCACGAGCCAAGACCACATTATATAACCTCAACACAACAACAGTCTCCTCCCCTTGAATCGCCGTATCTTGCATGCATGTTTTTCCCAGCACTATACGCGGAGCCAGCGCTCGAATTAGCATCAGCGGCAGCGGGACCGAGACCGAGAGCCTGGGCCAGGCCCGCCCATACGCGTAAAATCCAGCCTCAGGAGCTTTTGCACCAATCACAACGGCGCTATGTCAGGCCCAGAGATCTAATCTTTTCCTCTAGTCTGCTGTCAATTCCTCGCCTTACGCGTGTCGAGAGAGCGGGAGCGGGAGCGAGGCTTACGTGCCGGATGCGGCTGCGGTGACATGCCTGTTTGTCGTGGTGATGGGTGGATCTGCGCTGGAAGAGGCTATTTGGGGGCTCGCTTTCGCTCTGCTATCCTGGATTTGCTGTTTTGCATCAGCCCTGTGGTCTGGACTTGCGGTCGAGAGCCGCTGCACGAGTGCCGGCGTTCTAAGAATAACAAGCTCATGCAGAAGAATCGTGGTTCCGTCCTCGCGGATCGGGGGCCGGCGTCGTCCAAGAACGCTTGCTACTACGGATGATCAACCCAGTCCGGCTCGGCAGTTGCTTGGCCATCGCGGTGCAGTTTCTGAGAGAAAATCAGAAGCATTGCCGCTGCGACTCTTTCGCTTGGCTGCCATAGCAATGATGATGCTTGCGGTCAGTACAGCTTCCATTCTTGAGTCCGCGGACATAGCCGTCGTATTGGTGATAAGGAGAGGCGCAGGAAATTGTACGAACGGCTATCACTAGACTTCTAGGCTTCTTGCACGTAGAGAGCCCTGTCAGGCAGCGGATCGGCAGCGCTACCACAGGGCTTAATGAGTCTCTGCGCTTGGCACCTTGGCTTTGAGGCTGGGAGACGTAAGCAAGGAGGAGCTCACACGTTTTCTCAAGGCACTGCCACGGCCACTTCTCGTGTTTCATGACTCGACACCTGTAGGGTATGGAAAATTGGTTTAAAGCACCAATAGGGCTTGGTTACGGTTCCGACTTGAAGTTTCGCCTCATCAAGGTTCCAATTTTCGATCTCCTCAAGACTTATTAAGCTATGAGGATCGGCATTTCGTCCCATCTGTCAAGTTACAAAGACTTATCCAAACTTTAATGACTTATTCAAACCAACGCCTGGACCATAGCCACTTTCCAATGACGAGACTTTCCTAGTGCCGTGGTTCCTCGCACAGCACCGATGTTGCCAGATCAACTGCCGACATAGTCTGCCATGGCGGAGGGTTGCGCTTCCGCATCAGCGTCATGAATAGGGATTATTTTGCAGTGGAAGTTCGATCAAAATACCGTCAGTCACATGGCAATTTCTTCTTGAAGCGAAACCAAAAGAACGTGGATTGGCTGAACTTTCGGAAAACGTTGAGGGTGAGGGAGCAAACGCTCTGGTGGCTTCGAGGCGCAATTGATTCTGCCTTTTAAAAAGATAAAGTTGGCATGTGTCGGTCATGTTGTTACAACGGTCTTCAAGCTGAGATGTAGGTGGCTGAGTGACGGTTGAAAGGCAACGGTGCATGCCACCCAGACTTTGGCCTGTCAAGGGACATCGTCACAGACGTATGAGGACACCAGCGTGCAATCCTACAAATCCGTCAGTTGGCTGAACAACAATGTTCCAAGATCACTGTCGCATGATATCTCGATAAGATCTGATAAGTCCTCATCACGCGATGATAACCCAACGTGGAGCAGAGGCTGGAGCAGAACACGTTAGGACCTTCAAGGCCGCTCTCCCTAGCTTGCGGGTATTGTCTGCTGTCGACTCAGCATGCCTGAAATATAATCCGAGACACTGGCGACGGATAGTGTCCCTAAAGAGCGCATCTAGGCAAAGGGTTAATATATATGCCATTTCCGCTCATGCAAAGGATTCAGGCACAATTCACTGGTCAAACCGCCAGCATCCCAACTCAGCAGGTGATTCCTGGTGATGCTTGACAGCCAGTCCTGCGCCACAAGAGACAGTGCGATTCGTTAGCTCCTCGAACGGCCCTTTGGAGGCCATTCAATGCGCACTGTATGTTCTGACCCTGGAGCGCTCCGGCCTCCCACCCTTCAGTGGCCTGGCGCGTCGTCCTTTGCCGGTGTACGGAGTTAGTCGTGCGCCAATCTCGTCATTCGCACGGGACGACCACTCTGGCCTCATCGTGCAGTAGCTGCCGGGACACGCCGCCCTTTCGGCACTCTTGGTGGAGGCGTTCGCTTGCGTGGTCAAGGTGAGGCGAGGCGAGGCGAGGCTTCTCAGGCGATGCTGCTGAGCTCGGCGACTCCGCCTTTTGCTCTTGTGTCTCAGTTTCGTCGCCCTCACCCTCAATCCCCCCCAAGATCCGGGGAAATTTGACGTGCTCTCCTTCGCATTGACGTGCTGCCTGCTCTCGGGTATTTCTCCGTGCCCCAGGCCAGGCATTTCCAGCGCAGAGACCCTGGCCCTGCTCAACGCGGAGGAGCAACAGGGGGATGGGCGAAAAACAGGTCTCGCGACCCCAGACTAGGGCCAGCCGGGAAAGGTCAGATCGCGGTCGGTCCGAAGAGGCAGAGGGTTACATTCCTGCAAGGCTGAGGACGTGAGTTCAGTGGCTTGCCCGGCCGGACGTTCCCATTGGCTGTTGGCATCTCGCCCCGAGGCTCAGATTTTGTAAAGACTCTTCAATGAGTGGCCAATTTGACTGAGGCGGTGGTGCTGAGTGATGTTGATCAGTAATATGTAAGCCTTGCATGGGCTGGAACGTTGCTGTCGATCTGGGCTTAGTCAAGTTGACCTAAGTCACGTGCTTTGTGTCACGTGCGCTGTGGTCACGTGTTATTATCCAACTTGCAACACCGTCTGCAACTCCTACGGCTTCAAGCTTTACGATATCAGGAACAAATTATGTCGGAAGCATTAAGTTTTCTCTTACTGAGAGATCCGGTTCATTTGGAATTTCCTTCTCGTGGTCATTGTTGCTGGCTACGTATCCATCTGTCAACCAGCGCAAATCGAAACTGAACGACAAGTGCTCCAATTTCTGAGGGGCGTAATCGATCTTCACAGCGTTAAGAAGAGTTCCCATATTTCAGCCTCGCGAATGATATATTCAGATATCCAGTTCAATTACGAAAGGTCTCAGTTGATGATGCCCCTCACTTTCACTCGATGATTGAGCTACCCTAGACCAGGACTTTGACGGCTCATCTTACATCATTTACTTGCATAGGAATGAAGTGGATCGCCAAGATAGTCCTCTGTTGGAGCAGGACGTTTTAATAGCCACGGGTTGAAACAAAACTTAACTTTTCTTTGTAAACAATCTGTGTTGGCTGGTTAGTTATTCTCCACAGCATCGATCAGTAGGCAGAACACACCGACGTACGAGGAAAAGCTGCTCAAAATGAGTCACACTTCCTATTTAGACCTTCAATGACTTATGGACATAGTGAGAATGCTGGTCTCAACTCGGATACTGGGTTCATAAAGGCTGCCGCACGAACTTCAAAAAATCTTCTCGAGACTCCTGCATTATCTGATTCAACTACGACTGCACCACATCAGGCAACCACTTTGAACGATGATGCAAGACCAAAAAGGAAAGAAGATAGAACCCGAAGAGTAAGAGACATCTGGTGCCTTGAATGAATTCTTGGTGTTGGGGGATTCGCACCAAATGGCACTCTGAGGCTAGAACTTATCCGAAGAGTCAAAATGGAGCAAACATCAGTAGACAGCAATTATTCAACAAGATCTCGTGAACAAGGAGCATAAGATTCCTGCAGAAAGTTTGTCCTTTAATTGTTCATATCCACAACATGAATATTTTCCTCGATGGTTGCAAATAAGCTGCTGGCTGAGCAGTGGCCTATACAATTCATTTTTTAGACTTCACAAGACATGGGAAAAACGCACAGACGCCCTCAATCTTCAAACTCGAATTTCCATAATCATCGTATTGATCCACAACTCTTGAGGCCTACTAGAGGGTTGTGGATCGGCAACCTATCTCCCTTGCATTCTTGAGAAGGGACTGCAGATGATTTGTGGGTAGTAAATTGAGATTTCCTCTCAAATACATGATTCGGTGGATATTCAGTAACGGTCAACAAGGGAACAATCAAGTTAGATCTGATATGTCAAGTAAAGTGGAGAGGTGATTGGCATTTGCATTGTTCACGGAGCAAAGGAGAATTCCGAGAGTGGGTGTAGCGAGCGAATAGGAGCGAGGTCATCGTCAAACACGGGCTGACATTCCTGCAAATGGTCTATTATCTGCGGAACAGCTCTTTTAAGTAATCCGATGGATCGGATGAGATGACGAACTTCTAATCACGCATCGATGCTGTCATCCATACCGGAAGCATCTATTGAATGGGAGCTGCTGGACTGTTGATCTCATAACCATCTCAAAATCCTCGTTCCTTGAAACCTGAATAGGTGCTTTGAGTGTTTGCCCATGGCAATTGAAGAGTGATAGAATGTAATTGATTGGCTAGTTTGTAGCAGGTTGTGAACTATTCAATCTCGTGTCGCGCCGATCCGTGACTCAGATTCGTCAGACCGCCCAAATGCCGAGATTGAAGCCCCCAAACCATGCCGAAATTATAGTATGCTTCCATTCAAACCATGGATGAGATTGAGATAGACTTGGTCTCGGCCTCGCTGTCAAAGGCCGCTGCGGCTACGGTCTCTTCGCACCCAGTCTGGCCAAAGGTGAACCCCTGATTTCAGGGGCTGATTCGTAACGATGCATAAAGAGTCCCATGACCATACAAAAGCGTCTTCAGGCTCTTGGCAACATATTCCTGTGTGTCATCCAAGCTCTCTTCTCGTTTCTTGGGAACATCGGCCATCTCTGAGGGCCAAGAACGTCCGTCAAGCCGGCCGGAGCGGACAGCATCGGGTGGGCGGGATCGGCCCGGACCCGCTTTTGTCTCCGAATCGTACGGAGACCGGATCCTACAGACGAAGAGCCTTGCTTACTATCACGAAACAACATGGCCAATACAATCACTATCTGGCCAGTAACTTCAAATCTCTGCTTTGCTTCCGAAGTCTTTGGGAACTATGCTCCAGAAAAACACCAGTCGAGAAGTCTGTTCGAGGAGCCAGCCCGAGGCTGCAACCCTATCGATGCGGGAAACCTGATCATCCATCAGCTACTGCCGAGAAACAATGAAGATTCAAACTCTGTCATGTCAGAATCATCAATCAAAGCAACAGTCTTTAATATGGAAGCCGAAGAACTTTCGAAGGTCATCGAATAAGCGAGGCGACTGCGATTTACGGGAAGGGAACCGATGCTCTCGCCGAGTTACGACGATAAACAACGCAACTCTTGCACAACAAACACGCGTCTCTTTTCTCGAGCACTTGCCAACGCCAACACTACGTATTGAATCACCTGGGAAGTTATAAAGGAGGGCAGTTGTCTTGGAGAACTCCGAGTTGTCACCAAAGATTCTCCCACCCCGTGCTTACGACCTTCGACCGATTCTCGAGCCTCCACGATCACGGATTCACCAAGGCAACAGGAACACGATTACTCTGGCACGGTCTAGCTTGAACATGGCTATGAGACTCAGGAATACATGCTGGATGCGTGTCAGGAGCCCACGATGATTTAAGACGATAATCCGCCGAGCCACCGAGCCCCTTTCTTCCGAAGTCGAGACCCAAACGAACGCGTCGAAACTGGCAGCAAAATCAAACGATTGTGTCTGTTGACCAGAGAATACGAGAGGACTTGGTATCAAATCGATACAAGGGAAGCCGGAAACAATGATACGATAACTCGATTAACTGCAAACGCTGTTCAGAATCGCTCAGCACCTCTCAGCACCTCAACGTCGCTACACGTGTTGAGCTCGCTGCTCTCTCAGCCTTCAGAGCAGAACTGTGATTTGATATAGACAATTCGATTTGAGAAGCCAATAACAGGCATGGGAAGTTTCCTGCTGACATGATACTGTTGCCGGATTCAGAGGCTTGATCAGTCATCCTCGCCGCATGTCTCGTGAACGAAGTACCAAGACAACGAGCATAATACACTACTGTCTGGCTGCATAACTTGTCTTCGGGCGATAGACCCATCATCTGCATGCGAGGAACTTTTTCCATCGTCTCGCCGGCGAACCCGAAACCGGTGGGAAGGAAAAAAGGCATCCTCGTCGAGACCCTCACTAGAGTTGTTGCCTCGCAGCCTCTCTCGGATTCCAGCCAGTCGCATTTCGAATGACAATACGAAACTCTGCATGCAGTGGAGCAAATAGCTCTACGTCCAGATACCTCTCTCTTCCACGGCGACTCTTAGCTTGACCTTTTGTGACAGCCCCCACGACGTCCCCGAGTCATCAACGCTCTTGTTGGACGCTTCGTGACAAGTGTGGGATCTCCAAGCGCGTGGCGTTCTGCGAGGCTTGACAAGTGTCCTTGATATTGGCCTGTGATTGCGTATGCAGTGCCAAATCCTTCCGTGATAGCCGTTGACCGCTGTCTCCAAGCTGCATATTTGCTCCTCGCATGACGGTCGAGATTGTCTCCCTGCAGATGGGAGGTGACACCGAAGAAATTCGGGAGCTAGCTTGATGCTGGTCGCGCTGCGGCAACCCAAGAGAGGCAAAGATGAGGCTTCAACGAGTGTACACTGTATACTTGCTGCACGATACCCTGCTGGTTTGACGCCACGCAACGCCATCATGTTCCTTCATCATCTTGTCACTATGGAGAAACCCGTCATCTGACCTCTCGACATCCAATAGAGTTGAGGTTGAGGGCATAAACTGCAGCAACTTGCATGAATGCTTCTGAGACATTCTCTTGTTGTGGCCCAGCTGAAAAAGAAAAAAGCGACGGACCAATGCAGGCATTGCAGTTTGCAACCACTACCGCAACGCCATGCTACGTGTCACCTGGACAGCACAGGAGGATAACGCTGCGGCCGTCTGCGGCCGTCTTTTGAGGCCCTCCATGGCGGGAGAAGGATTGCATACTGCATACAGCCAGTGGTAAATCCCACGCTCTATCAGTGGATCGCAGGAAACCGGCGAACAGGTTCCCTGCTGTAAGTACCGCTACGGGGCGCCAAACCCGCTGCGGCTGGACTGATCCTAGGGATCTCCGTTTCCCGACGGCCCCAGGCCTGGAATGCGGAGAGCAGCTCATCATTCTTAGGCTTTGCTCGAGGGCTGCTGCTACGGAGCATTCTCCAAGCGAGCCTGTCCCTATAGTGAGATCCTACAACGGGAGAATTCGAGTGGACTCCCGTGGCTTTATTACGATCCGATCTCTCGGGACGCTCGTAAACTCAATCTCGGCTGACTCGAGCACTCAATCTTGACGACACAAGGTCCCAAAAACCCTCTCGTGATGGAGGGAATGGCCCAGAGCATGCAGACGGACTATTGAATGCGGGATATGCGGCTTGGCAAATGGGAAGCGCGACTGCATCCCGCCCTGCGTCATGGCGGGCACGGCAGGGCTCAATGTACTGTACTTCTCAGATGTAGTGTACTTCGACACCCTAGCTCAAGTTTTGGCGTCCTGGCGTGAGACACTGAGAGGACTGGCGGCGAGCTGCACCTCCGCGGCGCAGAATCTCGAGGCTCCGGCCAGGAGGATGGGAATGCCGTCAAGAACTCTATCGCGAGATGATGAAGATGGCAAGAAAGAGAGTTTTTGGAGACATTTGGGCTTTGAAAAGGCTCGTTTGTTGGGAATTTAAAGGGTTGAAGGTGTCTGTTGTGCTTTGGTGCGGCTGAGTGTTAGTGACCTTGACTCCCCTGTATTGACAGCCAATGCGCTGTGCTCAATTTCCAGCCGTCAGACAGGTGGAAATTATCGTGATTAGAATCCTATCAAGGACTTTTATGGTATTTCAACAATGGCAATCATGCATGCGAACATGTTGTCCCCAGGCTGCAGCTTGCTTTTGACAAAAGAGATAACATTACCTTTTATGGCTTGTTTGTCGTTGCTGAGGAAGGCTTCCTTCCCACCGCTACATGACCCCTGAATCTCCAAGCCCAGAAGAGTCACACAAATCTTCAAGAACGAGATGAAGGCACCGATGGCGATACTCGTTCCACAGGTGGATGACATGCCAAAGGTTCCCGCCAATCTTCAATCATTGGCGACTTGGATCATGACAAACCGGCTCCTTGGAAGCACATAGCCTGTGTTCACGACCAAAAGCACTGCCAGCGTTTTGTCCCCCTATCCGCCATCTCTGCTGCTAGGAACATCATCGACCACAACCTCTCGCCCTCCACAGAGTCGCAAATGCCGAGCCTACGAGCAAACGCATCTCGTACAACCAAAATTCCCTCTCGATCGTCACAGCAACATCCGTCATCCGTTTCGCGCGCCCGGGCAACAAGCTTTTCGATGTTGGACGCAACACCACATCTTTCGATAATGCGTTGCTCGAGTCTCTTCGATCACCACCTTGCGGCCCGTTTCCCCTCTGTCTAACCTGTTCCTGAGCGGTCAAAGGGGAAGACGAACCGTGCACAACCGAACCGATGCCGGCACAAGGTCGACTATATCATGGAGTTGACTTAAGCTCGAGACTTTGGGTTGCGCAACGGGAGAGTCAGATGGCATATTTAAGCTTGCTTTCTGTCCTCAACTCCTTGTCAGGGGTTCATTGTCCCTAACCAAGCCTGATACCTCCCAATATTCGGTCGTTTTCCAAAGATGGGGTTCTGGAGCAAGTTTGCAGCCATTCTTTTGGCGATGTCGGCCTTTGCGGACGCCGTAGAGGAGAGGTATAAGAAGGGAGACGAAGACAGACCTGTATGGACTGGCTCTGGTTACGTCAACACTGTCACGGTGACGGTTCACGGCCATTCTTCTAGCAACTTGGGACTTTCCCCATACTCGTTTCCCAGGCCAGTTCCAAAGACAACGACCTGCACCAAGGATTGCACTGATTCAACAGTCTCAACAAGTTGTACAAAGGACTGCACTAGCAGCACAGTCTCGACTGTCTGCACCAAGGATTGCACACTCTCGACTTCAACAATGTAAGTGGAAAGCCCCCTTTCCGGAATTGCTGTGAACATGCATACTAATTGTATTGGAAGAACGTTAAAGACTACGAGCAGCCTCGAAGAAAGCCCCATTATCACGTCAACTTCCTGTACAACTACGAGCGAGAGCGAGGCAAAGTCGGCTTGGTCTCTAACAGAGACATCAGAGACGCCTGTTACCATTGTTGATAGCTGGATCCCTATGTCCAGTTCCAGCTCTTCCTCGAAATCGTTTTCGTCGACTACCACGACAACTATAACTACGACTTCACTCACAACAATCACAACAACGTCAACCACGACTACCTCGTCGTACTTGACAGTAACCTCGGGAAGTGCAGCTTCAGGCAAAGGAGGAGCATCGGCAACTTCTGTTTCCAATGGAGAAACAGCAGTCTCTGCCCCTTGCACTAGAAACATCACCGTCACCGAGACCATCATCAAATCATGGATTTCGACTCTGCCAGTTACCTCAGCACTCGTCCGGACGAAGTTGACAACTATTACAACGGAGCTCGTGGAAACGTATTCGACATGGACCGGCGAGACCGTAGCTTCGGGGATAGACAGCTCAACTACAGTCAACATCATCAGCATATATTCAGCCTGCTCGAGTTCTCCAGATTGCTGTGACGGCTGCTCTCAGTCTCAGACAGCCCAAGAGGTCGGGGGATCGTCTACTCACCCAACGGCAGGCAGTGTCCCGGCGTCTCCCTCAGAGACCACCTCACAAACCTCAGCTCCTGCAAGTAACTCCGCAGAAAGCGCCTATCCCACGCCAAGCGGTTCAGAGACCGCAGCTTCGGCCGCCTCCGCAGGTGGTGCTTCGACATCAGGGGCTGAGGCGTCAGGTGCATTGCCCAGCACGCAGCCATCCTCGATATCTGCGGCGGCAGCGGCGACAGGAAAGGCCGCAGGAGTTGGACTGGGGATGCTGGTGGGACTGATGGTCGCCGTTGCGTGAGGGGGCATGTTGGACGAGGCGCCCGGGAGGTCACAGATAGTAGCTTAGTGTTGAACACATGACGAGACTGGGCTAGTAGCAGGGGAGGCGGAAGTAATACTGGGCTAATTGGACCTAATAATACACCTCGTTACGTATTGTCTTCTTATTGAGCCCAGGATAAGCGGCTCAGGGGACCTTAGTACAGTACATGTACCAAGTCAGGAGGCTTGCGGGAGTGGCCTCTCTAGCACCTCAGGAGCAACACTCCATGACTATTGGGTCGTCCAGGCCGAACGAAGGCACGAGGGCGACGGCACGGAAGTTAGACGCCATGGCCGCATAATTGAGTGTGATTGCTCTCTCTGGCATACTCCCATTATAGTAACGGCGACGAGCGAGGATGGCGTCAGTAGGGGGGGACCATCCGTGAAGTTTGCCGGCGGATGACCGAGGCAGTTGGCTTTAATCACACCGGTCAAGTAGCGGATGATCGAAATTATGCCAAAGAAGGATGGTGAACGTGGGTCTCGTATGAGGGACAACGGTAATGGTGATGCGAGCGGAAAGAGGAGAGTTGGCGTGTGTGTCGGCTAGTCAGCCCAACAGAGGACGACTGAATTTTTCGTCGCAACAATGACATTGTGATGCACGTACGCATGCGGTAAATGTATACAGGAGACAACATGTATCTTTATTTGAAGCCTGTTTATCCCTCTATGTCGTCATACCTCAGTAAACACATCATCCTGAGCCTCATTGCCTCCAAGATCTTCTACGCCGCTCGCACTCTCAGCTGTAGCCTACCCCACCACAAGGCCATGAGCAAAGAGATTAAATTGGCGTAGCCCTGCAATGTACATTAACGTCTGACATGCGTCGGACCAAACCCCTGTCTCAAATCCTGTGTCTACCTCCGCCGTTTCCTCTCTCCTCTGCGATGACCTCCTCCTGAGGATTAGCATGGTGGGCCTGCCACACCGGAACACGATAAACGAAGGCATTGTGACGCTTATTCTGCTGTGGTGAGTGGAGGAAGAGCGAAGAGAGAGGGTCTGCGGGATCACCGCCTTGCTTCCGCGTGCGCGGTCACCGCCAGCGTCCTGTCAAAGATGGAGCAGAAGCCAGTCCGTCTCGCAGCCGCTGTCCTTCAGCTCGCCACCGCGCGCATCCACGGAGGAGTTCTTGACCGTGGTGGAGCAGGCCCTTCACCTCCTGGCCAGATCTGACCAAGATATCCTGGCATGCAACGCATGTACTGTGACGCTCTCACAAGCTTGACGTGTTAGCGTCTCGCAGGTCACAGCCGCCACCAGAAGGGCCGCAGGGGATGTCCCTATCAGCAGCGGCACAGGCGAGCACAAAACCCGGTTTCTGCTCCCCCTCTTCTCCCTCGTACCGAATCGACGCGGCGAGACACAAGACCTGCAGGCCCCCAATGCTTCTTTCTTAGCCGAGAGTCAACAGAGGAAACCATCTCACTGCTCCTCTCTGCAGAATGATACTACAAAGTATCGAAGGCCATGGTTGACCAAATTCTGGCATTCGCAACGAGAGGATCGGCGAAGCGGAGTGGATTTGTCCAGGGAGCAAAGGTCCGGCGTCTGACCTCTCCGGAAAGGGGCAAGCCACGAAGTAACCTCCGAAGGCCGTGTAAGTGGTCAAAGCATGGCCAAAAGAGCCCTTTGAAGTGACAGAACGACCAACACTGCGCTAGGAGAGTTCTAAGGGGGCGTGCGTATGCTTGGCCGCTAGATCACCCTCGTCTAAGTCACTTTAGGGATGACGGCTGACGGGACAGCCGCTGTTGAGATGCCCTCGGTTGCCGCGGGTTGGTTCTTTTCCCTAAAGATAAAGTACTACAACCTGTGTTCCCCACGGCTCAAACCCACTGGCCCTCTAACGGACCACAATGTCACGCATTTCAGGAGACGCGTTACCTCGAGAGGGATGCTGTTCGTCAAGAACTGTAGGGACCGACCCCCTCGGCTGAAGAGACCTGAACGCACCGGCTCGTACAAGGCCCTTAGTCGGCGGAGAGTCCGGCGAGACAACGAAGAATGACTTGCATAACGAGACGGCCTAGCCTAGACAAACAGGGGTGCTGGGAGGGTCCTACACTACGCCTTCTAGACGCTCTACATTGAACCACGAGGACACTGTGCGCAATTCTCACACTAATACGGAGTTTCTTTACTTCTTCCACTGGTCCAATTTGTCTAGTCTTCGCGAGGGCATGTATGAAAAATGAGGCTACGGGGGAAAGTCCTGCCGTTTTTACATTTTGGCAGCCAAGCATGCCTGGCACCTGTCACTGGTCTTAGCTTAGTGCGGAGCGAGAGAGTGCGAGAAGAGCCCCTGAGATTCAGATTTGCGGGCACTCAGCTATCTGGTTTACTAATCGAATAATGAATGACTATACAGGTTGGAGTGGTAGAGACAGTGAAAGGCCAACAACAACAAACTCTGGTGTGACGACAGGCGGTAATGACTGTAACCTCGAAGGGCCACCTCCCCAAAACATCAATAGACATTAGAGACACCTTCCAATAGCAATGATGGTGTCTGGGCTTGGCCCCTTACTCGTCGTCAGAAGACTCCTCAGAGTCCTCAAGCATGAACGCGGCGCTGACAGCCGAATACTTGGGCTCGTGGTAGGTGGCCATGGGAACCAGAGAGTAGACCCGGTTGGTAATCTTCTTGCTCTTCTCACCGTAAGCTGCATTCCAAGGAGGGAAGATAGCATCTGGGATAGCCCAGCCAAACTTCTGGCTGCGAAGCCAGAGTCTGACCATGTGGCGAGAGCTAGTGTCATCGTCCTTGTACGAGTCTCGGCGGTGGAAGAGAGCCAAGTTGTTCAGGTAGAGAAAATCTCCCGTCTGGAGCTTGAGCTGGAGCTCAGCGCTATGAACAGCCTCAGCGAGGACTTCTAGAGCATGGCGCTGGGTATCCGTCAGGGTGGGAATCTTGGAGTTGGTCATGGACGGATGGGGGCCGAAGCGAGGGGGGTCGCAGCTCGTCATAAGCTTGCCATCATGGAACGTCAGGATGGGAGCCAAGTAGTAGGACTGCTTTCGGCCGGAACTGCTCCAAAAACTAGTTAGTGTTGCTCGAGGAGTGACGTAGGCGGGAAGAAAGGGGAGTGTTCGTACATCTGGACAGGCCAGTTGGGGGTCATCAGAGTCTTGACAACCTCTGGCTCGCGGTTGAGCAGATCATTGAAGGCAGTCCAAGCAGAGCTAAGGTAGGTGTTGCCACCCTCGTGAGCACTGTGACGGACTTGAAGCGACAGAATATCGCAGCCCATGTCAGTGTGGAAGCCCTGGGAGAGTCAGCAATAGTGTAAGACCATTCGCCGGTAGTGTCCGGGGCATACCAGGGCAGCGTTTGTATGGATTCCATGGCGTTTGTCGGCGGGAGCAGTCCATTGCTTGGAGTCAGTGATGTGTGCTGGAAGAATTAGCATTGCTGATGGAAGAGGCGAGGAAGAGGAAGAGTTGAGGACACTTACAGAGCATGTTACCCTTACGGTCTTGAACACCCCTTTTCTCGGCGATGTAGCAAGAGATGCCAAGGAAGAGCATAACACTCTCTTCGACCGAGTACTTGGAAGAGTCGAGGCCTCGAATGACAGAGAAGCCACGACCAAGGTGGAGGGTCTCGGCAACGCCACGAAGGCGACGGGCAAGGGTGGGCAGCGGGAAGTTCTCCTGGTTGATGTCATCACCATCCAGGCCGAGAGCTGAAGATGGCACTGTCAGTTATCTCCCAACATGGTTGGCGAGTCGATGGAGATAGTACTTACACTTGAAGTTGGCTAAGGCGTTGTCAATCTCGACGACCTCGTCCTTGCTGAGCTGCAAGGTGTAGGCTTGGTCGGAGGTGAAGTCAGCACCCGACCAGACAAGAGGCCCAGCCAGGGCGTTGCCGGAAGACTCCTTGGAGGCAAGGTTGGCTCCGAGGTCAACGACAGCATCAGTGCCGGCCTGGGAAAGGCTGTAAGGGTAGCCAGCAGGAGTGGCAGGGACGACGTTCTCGACTGGGGCCATGTTGAACGTGTTGTTGTTGTGGTTGTCTTGGAAGAACAAAGTGTTTGTCAAGTTGATTGAACAAGAGCAGGGGAGCAAAGAGAGCTGAGATAGCAGATGTTGGGAATGATAGCAGAAAGATGGAGAGGAGTGTCTGATAGACTTGGAGAGAATTTCGATTCAAAGGCGGACGAGGACGTCTTCATATACCCGAGTTGACCTCGACCTTGCCTTCTCTCGCCGGTCCAACATCGACCTCGTCGGCGGCAAGAACGAGGCCAGTCTAACCTCGAAGTGTCGTGACAATAAGGGACAATAAACGCCGGTTGAACCTGCATCACCATTGTTGGCTCCCCCACGAGGAAGCGTCGGTCTTTATTGGATCGAGATGGAGGCTCGTCGTCATCGCCCGGGTCGGGAGGGTCGTCACATCTGCGAGGAGGGGAGCTAAGAGACGCCTCAGCGGCTCTGAGGACTCTAGAGAGAAGGTGAGGGTGTCAATCGTCGAGCTGGGATGGAGATGCGAGGAAGGGGAGGACCAACAACTCCTCCCTAAGGATAGGGGGAGGGGAAGGTCTCGTGGGGCGGGCAGGTTGATTCGACGCCATCGAGGAGGAGGAGGAGGGACGATGGGCAGGCATTGAGAATCTGTTTCGAGCCGGTCGAGCAAGGGCAACCGAAAGCCGAGGGCGGGCTTGGCGGGACGAGGAGAGGCATTTCGGGAGAGGATCGTTTGCGCAGAGACGGTGGTAGGAAGCCTCGAGGCTGAGGAGAAAAGACGAAGGAGAGAGGCCCTAGTGTTATAGTCGAGAAGCCCCCTTTTGACAGCATCTAGACGAAGAGACGAAGAGACGAAGAGACGAAGAGACGAAGAGACGAAGAGACGAAGAGACGAAGCCACGACAAAGACGAGCCGTCCCGTCGACGGACACTCGATCGTCTTCTTTCTCTCGTGAAGAGAGGAGAAATGCGGTGTTTAGCTCTTGTGCTAGAGATTGGCGCAGGTCATCGAGTTGAGTCCCTTCGCCGGTCAATATGTCTGGTGGGCGACGCCACGACAAGGACGACGGACCGACTAACACGACTAGTCGAGGCCAGATGCATGTCTGCGTTTGCAATGCAGAAATCGTGCTCACTTGAATGCAATGGAGACAAGGGAGAAAGCACACAGAGACTCTGCGAATGTTTGTGATGGCCGTTTGAGCTACAGAGTATGTGAAAGATGAAGCCTTCCCACCCACACACAGCGAACGCGCTGACTTTGCCCAAGCACACCGCCCTCCGCAAGCCTCGCTCGCTCTCATTTCTTCTTCCTTGTTATTACCATCACTCCCGCGCCGAGACACACACCAAACATCTTTCCTGGCCCCTCCGTTGAATGGGCGATGGGAAGCGGGCAAGTTTGCGTCGTCGCTCTGCTGTCAACCGGCGAGTTGAGAGAACAGTGCGAAGAGGCGCAACATTCCAACATTCCAACGGCCCAGCCAGCGCAGCCCGTCGTCATCTAATGCCTGGCCCTGAATCCCTGCTCGCTCAGGGTCCACTGATGGTCGGTCGGGGAGGAAAGGCGGCCGGCCAGGCCAGACTCTGCTGACCCTCCCCTCCCCCCCTTTCCGCGCCCCAGCACAAGATTAACCTTCCCGTCCCTCATGCCAGAGAGGAAGGTTCCAGTTTCGACCGGCAAGTTGAGTAACTCGCTTGACAGGTACAAAGTGATTGGCCTAATACTAAGGCGGGGGGTGTGTTGGGCCAGCCATGCCGTCTTGGGCAGCCCGTTCCACTGAGAATGAGACAGGGATCGTCCGCCTGCGCCCCAGGCTGGTCTGGCGGGCGTCCATTGTGTGCTGGAGCCGAGCCGGACTGGATCGGGGGCTATGCTTCATGACGAAAGGCTTTGAGATGCAGCCGCAGAAAACACTCGCATGCAGCAAAAGATCAGACGCGTTAAGCGTGTGTCTCTGCCCACCCTCTTCTGCAGGCCGAGATGCATGCGGTCAGCAGCGCAGAAGCAAACTGCGAGTCTGGCTGGCCCCGGCATCCCTGCGGAGTGTCTGACAGGGGGGTGAAGTGCCTGATCGACGCTGATTGGACTCAGGTGCGAGGTGCAGCAAACGCCAATGGCTGTGGATTCCGCACCTCCATGCTGCAGAGTACCGAGACTCGTTCTGCCGGTCGAGAGCCTCACGCAAGGCGACTGGACAACGAGCGACCCAGTCGGCCAGGCTCTGGATTGGCCCCCAGCCCAACCCATGCTTCCCCCCCTCCCCATCACCCTAGACTCGACTCGACTCGAGAAGAGAAGAGAAGAGACAACTCAGACGCGGCTCGGCTTGCCAATACTCCAGCCATCCCCCGTCCTCTCGCTCCCTGGCTGTTCCTGGTCTCTTCCACCTTTTCAGCCGGTCAGGTCAGCCACCCTCGCTCACTCGTCTGATCACCTCGTCTCGCTTCACCCTCGTCCTCCATCACATCACATCGCATCACACGGCAACACGAGCGAGGCCTGCCGTTTGTTTGTTTCGCATCTCGTCGGCTGCTTGCCAGCTGTGCACTGCACTGCGAGATCTGTGCGACAAACCTCCATCGCTTTCTAACGACACAAGCGTCACGCCGGGAGTTGCGCTATGGAGATGGCTCAGGACCGGATCGGGCACCGCGTAAGTTAAGGATCAATTGATCTGTCTTTCTGTCTCCGCCCTTTGCTCCAGCCGGCGGAGCTCGTTCGCGAGATCCAGCCGAGTGACACCCCTGCGGTTGATGTAGAAGAGGATGCGAGCCTGCCGCGGCCGAGAGATGCCGTTGTACAGTACAGAAGCCCCCTGTAGGTAGAGGAATGGGCTGAAGAGCCGGAAGGGAAGGTGGCGAGAGCGCTCCCGACATCCAGACCAGTCCGGAAGTCTGATGTGCGTATCATCAGAGTCCGGCGGCGGGAAACGCGGAAGCGGCGCAGGAGGAGTGACGGTGAGTGACGAAACCGGACGACACCATCACCGCAGAGCACCATCTGGCCTGTCTCTCGGCATGGCGAGTGTTTGCTCTCGGTGTGTGTGTAAGTGTAACGGTAAGAGGCCGGAGATAGGGGCACAGCACGAGGATTTGGCGGATCTGGCTCGGCAGGCATGGCAGGGAGCAGGATGAGGGTGTGTCAGAGCATTCTCACCATCCACAGGGATCCTCGCATCTTTTTGCATTCTTTGTTGTTTCGTTTTCTACCGGTCTCGTTCTGACCTGGCCGGAACAGGAGCTCCTCCAGCAGCAGCAGCAGCAGCAGGGCGAATTTCGCCAGTCTGGACCGCAAAACTCGGGCGTCAAACGCGAAAGAAGTATCACCGACACCTACGGGCCCTTTGAACAGCCGAAAAGACCCTGCCCGAGTCATTTAGGCGGTGACTTCACCACCAACGCGAGTAGCTCCTTCGATCCGAGAGGAGCAGCATCTCCGCTCGACACCGCAGCTTTCTCACGCCCCGGAGCAACCTCCGGCACGCCCCGAAGCTCCATCGCGAATGTCTCGAAGACGCGGGATCAGGGTCATCAAGGACGGCCTGTTAGCTTGTCTCGCCCGTCCCGTGGCATTGGGCCGGTTCAACCATACCCTCCGCCGCTCTGTGACGCCCCGGAGGGGTCTTTTGACGAGCGCAAACCCTATGATTTTGGGTCCGAACAAGTCGGTTTTGGGCAGAGACTGCAGCGGAGGCAGTATGAACAGCCGGAGGAGCGGCCTGTTCTTGTACTTCGCGATGAAAGGGCAACGGGCTTTGTTCAGAGGAGGCGCTTCGGCCAGCTGCATCAGCATCAGCATCAGCAGCCTCTCGGAACACAGCCAGACGTCGTCTCGTCACAATTCTACCAATCAATCCCTGTCCCATATCACCATCACGGCCAGTATGCCAGTGCCAACCCCCTTATGCATACCCCCCGCCAGGGATATCTCGGCGGTGGCGTGGATGACGGGAGCGCCAATGCGAGTCAGGGGACGACGTATAACGGTTATGGAACGACGACCCAGTTGAGCCATTACCAGGATCAATACGGTCCTGGGATGCCTCACACGGGCGTCCCAGCCGGGGAACTTATGCTCGGAACTGCCAATCATTCATGGCCCGTCCCGTCTTCGATGCCCCCATATGATCACTCGTCCGGATACCCATCCCAGACTCTCCCCCCTGAGCCGGAGAGCTTCCCACATCAGGCAAATTTTGCATCTTCGGCAGAGCTGAGCTTCCAGCCTAACCCCTACACCTTCACAACTCCCGCAAATGGGACAGACCAGGGCTTCAACAGGGATCACTTGCCGGTCGACTGTCATCCCGGGACTCCCCACGGAAGACCCCTGAATGGCAACAACGGGTATCCGCTGCCATGGGAGCGGATGCCTCACGTGGATCCCACGGCTACTGCAACCGATGGAGGGCATATATCCCTGGGCCTAGCTGGACCCCCTGATCAGGGCAGCCGGGCCACTTTGCCAGTACGCAGTCTTCAAGTACCGGCATTTCCTCCAAACGCCTTGATCCCATATTCTCCAGTCGCTGCATACTCTCCTGGCGTCAAGCAAGAGGTTCTCAGCGACAGCGAAGTCGACGAAGTCCCCGATTATGACTCGCATAACAGTGCCTCGGAAGTCGAAGATGCGTATAAAGCAGAGGCCCCGGTCCCCGAAGCCCCGGTCGAGCATTCAGTTGCTTTATACAGGCCGATCCCTCTCTCTTTGCCAGTGACGGAGACTCAGTACGGGCTCAATGACGAGGAGTCTTCGCCAGTGGCGGAGGCCCAGACAGATGTCAATATTGAAGAGTCTTCCGCATTGACGGGTGCCCAAACTGAGGCCAATGTCGACGAACAGGCCGAGATCGAAGAAGTCTACAGGGGAGAGCTCAGTCCTGTGTCTGATGCTGTCGTTCCATCCCCAAGGTCTCGTCGGTCGTCAAGCTCTGCGAACATTACATCTCGCAGGCATGGCGTCTGTATTCGCTGCAAGTTCCAGAAGAAGAAGGTAAATCTTGCCGTCCATGGCTCTTTCGTATCGCTCAGCTGACATCTACTCAGTGCGAACCTGCAGACCCTAGCAATCCCATGGGGTGTTGTGCTAGATGTGAAGAGTTTGACCGAGACTCTCGAAAGACGATCCACAACATGCCATGCCAACGGATGAGGCTCAAGACCATTTCTCTCTACCGCATGGGCGGGCTAAACCTGACCAGGCGATGGGCTTCGCAGAAGAAGTATCCATGCATCAAGTGGAACAACTCACCCTACAAGGACGATATCCGCTTCATCAACATCACCCAGGGCGACTGCAGTGTGCCCTTGACACTCAAGGTCGTCCGGTTCAACGCCCGGAGAGACGATGCCACGGCACGGAACTGGACTGACTTTAGTAGTGGTGTTCCAGTGTACAAGGAGAGAGACATGACGCCCTGGTGCATTATAGACACTGTAGAGGCAGCCCCGGCCTTTATGGCTTACATCCACAACAACGCCGTGACGGCAATGGCGGAATTTGTGTATAAAAACTGCCAGGGGCATGGCCAACCAATGGGCATCGTCGAGAAGACTTACGCCATGTTGCTGCAGCGATACTGCCAACTCCGGGTACGAGAGCCATGCAGAACACCAGGAACTCCTAAGCTGACATGACCAACCCTATAGCAACAGGACGTATCTGGGGATCTTGACCGGTCGGACTTCGCGCAATTGTCGTTGCTTCACCTAGCGATCACCCTGTGGTTCGGACTCAGTGAGTTTCGCACGCTAAACCCCGTCTTGGTAATTGATCCAGGCTGATGCAAGCCGCCTATCTAGAACACACAACCGGTTCGATCTGGATTGAGGGCAACGAAAGACTCGACATGGTTCCTGAAACAGAGGATCGTTCGCATCCCTTGTTCAATAAGGTCGACGTTCCCCGGACGATCTCCCTACAGCTTGATGACATGAATAGCCGATGGATCCTCCAACCCATATCGAAGACTTTCATCTATGAGCTTGAGAATCTCATGATAAAGGATCAGCGGTGGAAAAGACATCACTACCTGACGATCTATCTGTGCATCTTCATGGTTCTGCGGGAAGCGAGCAACGCCTGCGCCGATCGGTTCCGCCACGCCCGAGCCAACCATGGATCTACGGTACGTTCTTGGACATAAAGGACCACAGCAATTGACTAACATGCTTCACTTGAAGACTAGATACTCGGTACCCCAATTCGTCGAAGAATTGCAAACTGGCTGCACTACCATCCTCTCGCATTGGGCTTATTTCGACATCGACTCTCTATCCGATACCTCGGCAGGCCCAGACAAACCCCGCGAAGCGGGTCGACTCGGAGAACTGACAGACTATCAGTTCAATATACTTGAAGAGACTCGGAACCATCCCGCCGTGAAGCGACACTTGGCTATCTGGTTGCAGGCCAAGACCAACAACGGCCGAGGTGAGAGACACTCTGGAATCGCTGTTAGAGCTGACTAACATCCGCCTAGTTAATCCCCTGGACCCCAAAGTCTACGCTGGCTATACTGGTAGACAGAACAAGTACGACTGGGACGACCCGTATTACTGGATTGCGCAGCTCTTCGAGGCGGAATGGACCCCTCACCCTATATACGAGAGGGAGAGAATCGCGCCGCGTCCGGAAACCACCGTCCGCACGAAGGCCTATACTACGCTCTAAGCGGCTTTTATGATGCGTACTGCTCGTCTCTCCGAGAATTCGGGTCGTGGTGGCTCCAAAACACCAATGAAAGTCAGGCATTTCTAGATGCACGACAAACACTCTGATCGGCTGAGCTCTGAGACTACACTAAGACTGAAAGGATAGTTTTACTTACTTTTTTTGTCTGCACCCATTGCTTTTTTTTACCCTTTTTCTTTGTTGGCAAGCTACTGTTTCGAATTCTCTCTACTTCAGTGCTCTTGGTCAGGAGCCTACGACCTTTACGATTATTGATCCTCTGGGATCGTTGACTTGATCCGTTTTGCTTTATGTCTCGTTCTCCCCTATAAAAAAAACCACAAAAAAAGGGCGGCATTAATGTTTTATGATAACGAATTATGATGACAGAATGGCTGGCGATAAGTACTTGGCGGTATGGACACTCGCTACCGGGCCTTGATAATGAACAGATTTGAACCAAGATAGTAATGCAATAGTGTTTTTATTTGCTGTAAATGCCTTTGCTCTTTGACCTTCTCCGTTTGTGCGTACATGGCATAGACGTAGACTGTCTCGAGTGCTGGGATCGAAGCTGGCGTGGGAGACAAAGCTCGCTAAGGAGCGCTTCAACAGGGACCTTGTCGCTGGAGCCATCATGCTTGAGGAACAGCATCCGATGCTTGACCGTCGAATTTGAAGCTGGGACTTTTCTGGGTTAATCTCTGACGTCGTCGGCTATAGTTACTTTGATATCGATCCTAGTGTCTGTATTTTATAGTCTCGTTAACGTCTTTTGAGGCGACGTACCACTTCTTCATCTCGACTATAGACAATGCTTTTATCATGAACGCGGCTATATACGTGCATTCGTCGAATTTCTCTATCTTGAGAGTATCTCTATCCTTGAACGCCTCTCTGATTTCTTCGATCAGGGCATCGATGTCTTTCGACTCCGACAGTTTCGGAAATTCCACTTCCAGCTTGTTGGTCGATTTTTTAGTGTAGAAGAAGAACAGCCGGCGAAACCGCCAGAGTTGTTTAACAAGGGACATCCTGAAATTTTTATCCACACTTTCATCTGTTTTTGTAAATATGATCATGTGCTCCGGTACAGGCTCCAGCCGTGGAGATTGGTGGTTGATCCTGCTGAACTTGAGGTGTATCTCGTCCAGAAGGTGCCAGGAGAACTGAGGAGGCTCGCTTAGTTCCCTCAGTTTTTTGGACAAACTTGAGCTCCACGCCCAGAGCTCCAGCTGCATGCCATAGTGTAGGACCATTTCGATAGCAGGAATCATATCTTGGTCTCCAGATATGACAATAAACGTGGTGTTCTCCTTTTGTTTCCTGGTCTTCTCATCGAATTGTGCAACGTTTCCAAGCTTGCTGGCTCTATCGACGATATCCGCTACCATAGCAGTGTCTACCTGCTTTTCCTTGCCGCCAGAGCGCCCGCCAGAGCGCCCGCCAGAGCGCTCAAAGACCTTCTTCCCGATTTTCTCCCTGTCTATTTTCGCTTTCGTGTTTTTCATGTTGAATGGATCGCGAGAGCCATAAGTGCATGCATCATCAAGAGAGCGACCGTTGCAAATGATCTCTACCAGCAGGCCGGTATCGAATATGATGCGCTCGTCGCAATCGGTGTCTTCCAACCTAGACCTACCTCCTATCTTGCGGGAGGCATTCCACTTCTGCCCCCCTATCATCGTGTTCGAGTCGTCGATGTATATAACGCACGTTTTCTGGGATGGCACGGTAGGCATTTTGTACAGAGTGTTCAGCGAGAGTTGGGTGTGGAAAAATAAGGTAGCCAAGGGCTATTAAGAGCAAGATGGCGATGAGGAAACCAAGGCCGTGATCGATGATCGTCTTGATTGTATGATCAGAGTCAAAGAGAGCGGCGTGAAGGGGCAGGTCTGTTTATTTTTGAGGCAAATCTTTCTCTGCCCAATCGAGGAGCTTCTTGGGCATCAGCTGATTACCTGGCCCCCAAATTGAGTTAGCAGGTACATGCAGGCCTTCTGGAAAGGATATTATGTATTCCGGCATCATAAAACCAAGCAGTAGAGTTTTACTTATCACTACCGTACCAGAGGATTAGAATATCGGTCGCTTTGGGGCTGTCTGGAAAAGACGGCCAAGATGGTTAGCAACCCCGGTGATAGACGAAGTAAATGGTACAATTTTCACAGGCTGTGCGCAAATACTTCTACTAAGAGAGGATAATAGATATTCCGTCGAAGCATACAGTAATGCATCCAATCATGCGTGGTCTTTGAAGTTTCATCCTCGCTTTTCTCCTTCCATTTTGCATTGAAAGCCGCGATGAAGACAACGAGCCCACCCCCAGTTCATCCACCAAGAAGGCCTCCAACAACCGACGATCGCGCGTCAGAAAACACCCTCTGAAACTGACAGAACTCCGCGAACAGCTATCTTCCATAGCCTGGCTGATGCTCGGGAGCCTGTGGTGGCTGACTGCGGTAAACGTGATCTGGGCAGTAAGAAACAAGAATATATGCTAAATATGATGCGCAATTCTTAGACCAATAATTCGAGGAACAATCACTGGTATAGTGCATGGGATTGGCTTCGATATAGCATACATGACATTGCGGCATACGTATCCATCTGATCTCGACAGAAACGCAGTTATCAAGGAACTACTTATCTTAATAACGCGTCCTTCCATATCCAACCGTACAATCTGCAGCAAAGTGACCATCATGGTGGCATGTAAGGCACCACCTGTCCGCTTCGCCGTGAGCAAACCGACATCCATCTGCCCGATGGGGGTTTGGGTTACTGCAGTCAGCCGTTTTCCACTTAGTGAAATTGGTGTCTTGGTAGGCATCAAACAAGTCCTTCTCCTTTTCGGTGTGATAATAGCCACAATTGCCCCCATATCGGCATCTAATGCCGTAAGAGCATTTCTGTACTCGCTGTGCCTCTCGTTGATGTTGTCTTCCTGGGTTAGACCGAGACACCGCTGTCCAGTCGCCAGTATCATCGAGATCTTGGGAAGGTTGCTCGTCCCCAGTGACTCTCGCTTGTGGTGCAACAGTGGCAGACGTCCGAAGCTCATTCGCTGTAGGTCGACACGGTTCTTCTTCTCCTTCATCCAAGGGTGAATACATGTTTTTAGACTCAACCGAGACCGGGATCGTGTTTCGAGAACCTCCTGTATACATCACATATGCTTCCACCTTGAGGGTTCTCTTGTCTTTGAACTCTTCCCGAATCTTTGCAATCAAACCGTCAATATTTGGCGTTTCCGAAAACTCCGCAAACAGTGTCCGTTCTTCTTTAGGTTTGGTGTGGTAAAACACCTGACCGAATTGCTCAAGGCGACCACGGACGTAGTGTTCCAAATCAGTATGGTCTTCCGGATCTGAATTAGTGAAGACGATGGTTTGACTGGGTAGAATCTTTCCTCCCTTCCGCGTGGAACGGAGGTGGGTGAAGAAGACTTTGTGGAAGATAGTGTTCAGGTAGTGTGCCTCGAAGAGATTGTTCTTCATCTCCAAATACACCCGGGATATTGTTGTCTCCCAGGCCCAGAGTTCCAAGCGAATTCCACCTGCTAGGGCTTTTTCAATTCCCGGGAGCATATCCCCGTCTCCAGATATGACGATAAACGTAGTGTTGTCCTTTTGCGTCTGATCTCAGGGCTGAACTCCGCTCTTACGATAAGTTGAGTGGCTTCTTCGGATATATCAGCCACCATAGAAGTATCTACCTGCTTTTCCTTGCCACGAGCGCGGTCGTAGATCTTAGTCTCAAAGTTGAGCTTCTTCGCTGCATTCCAGACGGCATCGTTGTGTGGCGGGCGAGATCCGTAAAGAAAGGATTTACCCTGCGAACGGCCATCGCATAAGGTGTCGACTAACTTTCCAAGGTTGATCCGGATGCGCGGGTCTTGGTCGAGTCCTTCTAGTTTGGGTAGTCGTGTATTTGTCAATGTATTTCCGGGACCAGGCAAGCGCACGTTTGTATTGCCAGAGGCGCCGTGCTTCTGCGCCTCGATCCATATGTTGGAGTCGTCCACGAAGAAGAAGCAGGTCTGATCCGGGTAGGTAGTCATATCGAAAGAGTTCCCTACGAGGTCGAGCTATGTTGAGATAGCCTTAAGTTATGTGTCGTAAAGATAAGCGAGGGAGACAGTAGTAGTTGACAACAACTTTTTTTAGGGAACAAGATCCAAGGAGCGCCGTACGAGCGAGACAAGTTGGGTTGGCAATTGAGACAATTGTTCCATCCATGGAATTCTTCGGGCATCAGTCAGTCCGGCTTGGTGCCCAAATGTGCACATTCATGCAGGCTGCCTGGTTGGCGCGCGCGTGGTCAGCTCTGCGCCGCAATAACAACAAGGCTCTATCCCGCTCTCGACGTATGGAGCTCAAACACTTGCCCAAGACTCCCATTTAAATTAATTTGCACAGACATTGCGGTTCTTCCACTCGGTTAGTAGGTTCTCTCTAGGCGAAGCTGCTTGGACAGCATTTGCACGATGCGTCGCCAACCAACAAAATGTCAGCACCACTCACACCCGATGCCCGCGGGGACTTCCCTGCTAATTGCGCACCTCTGGCTTCCACAAGTAGCAAGTAAGTATTCAGTCAGTCCATGGTTCGCTAGGCATGCGTTCTCGATAAGGTGCCACCACAGAATGAGCGAGAGTCTACTATCAGTGTCCCAGTGGTACTATGGAAATTCGAGGAGAGACGGGCAACTATTCCTCAGTTCTGGATGACCGAAGACTCGGAAAACGAGGAACCCGTACGATCTCATAGGCTTTCTGCAGATACCACTATTAAAGACAGATATAGATCTTCCGTCGAAGTATCCTATACCGCATTTAACTGCCCAAATTGGAGATCAGTCTTACCTACAACATAAATACCCAGATATCCTATTCTTCTTTTATTTCCGGCAATTGGAGTCGTCTCGCAGCGGAGCAGCACCGTTCACGCCAGGAACTTGGTCCAGCGTAAGGCGGCGAGGGCGGGCGAGAATGAACCACCGCCGCCTCCTCCTCCTCCTCCTTCTCAGACTCCGACTTCAATATCTCCTTCTCCTTCCCCTTCTTCTTCTCCTCAAACTCCGATCCCGACTTCGTAACGCCCACTGACACCGACGAGCACCATTCCGTGTCCAGGATCTCCCCATCTTTCAACAAATGGTCCAGCAAGAGGTGCAACCCCTTACGATTCGACATACAGCCCTCCCGCAGCTTTCGTATCCTCCACGAGAGACTCCACCGCCTCCTCGCGTAATACATCCGCCTCTCCATGCACTCAATCTCCCAGGCTGCGTCCTGGATCGCCGAACAAAGCCCCTTCATGACCCTTATAAGCGCCTTGTAAGTCTCGGGCTTGACGTATGGGCGCTCGTTCTCGAGACGGTTGAGGTATTCCGCCAAGTGGCGGGGGACGCCCAGGTCTTCAACCAACATGGGCTCGGGGAGCTCGGGGAGCTCGGGGATACGGTATTGCCAGGGACGAAGGCTCAAGTCGTAGTCTCTTTGATGTGCGGCCTGGCAGAGGCACCGGTAGAGGTGGTTCACCTCTCTCTGGCAGCGAGTCAGTTTATCGAGGTTGGCTTGTAGAGAACGGCGTCGGAACACGTCGAGGCTAAGCATTTCTAGGAGCGATGAGAATTGGTGTTTATAATGTCAGTCTGGGCTGGAGCCTTCTTTTTGTGCATCCGCTTCTATCCAGCAAGGTCCCCTCGGCAATTACCATTAGAACCCATCATGTGAGCCCGCGGAAAGTATCGCCTGAGACACCCCACGAGATAGCCTCCCAGGCCCTAAAGCCATCGTGGCAGTGCCACACTTCATAAGAGCACCATGAATAGTCGGAGGAGATGTGATAACAATGATCCAAAATATAGTTACTTGTGTAAGGCCTTCAGTCCGGCCATCATGGTGACTTCCGATAATTCAGGGGTAACCTATCTAAGAGGGGACATATAGATGCCACAGTCAAGACACCAAAGCTTCAAACGGCCTTTACAAGCCCCAAGTATCATTCCTCATCTAAAAGCCCACCCAACCCAAGAACTCCATGCTAACCACAAGTCTATATACCTAACCCAGGCGCGGAGAACCCCCGCAACACTATACAGACCTCTTCACTCCGACTGCATCAACCTCCTGGCCCTCGAAAGCCGACGCTTCTACGCGCCCTCATCCCTCCGCAGGAACATCTCCAACACAACCCTCACCCTCTCCCGTCCCCCCTTCTCCCTCTCCCCACCTCGACAAACCAACCCGCCCACCACCTCCGCAAACTTCCTCTCCCTTACCCGCCGCTTCTTCACCTCCTCGTCCTGCGCGCCCGCGCTGCGTCGGAAACTCAAGCGGCGGGAGAGCGTCTTGGCAGGTGTGGTCACGGGGCTTAGCTCTGAGGCCACGCGCGAGAGCGTCGCGGTGAGGAACACAAAGGCGATGTTGTGGTTTGGCGCCGTGGCGAGGATGTCGAGCACTTGGGCTTTGGTGTCGGGCCAGGAGGCGGGTGGGATGGAGGGGAGGTTGGGCAGGGCGGTTGAGATCTTGGCCCAGAGGTGCGTGGGGATAATGCCGTCGGTGAGGGATTCGAGGAATAGGAGGAGTGTCGCGATAGTGACCTCGAGTCTATTCGCTGCGGGAAGTTCTGGGGGGAATGTATCGAGTAGTGGCGTGTCGTTGTCCAGAGCGGCTACAAGGTCTATGGTCAGAGCCTTTCTCTGGGCTTCGTCAAACCGCCACGTCGCCGCATCGACAGGCCAGCCAGGTTCTCGTGGCAAGACTGCTTCCTCGAGCATCATCTCGTCGGCAATGCACCGCTCAGCGAGGGTCTGGGCCGCCTCAGTAAGCTTGAACAGCTCCTTGGGGGCCGAGCAGTGTACATCAGCGTCATAAGGGATGGCGCCCTGTAGGCCTTTGTCCTGGAAGAACTTCCTGATGCCGCCATCGGGGATGCGTATCAGCTCTGCTATCGACCGGCCCAAACAGGTTGGGAGCCAGGTGGCCCGGATGTACAGGAAATGGTCCCTTCCGTCCTCTATACGCAGAACGAGGACGTCCTCGAGCTTGGAGCGCGCCTCATTGAGGGCCTGGATGTGACTGATGTTTGTGATCTCGACCTCCAGAAGAGCAGTGACAGTTTCTCCCGGGTCCAAGGTGACCGACTTTCCCAGCGGTTCTGGTGATTCCTCGTCTGACCGTATAAACGACGTCTTCAGCCACTCGGGGGACGCTTCATCGGCGTCTTCATTCGCCGACTTCTCAACAAACGAAAACGTGGCAGAAACGCCGCCTGTGTTTGCAACGGTGACGGCACACGTCTTCCTCTCTAGCACTGCAACATCACCGAACTCGATGCCTTTGTCCTCACCGCCCTTGCCGTTCTCTACAACGAGAGTGATGTCTGGTCGCCCCTCGTTCTCAGCACGGTCTAGCTCGCGCGCAACCTCTGCGTGGACTTGGGCCTTTAGTTCAGGGACGACGGCATCGTAGTCGAGGCTGAAGATGGAGATGATGGGCTTGTGGTCAGACGATGAGATGCGCTGGTGCGAGGTGTAGATGTCAAGGCTGATCCGGTCGTGGAAGCCATCTTTAGTAGTCACGTCCTCCGGCTCGGGGTCCTCGTTCTCATCATACTCGTCATATTCGATTCCTTCAGTCGCTTTCGCAGGGTCCTCGCCATCTGTGTCAGGATCGTAACTGAACAAGACGTCTTCGTCCTCCTCGATGCCCCTCGACTTCATCTCTTCGTCTTTCTTTCTCGACTCTTCCTCCTCTCGCACCTTTGCTTCATAGTCTTGTTTATCTTTTCGAGTCCGGAACAGAATGCGGTCGCACCAACTGGGCGCACGCTGCTTCTCACTAGAATCAAACAGCCCAACAGTCCCGACATCGTACTTGTAAGAGGGCAGAAACGTGATTGGTCCTTCTCGCCAGCCATCGTGGAAGACTTTGCGGTGCTTCATCATCCTTCGAAGCTGATCGTGCGGCAAGAGAGAATCGAGAGTTGCCTGAAGTGACGTTGGGTCCTGACTAGGGTCCTCCGGGAAGTCGTCGGGATCAGGCAGGGTCGTGTTCTCTGAGTCGAAGCTTTCTTCCCGAGAATGCAGTGATGAACCAGCTGTAGTAGAGCTCTCGCCATCGTTGTCCTTGGTCACAACCAGCCCCTTTTCGCCCAGTGGAGGTACAGATCTGTCATCACCTATGTTATACTCGCCTTGAGTATGCAGCGTCAATATTCGCTTGATATCGTCGCCTGGCAGCCCGTCAAGTCGGAAGTTGAGATCGCCGAACCAGAAGGCAAAGTCCTCGTCCCCAATCTTCTCGCCATCGTCGTCCTCGACGCCGGCCTGGACAATCGGGTCAAATTGCGTCTTGGTGAGAATCTGCCCAACATCCCAGCATCGACGGTCCAAGTACGCACCACCAGCACCGCTAGCGAGGTGGCTGTTGACAAAGACCATCCGCGTGGTTTCGCCCAAGACCAATCGTGTCGAGACAGCTCCCTTGTTGCCAAAGTACCCCAGGAGGCCCGTCCCAACCTGCTTCGTGCTGACATTGCTGATGGTCTCTGCAATTTCAGGGGACGCATAGATGAGCAGCAAGAGCCCAGTCATCTGCTCAGCCGTAATCAGCTGATACCCGGAGGGCATCGCCGCCTCTATCGCCGTCTTCCATCGCTCCAGCGCCGTGTTGTCTGTGTAAACAGCCCGGTTCATGTACTCCCTCGTGGTGTTGAGATCAACAATCTCCTGCAGCCCCAGCACGTAAAGACCAATATCGCGCCCGCCTACCAAGCGCAAATGCTCAGAGCTGCCCCTCTGCTTGGACTCATCACGCTCGATGGACGGGTTATTAGCCACATCCAGCGTCGCAAGGTTCTCGTCAATGCCCTCGCCGGCCACAAACCAGCTAGCAAGGTCCTTATCCGTGCCAGGGCAAGCCGCGACGTTCCACGTGCCAATCTTGATCTTTATCTTGTGCGGGCGCACATATTCCTCTCGTCTCGCGTGGACGGCCCGGGCGAGCGAGAGCGGCGTTGCGCCCAAGTCCTCAGGCTCCGAATGGGCGGATGGCGCGGAGGGCTCGTCGACGAGCGCAGACATGGTGGGTTCGCGGGAGGCGCGCGAGGAGCCAGTGCGACGGCTGGAGCTCGTGCTATCGTGAGATTTGGATCGGAGAGCCCTCTAGACCATGGTGAGGCACGCGGGCTCGGATGGGATGGGTTTCAGTACAGATACGGAGGGTTCAAGAAAATCGAAGCAATACAGAATGTTGCCAGGGAACAAGCAGGTAAATCAATGAAGCGAGTAGCGATACAAGGGGCCGTGGCGGGCAGGCTAAGCGTCCGAATCCGGGCTGATGATCTCTTGATGTTGAAGCAGGTTACTACCGGGTAAGGTAAAGAGAAGCAGAAGCCCCGCGAGGATGCGGGAACGTCATCAAGGCGGCTTATCGATAAGGCAGCTCGGCCTAAGCTGATTGATCGCCTGTGAGTCGTCCTCCATCCATTCTTCTTCGTCTTCAACTACCTTGCCTCCTGCTCTATTCACGACAACGCGACTACGACTGCGACCACGCCTTGCCACCCAGAGGCATTTTCAAACCATTTGCACGCTTTCTCTGTGTATCAGCACATCCATAAGCACCTGGCTCGATCCTCGCAAACGCCGGCGCATATCAGCCCTCAAGGGCACCTCCATCATCGTCACGACCACAACCCAACCACTTTCTCTCCCCCATCACAGCCTCGCCATGAGCCGTCAAACCCCCCGCCGCTCACGGCACACCCGCCAGCCCTCCAACAAAATCCCCGCCATCTCCGACTACGAATCCGACGCCGCCGCCTATCCCAGCCACCACGCCGCCTACGCGCCTCCGCCTCCCACCCGCACCAACACCGAGCTCAACCTCTCCGTGCTGCAGCGCTACCTGCCCTCCATCCACGCCATCCTCAGCATCGCCGCCAACGCCGTCGTCTACACGCTCGACCCCACCTCACAAAGCTGGGATAAGTCCGGCGTCGAAGGCACGCTGTTCGTGTGTGAACAGAGTCCGCTGCCTGAGGATCCGGGGCGGCGCCCGCGCGCGTGTGTCTTCGTGCTGAATCGTCGCGGGCTGGAGAATGTAATTGTCGATTTGGCGCGTGCGAGCCATGTTGAGATTGCGGGCGAGCTGGTGATTATGAGGGTGGAGGGCGGCTGGGGCGAGGAGGATAAGGTGTTGGGTGTGTGGATTCACAATGAGGATCAGGCTGATACGCGCGAGATGAACGGGGCGGCAATTGTTGAGCGGTGGAAGGTGGTGCGGTCTGCTGGGCAGATTGAGAGCCAGGGACCTGAAGCTGGGCCAGCTATGCAAGCACTGGGGAAGCGGTTGAGCCTGAGTGATCTATTTGGGAGGGCGAACGGAGCGACGGCAGGGCAATAGGTGTTCTCGGTGCAGTTTATCAAGGGAGAGCATGTGGGGAGCGGGTTTCTTTGGCGCATGAGTTCACGAATCCAAAAGAAGGCGCATATATTACAGGTGGATGGATGGTGGTTGTAACGATAATGTCAGAGACCATTTCGAGGGCCTCAGGAGTTGACACCCTGACAGCCCCCGTAATCTATATTTGTATCCATGAAAGCTCGACACCCGACACCCGCAGATGTCTACAAAAGAATTCCAGTATCCCGAATGCGCCAGATTTCCCAAGCATTAACAACCCGCAATGCCACACAAGTGTCCCCTCAGACCGTCCCGCTGATGCTCAACTCGCGAATCTCCTGCAACACCTGCTCGACCCTCGCGTCCAGCTGCCCCTCGGCGTACTGATCCCTAGTGTCCGCATCGAGGTACTGCTGCACCTGGGCCATGCGCGAGTAGGCCTCGGCGCAGAAGCGCAGCTGGATCTTGACGAGTGCCTCAAAGCTGGGATCCAGGTACGGCACGCGCAGGTCGATCAACTGCGGCAGCTCGGTGCTCAGCTGCTCGTTGAGCTGCTCGTAGGCGGCCTTGGCCATCTCCATCTCCTTCTCGGTGCGCGGCAGCTTGGTGGCGTCCTTGTCGGGCTTCTCGACCAGGCGCTTGACCTTGGCGCGCAGCGCGTCGTAGTCGAGCAGCTTGTGCGAGCGCTTCTTGATGCACTCGTTGACGTCGGGGAAGTAGGCGCAAAAGCGCGAGATGGGGTCCAGGACGGTGGTGCGGTAGGGCCCGTCGAGCGCCTTGATCGTCTCGGCGTCGAGGTCTTCGACTGCTTGCTTGTAGCTCCGGCTCACTCCGTCCTTGGCGCCGGCGTCTCCGTAGAACGCGTCTATCGTCTCGGCAATTCGCATCTGTGAGGCCGTCATAGCTGAGGAAGTGCGTCAGTGTTTCTGCTGTGTGCTAAGTGTGCGCGGGTGGGTGATTATACCTCGTAGCGAATCTAGGTATCCCTTGGCCTCCTTTTGTAGTCGCAGCGAAGCTGCCTCCATGGTCTTGAACCGTCTGCCGTAATGTCAGAGAGATCGATCGTATGCGATGCTTAACGCTGCTTCCTACCTCTCCTCTACCTCATAATCACGATCGTTGGTCTTCTCCACGTGCCCTGCCCAAAGCCGTCAGTGCCATACTTCATCCCAGCAGAGATCTGGCGCATACCCGTCTTCATCATCACCTGCGTCGTCGCGCGGTTCACATTCTTCTTGAACCCTGTATCCCAAGTTAGGCCCCTCCGAATCCTCACTGCGGGGTGACGACGATGGCCGACTTACCCGCCCAAGACATCTTGATGGAAGGCTACTGTTGGTTCGGGATCGTTGGTTGCGGGAAATATCGTCGAGTCGCCGAGTAGAAGCTGTTTCGTCGTGGACAGGAGAATTGTGCGAAAATGTCGAAGGATGCGAAGCAAGATGTTGGTTCGACATCCAACAAGTTGGACACTGACGGGTCTGACGACGAAACCGGGACTCAGCCACAGCCGCAGCCCAATAGCACGATCGACGTCAGCGATGGGGCTGTGCAGAATGCCCAAAAGGGCTAGGGCAGGTTGGCTGCCGGTTTGCTGTGGCTTACAAATCACGTGCACTTACCAAAGCTTCAGCTTGACTCATCCGGTAAGTATCTACCTTGAAGAGCTGGACTCAATAAGGTATCCATCGTGGTATATAAGTGCCACAGGGGACATCCAAGAGGCTGCAAACGGCCTTCTTGGTCAATAATCTTTTATTTGTACGACACCTGGGTCGCAAGTATGTTCAAACCGCGGTTCCTTGTCATCAGCCTGGGCAATCCCCTGCCCAAATATGAGAGCCTTCACTCGGCAGGCCATTTCGCGCTGAATGGTCTCGCAAAGACACTACGAAATCCCGAGTTCCAGCAGGTGACGATCGGCAAGCAAAAATGCATGGTATCGCAGGGCTCAAAATACACTCTCGTCCAGTCACCAACACTCATGAACGTCTCTGGAGGGTTCGTGGCCCGGGTATGGCAGGAGATGATCAAGGTGCACGATCCTTCACTATTGAGTCTCGTTATTGTCCACGATGAACTGGAGCGGGATCTTGGTGTTGTGCGGCTCACGGACTGGGATCGAAGTCACAAGGGCCACAACGGTCTGAAGAGCGTCAAGGGATCAATATCACAAAACAAATATCCCGAGTCACCGTTTGTGCGAGTAGCTGTCGGTATCGGGCGGCCAAAGGAACGAGACTCAGCGACTGTGAGCCGCTATGTCTTGGACAAGATATCTGGCGAACAGAGGAGGGTGTTGGAGGAGGATGCGCCAGGGAAAGTGGCACAGAAACTCGTCGAATTGGAAAAGGAGTGGGAGAGCCAGTTTGAGCAGCCGGCCTCACCATGATCGATACTGAATGGTGAAGGATGCCAGTATGCGACGGCGAGACTTTCAACCGTCCATGGATACAGTTGGCGCGCTGTTGTCACCGAGGTCCTTCAGACGACAAAGATAACAACAGCATGCTTCAGCGCTTCATCACCAATTAGACGGCGACAAAAGAACAATGTTGGATACGCGAAAGACAGTTGGACTGTACGACTACAGACGGAATGTACTACTACGCAGGGGATGATAGATACGGCCAGACAAAAGAGATACCCACATAGAGCGACAATTAGAATCATCATCACTTTTCTCTCTACGATTACCATGCAGCAAGACTGCAGAAGTCGACATGCAGTTTTCAGGTGTGATGGGACTTCAAGCGGAACAGGGTCCGCGACACGGCTGAAAGCTCAGCTTCGCGTATCCCAGCGTTACATGCATGATCTGAGATGCCATCCAGCTGACGAATCTTGCCAGATTTTCTTCTTTCTCATGCATCTCCCAATCCCTGTTGCAAGAGTCCGGATTGGGCACTCGTCAAGAAGGCCTCGCGAGTTTCCTTATCTCTGCGCTAAGAAAAAGACACTCCAGTCGGGCATGGGTCCGTCGCAACTTATTTCCCAGCGGAAGCCGTCTTATCTCGAAGGGCATTCAGGCAAATTGGGCAGGGGATCTTGGGCGGGCCAATACGGGACGAGGAATGGCGAATCTGGCACTGCGCCGAAAGATCCGCAGGATGAGAGCGTGCGCTAAGGGCGGGCGGTTTCATGCAGGAGAGGCGTCGTTCTGGAAGGGCGTTGATAAGGATGTCGGGGCGGATGCGACTGGTAGGTAGGCAGGTAGGTCTGTCTCGTACGAGGACGGGAGGGAGAGGAGAGCGAGGAGAGAAGCAGTGTCGCTTAGATAGAAGACGGCGAGCAGTAAGAGGGAGCGAGGGAGATCGGGGCGGCCGATGTCGTCGAAGTGAAATGCAGGGGCAGTCTTGGTGTTCGCCTACGGAATCGAGTGTCGATACACGGAGTTCAAGGTGAACACTTCGAGTCGTTGCTCAAGTCGAGATGAAGTCGAAAGAAACTCAAGCTCAAGCTTGCCCGGGACGACGTCGAGTTTAAGTACAGCATGGCCGTCAGCCTCCCCCTTCCCAAGGAGCGGGAAGCTCGCATCGCGACGCCCGCAAGACAGTCTCGCGCAAGGCTGTGCGGGCGCACGACGGGCGATTTGCGATCGTCAACCCAGTCGCAGGGCCAGGCCGGTGGGGAGAGGAGGCGAGAGGACAGTCTCAAGGGAAGGGGGGCGGGCTGGCTTTCATCAGGGTCACAGCGGACGGCAATAGTGTGTTTTGTTTTATTTACTTGCTATTAACTTACGGAGTACAGAGTCTGACAATTCTGGTGCTACGGGAGACGGCATATCACGACATTTACACGAAGGGACAACTGAGAGTTGAGGAGCTGGTGAAGACTCAGTCTAACACCGATGCAGCGATATCCCCTATGCACGCGAGACTCAGCGCCGCAAGCCAGAACACACACATCCAGCCCAGCTCAGTCTTGAGTTTGCACTCTCAGCTTTTCGTGTCTTCCCGTACGGAGTATACAGAGTACTCTTTCAAACGGCCTCTCCGTCCGCACGTGTCTGTCGTCCACACCCCCGTCGGGATATGCCCCCTAGTCCTCCCGCTAGCAGGCCAGCCCGGTCCAAGCCAGCGCCGCCAAGAGATAAGGACATCTCTGCCAATCAGGGCCCGGGCGAATGGACGAACCCTGGTCCGTTCGAGATAAGACGAGCAGCAGAATGCGCGGCCCTGAGAGGCTGCGGTCTGGGGAAAAGGACAAGATGGTGTGGTGGTTGATAAGGGAGCAGCGCCGTAAAAGCTTTCACGTAAGTAATAAGACGCACGCGCTCGCGATGTTGGGAGTTCGGCGCTCTTGGCAGAAGCTTCAACGGGATCCTCGGACGTCGTCAGTCGCCAGTCCGCAAGTCTGGGCATTTCTTGGCCCTGGGGATCTCTGCATAGGCGCAACCAACGGTCCACAATCCACCCGGGAGGAAGGGAAGGCTGAAGAATGAGACTCGAACCATCACCAGCCCAGCCTCATCAGCCACTTCCCAACGCTTTCGTGCCGTGCCTGGGAGAAAAGAGAGAAGAAAAACTCTGCGGCGAGGAGGGTTGCAGCCATGCCAGGGCCAGCACCAACTCTATCTCGGATCTGGCGAGTCGTGAGCGAAAGCGCAGGCGGGAATTCCAGAAGGCCGGCCTCAGGCTTCGGGATCGGCCTCCCCTCTTCGGCCCCTGCGCCGAGGCGTGTGAGCTAATCCGCAGTAAGGTTGAAAGGTGGTGTGGTGTGGCGGCCAGGTGCAGATGATGTCTCGCAGAAGTTTCTGCTTGCTGCTGCTGCTATCAAGTTGCAGATCCAGCCAGAACAGATCTCCAAGTTTACATGAGAAGATACATACAACCTATGGTGGACTTACAAAACGCTTGGGTCGTCGTCTGGTCAGCCTTGCGCTGGATGCAGACACTCACTCACTCACCCAGGACTCCACGCTGTCCGTCTTGGCTCTCTCCGCTGAAAGTGTCACCGAGCCCGAAAACTCGCGAAAGAACCGGGTCTCCTCTCAATAGCGGGCAGGACAAAGGAATCCGGGGGGGGTGTGTCCTTTACTCAGTGTCCCCTCAAAGTTCCTCTTCAGACTCACAAAGCAACGACAAACCGATAAGCCAAGAACCACCAACGTTTTGCCAAGAACGGGCTTGCATCCTCTGAGAGCCAGGAAGCTTATCAGGCTCCGTCGTTGTTAGCGCTTCCCAGGCGACGACGGATCGAAGACGCAGAAGAGCCGAAAGGACGATAAGAAACCCCCCCTGCTAGTTTATCCGCCTGGACTTATTCCCGTTTGAGGCTTGTGGGAGATTCCGAATTGGCTGTTTGTCAGCTGAAATTGGATCTGTTACTCACGCCTGATATCAACGACGATTTGACAGTAGGGTATCGAGTGTCTCAGAGTCGGAGGCTTGGCGGAGCTGAAGCTGACGGAGGGACTGGACTGGACTGGCTGGCCTTATCGTTGCGAATTGTCTGGCCTGCCTGCACGTTCCCTGAATCTTCCAGGCCTGTGCTCTCCGTGCTCCGCGCTGCGTTGCACCCTGTGGGCTCAACTCCGTATGGAGATGGAGATGGAGATCCCTTTTGTGAGATGGAGTGCAGCCAGCACGCACTGTAAGCACCGATTCCCTCGGAACCCATTGTCTCACATAAACTCCTTCTGACTATTCTTAAGACTCTGCTACTGCTGTCGAGACATTGTGTCCATTCGTGTCGTTCCTCCCACCCGGCGTGGCAGTGTCTCATTTGGCTGAGCAGCCCTCCTACAAAATCCTGCCAAAAGTCAACGCCAAGAGCAATCCTGGATGACATCCTGGGCTTCCTATCTCGGGCCCCCTCCCCAGAGGCGTGTCCGTGTGGGGGAACCAGCAGTCTCTACACGCCCCCCCTATCCACATCACCTTCGACTTAACTTATTCTTTCGTTCGTTCCCTTGGCCTAGCTTCTTCTTCGTCGGCCGTCTTGGGACCCCCCCGGTTCGAGATGGGTCCTGGAACGATTCATCGAGCTTCGCTTCATCTCGTCGTCTTCGTTCCGCGTTGAACAATCGTCCTGCTATTTAGAGCGTCGATCGCCCCGGGCTCTGGGGCATTGTCTCTCCTCTTTTTCCCTCTCCCTCCCCCAGTTCACTTCTCTGCTTTCTTCATCAGCCATTCATTCCCTTGCCCATCTCTTGGCCAAGGTCGAGTGAGAAGAAGCACCCCCCTTCTTATAAACAGCTTCGCTTTTGCTTGGACAGCGACTGTCACCATGTCGGTCGAATACAATGGCACCACCGGCAAGGCCGACTACGGTTACTCAACCGATGTGTCGGACCTGAACATCTTCTACGATGTATGTCTGATCTGACTTACACGCTACGCTGATCGCAAGAAACTGACCCCGCGCTTTGCAGACCGGCCACCTGTGCTTCCTCACCATCTCCTCGGTCCTCGTCCTGCTGATGATTCCCGGCGTCGGCTTCTTCTACAGCGGTCTCGCCCGCCGCAAGTCGGCCCTCTCGCTCATCATGCTGTCCATGATGTCCGTCGCCGTCATCAGCTTCCAGTGGTTCTTCTGGGGCTACTCGCTGACCTTCTCGCGAACCGGCAACGCATTCCTGGGCGACCTGACTCAGTTTGGTCTCATGAAGACCCTGGCTGAGCCCAACGGCTCGTCTGCTCTGCCCGACATCCTGTTCTGCCTGTACCAGGGCATGTTCGCGGCCATTACGTGAGTGCCCTCTAAGTGTTTGTGACGACAATCCCTGACATCTCCCAGTCCTGCCCTCGCCATTGGCGCTGTCGCTGACCGCGGCCGCATGCTCCCCGCCATCATCTTCATGTTCATCTGGTCCACCATCGTCTACGACCCCATCGCCTACTGGACCTGGAACGGCAACGGCTGGCTGTTCAAGCTGCCCTCCTACGACTTTGCCGGCGGTGGCCCTGTCCACATCTCCTCCGGCACTTGCGCCCTGGCTTACTCGCTGATGCTCGGAAAGCGTCAGGGCTACTCCAACAACGGTGGTCTTCCCTACCGCCCGCACAACGTCACCCACGTTGTTCTCGGCACGGTCTTCCTCTGGGTTGGCTGGTTCGGCTTCAACGGTGGCTCTGCCCTCGCCATGAACATCCGCGCTGTCATGGCCTGCTACGTGACCAACTTGGCTGCTTCCTGCGGTGGCATCACCTGGATCCTGCTCGACTACCGTCTGGAGAAGAAATGGAGCACTGTCGGCTTCTGCTCCGGTGCCATTGCTGGTCTGGTCGCCATTACTCCTGCTTCTGGTTTCGTCAAGCCCTGGGCCGCTGTTATCATTGGTGTTGTTGGCGGCATTGTCTGCAACTTTGGCACCAAGCTCAAGTTCGTCCTCGGCATTGACGACTCCATTGATATCTTCGCCATCCACGCCCTCGGTGGTGCTGCCGGCAACATCATGACTGGTCTCTTCGGAACGTGAGTCTTTCCTCTCCCTATCCTCGCAATCACCACCACTAACAAACTTTTCAGCACCACCATTGCCAGTCTCGACGGCGGCTCCTATGACCCCATTGGCTGGGTCGACCACCACTACGTCCAGCTGGGCTACCAGATTTCCGGTATCCTCGCCGCTTTCGGCTGGTCCTTCGTTCTGTCCTGCATCCTGCTCTTCCTCATGAACCTCATCCCTGGCCTGTCGCTGCGCGTCTCCGCTGAGGAGGAGGAGCTCGGTCTCGATGATGCTGAGCTCGGCGAGTTCGCCTACGACTACGTTGAGCTCACCCGTGCTGTCGGTGGCTCGACCCATCCCAGCTCCGAGAATGTCAACTCCATTCAGGAGAAGTAAACTCTCAAGAAACAAAATCTATAGAAGTTGTACAACGCTGGAGTTGTTCTTTGTTTGCTGTTAGCCATACCAAGGATGTTTGATGGGATTGCTTGATGTTGATAGCGAGTCGGATGTGCGTAGTGCACGCATAGAGATCATATACCCGTTTAATTGAGCCACATTCGTTTTAACTTGCATTCCCTTAGCATATGTGACAGTTGTTCTTGATGAAGTCTGCCATAAAACATGTCTATCTCTCGTCAGCTTCATGTTCAAATATCTAGATCAGGGTTGGAGAAGTAATCCCAAGTGTCTCCCTAAAGCTTCCCGTTCTGTCATATCCGAATTATCTTCATAGTTTCGCGAAGACTTTGCTCTTGGGGGTCCGACTCTTAGGATCAGCTATTACGAGCGTGGGCTTCTGTTCGGGATTTGGCCACTGCCCTGGCTGATGTCCTCCTAATCTGATGCTAAGTAGATGCGTTGAACTGCTTATGATTATTCTCAGGTTCTCGTTTGACGGCTTCGTATAGGGTAGGTTGGACTTGGTCGCCTTGTCCAATATTGAAAGATCACAATGCAACTCCGATGAGTCCAGCTCGTTCTCCAGGATCCTTTACGCACACATATCACCATACGCAGACCAGAAGCCCAGCACATGATCAAAAGACCTTATCATATAGCATATTCTATCAGTGAACCCTAGGTATAACAACATTCCCCCAGGGCAGAGATCAACCCATAATCCATCGTGAACGCCCCTCCAAAGCTAATATACCTGGGTTGTCTCAAGTTCGTTCTGTGTCATGTCGCATATTCATGTCCGTTTCCTCCAAAGCTATCGTCGTCTCGTCGTGGTATCCCTAAGTAGCGCATCGTCTGCAGCAAAAAAAAGTGCCTCCGTAAGCTCGTCGTGCTGGTGACGAGTCGGTATCAAACAAAAAATCAAACCCCTGGGCTGTGCATCATGGAATGGCTTGTGACATTGGACCGCACTCAAAAACTTTCTCAAGTGGTGTTAGTTCAGAAGGCAGATGAACGCAAATAAAGAAAGATATGACTTACAATGCATTGCAAAAACCCCAAATGGGCCGTCTAATATGGCCACCCCTGTTTATGGAATCCCCGTTCATAGCGATTACGTGACAGCAACCGCCTCAATTCATAACCTCCGACTGGTCCTCGTCCTCGTCATCCTCGACTCGATGGATCGTCGCCGTACTGGCGCCTACTGGTGCCGGGCTTCCGTTCGGCGTGTTGGCTGGCGGACCAACCGCGCTGTTGCCCACGGACGCGACGCTCGCGGGAAGAGACCCCTGAAAAAACAGAGGCGGAGCACCGCCTAGTGAGTGGTTGTTAACGAAGCTGGCCAGTGACATGAGCCCCGGCGGCGACACCAGGTGTTGCGACAGGAGACGGGTCAGCCCCGAGGGGGGGTTCGTACCTAGAGTAGGTATCGGAGGAGGCGGTCCGGGTACCATGACTCCTGGGAGGGGGGCTGCATCGAGAGTAAACTCGAGACCAGCAGGATTCTGGGCCTGTGCATCAATAACCATCTCGCTGCCGTCCTCAAAGTCGTTTTCCTCGTCGGCCATCTCGTCATCGAAGTTCTCGCCTTCTGCTGCGGGAGGACGGACTGGAGCTAGTTGTCCTGTTCGTCGCGTAAGGTGATTCCGAGGTCGGGAGAACCCCTCTCGCAACTCCTCGAACTGGGGGGAGGTATTGAGGAAGTCTCGGAACTTCGTCACCATGTTACCGGAGAAGACGCAGAAGACATCTCTCTGGTGCTGCGTGAACTCTACACACAATATTATCAGTCACATGATACCACAACGCTATACGCCTCAAAATCGACTGTACCTGGAGGAGCTTGTCGGCAATAAGGCTGGAAGTCATCTCTCTGGAAAGCAGCGACGCCCGTCAAACTGAGGTGAGTGAGTCGTGGACACGAGTTCAACAGCTTCATAATGCTCTGGACATCGGTCAGTCTGACTTTCGTGTAAAGGGGGAAGAACGAGACTTGCCTTGAGCGTCAGATTCACGCAATAACTCAGATGAACTCGCTCGAGGCTGGAAGCATAGTACTCCCCTCCGACGAAGTTACCATTGACGTCTCTTCGAACGCGGGGTCGGAATGCAGCTTCGGCGAGAGCAAACACAGAATCGTCAGTGATGTTGCTGCACTTGACGAGACCGATTCTCTTGAGCTTGGGGAGGAGAGCCAGCCGCTTGACCGAATCATCAGTCAACAAAGTGCAGCAACCCAGGTCGATGTAGCGAATGCGATTGCAGCTGTGAACCAGTTTCTTAACACCCTCGTCTGTAATGAGTCCACAGTGGCCGAGATGCACGTAGTGGAGGTTCTTGCCAAGCTGAGCAATGGCATGGACGGCCGCATCGGTGATATTGCGGCACTTGGCGAGGACCAAGTTACGGAGTCGCGGGGCAACATCGATAATCTTCTGGACAGCGGCGTCGGTCAAGCGATGGCAGGACGTGAGATCGAGAATACGGAGATGCTCAAATTTGCGTCCCGGGGGCAGGGTCAGGAACGCGTTGTCGTCGATGAGGTCGCAACTTGCCAGTCGCAGTTCACGCAGACATTTGCTACGGGCCAGTAGGGAGTTGACCGGTTCGTTGCCGATTAGGGTGCACTGATGGAGGTCGATCTCCAGAATATTGGGACAGTTCTGGGCAAAAGCTAGGATAGCATCGTCTCGTAGCTGGGCACACTCGTTGAGTTTCAACTAGAGACGGACAGTTAGAAGTGTATAGACCATGAGAGGGGCTCAAAGCTTACCCTCTTAATGTACTTGCAAGCTTCGGCCAGCTTAATCATGCTCTCGTTCGAAATGTTCTTGCATCCGGAAATGTTTAGGCCCTGAAGGCGTTTGCAGTTCTCGGCGATGGCCACGATGGACTGCTCAGTGATATTCTCGTCGTTGGAGATATCGAGAGCCAGCAGCGACGCGCTGTTCTGGACCAGGCCGATGAGGCCCGAGTCGGTCAGGCCGCGGCAGTTGGTGAGGGTGAGGCGCTCAACGCGCGTGCAGACAGCCAAGGGGCGGACGCTGCCGTCGTTGAGCTTGTCGGCCAGGGCGGCGAGGTTGAGGCGCTTGATGAAGTCGCGGTAGGAAAAGAAGGGATGCTCGAGGGCCAGCGTCTGGCAGATTCGCTCGTGGTTCTTCCAGTTGGTGCACGACGGGCGGTGCCAGAGCAGATCGACGATGTTGCGGGCCCAGCGCTTGGAGACGAGCATGGCATGGAAGAGGTCGTGCGAGGCGCTCAGGCGGCCGAAGACGCTGATGAGGATCTCGTTGGGCAGCCGATTCACGGGCGGCCAGCAGGTGTCGTCGACCTGCATGTCCTGGAAGTTGGGCACGCCGATGGAGGACTGCGAATCGTTCGCGTTAAGAAAGAAATCGGACTCCTCGTTGTCGGCGGGGGCGGGGGAGTTGCTCGACGAGGACCGCGAGTCATCCTGGTCGTCGGCGACGATGGCGCCTAAGCGGGCAGCCATGATGGCTGTGAGAGGAGAAGATGGTCGGAACAGCAACAAGCAGTGATGAACGTAAGGCTGCCTCTAGAGATGTGTTTCGAGGGCGGGCGCTTGAGGCCCAACGGGGACGGTCGGTGACGAGGGAGGCTGCGAGGAGGCAAGGAGAAGGCCGCTGGAAAAGGGCCCCAGGAGATCAGTCGGTCCTAGAAGAGGGTCCGGACCTGACGAGTCCAACGGCTGGCCACCTGGCAAACACTGCTCTCGGCAACTTCCGCGGCGAGGCGCCCTCGAGATGCTGTACGGCTGTAGCTGTAGCGGGTGGTGATGCTTCGACGAGGGGCGCTGGTGTTTCGCTCAGCAGACTGCCTGCCTGCCTGCTGGAGAAGCGGAGGGAGGGGAGAAGATCCAGGAGATGGGAAGCGTCTGACTGGTCAGGCCAGGCCAGGCCAGATGCAGGCGGGAGTGAGGTGCGTAAGGTTGGTTGGCAGCGGGAGCGGTGCTGCTGCTGGTGCTGCTGGATGAATAATGGTGGTGGGCTTGTTTGGTGGTGGCAGCGAAAGCATCAAGGCACCTCAGGTTGGGAAACTTACCTTACCTAAGGTGTCTAGAGCAACTGTGGAGGCCCAGGCGGGAGCCGAAACGGGGCGGAGACAATTCTCACTGGACGGGCTGCTGCGGGTTAGGTCCCGTCTGGGCTCCAGGCTATCACCGGGGAGCGGCAGGGCGCTTATTCAGGCCCTCTCAGCCTCGCGGGACGTTTTTCTAGTGGCTGGCTTTGCCCAAGTGCCCTGTACGTAGCCGCCAGTGGACTGTCTTCGGGTGACCAACGCCTGTGACGGGATGAATGGAAGGCATGCACTGTGACTCCGTTGGACAAGATTCAATACCCGTTGCGTGCAGTATCGAGTCTAGAGTTGGTGATACGTGCACGTTCTCTGCACTGCCCTGGACAAACAGATGGTCGACTCCGGACCGCTGGTAATGATCGCATGTTATGCCTGCTGAGGTGAATTTGTTGTCACTTGAGCTCGAGATTCATCACATGATCGCGCTGCCTTAAACATCAGCTTCACAGTATCCAAGACTGAAGAACCCAGTGACGAGGATGTGAGCCTCCCGACATGAAACTAGGTTGTGTTTGTCACGGTGAAATGGGATGCTTGTGATCCCTCGGTTTCGTCATGAGACCGAACTTCATTCACTATCTGTGATGGCAGAAAAGCCCAGGTATTATTGTGATCATGTGTGGGAAGGTGCTCTATTGTGATTGAATCCACAAAGAGGAAAAGACGCAGGTAGGTATTCTTGAGAACGGTCTCGCATATTTTTGGTCCAATCTCCATGCACTTCCTCCGCTAAGTGTGATGCCCAGGAATCTTATGCACGTACGCGCCGCCAATTCTCGTCACAACCCCGCTTCAGATACCAAACAAGAATAGAAGCGCAAGCTTGAATGTTTTCAAAAATAGTGTAGAATTTATTCGAGAGAGAAAAAGACCAATAAATACCAATCATTTTCGCCCAACACTATTCTCCTCCTGAACCACTTACAGCTCTAGGGTAGGGCAAGATGCTGGCCAAGTTGGAGATGCATCATGAGCGATTAGATAAGAGCATCAGTGGGGCACTCGTACGTTTCTCGTCATTAAGACGACTTCTTGGGAGATTTTGAGATCTACAGACTGCAACTCCCCGAGATCCAAGACCCTTACCCAGCAGACCATCCCATCAATGGACTTGCTCTGAAGCTGCGATACTATCTGACAAATATTGCTGCCGACCGAACCCCGCGATGCTCCGTCCCTCCACGATCCGGCCGGTGCTACGGACCCAAGCCCGCCTCCAGTGCGCCCGAACTGCCCGAAGAACCATCTCCTCGCAGCGTCAATCTCGACTTGGCGATGAGTTCGATGTCAACCGTCTCAATGCGAAGCGCCGCGACTACGAGTACAACCGCACCGCTTTCCTCGCTGCCGGAGCTGTCGCCGGTATCATCTCCTTCATCTATACAGCCTGGAAGCTCAAGAAGGCCATCGACTTGCAGAAGGAGAAAGAGAAGGTTGCTGTGAAATGTGATGCTCCCGTACCGACGGAAGTCTTCAAGACTGAAGACGGCGAGAAGCGCAAGGTTGTGCTGCATGACGAGGATGGGCGAGAGATTGTACCGACGGGAAATACCACCGTGAAGCTGTTTCCACGCTTGATTGAGGTTGATGTCCCCTCCAAGTCGCAACAACCCGAGTCGCCCATTGCCGCCTCTATCAACAAGAACCAAGGCACCGAGTTCACTCTTGTTGGGTTGGGAACTCGAACGGTGACGTTCATCGGCATTGAGGTTTACGTGGTGGGCTTCTACGTCGCAACACAGGACATTGCCAAGCTCCAACACTACCTTGTCAAGAAGATCAACTCGGCGGCCACCACGCTGATACCGTCAGAAAAGGAGGCTCTGCGCAAGGCTTTGGAAGATCCTATTGAGGGTGAGGAGACATGGAACACGCTTCTTAAGGATGCCGGTTGCCGAAGTGCCTTCCGCATCACCCCCGTCAAGGATACCGACTTTCACCACCTGCGCGACGGCCTCGTCCGAGCCATTGGTGCCCGCACAGGACGCGACCCAGCCTACAATGACGAGGCATTTGGAGCTGCCATGAAGACCTTCAAGATGCTGTTCAACCGCGGTCAGGTGCCCAGGAAGAAGGAGCTGGTGCTGGTCCGCGACGAGGCTGGCCAGCTGTCCATCACATACAACTCCGGCGACTTCCGGGAACCCAAGACGGAACTCATGGGTACGGTGGAGGATGAGCGTCTGTCGAGATTGCTGTGGCTCAACTACTTGTCCGGGAAGAAGGTGGCATCTGAGGAGGCGCGCAAGAACATCATCAATGGAGTCATGGAGTTTGTCGAGAGGCCCGTTGGGACTGTTGCCACGCAGGTTGTTTAAGCCTGTGCGCACAAGCTTTGCATCCTTGGACCATTGAGCATGAAATCATATGAATGTATTATAGGAAAATTAAGAGCGACAAGTGTAAGACTAGAACACGAAGGGGTCCCAACTCAAGCGCATAGCGTAACGGCTTCTGGTTATCACATCCCTCACTGCGTTAAGACATTAGGAACCATGCAGAACCAAGGCTGGATTCTCTATATTATATCCGGCGCGCTGCCGTTTAGGACTTCTGCGCGATCGTCTAAATTTTGGATCTGAAGATGCAGCTATCTATCAGCCTCTGAACCCTTCTCCCAGGAATATCACCAAACGCCGCCCCCAGATGCTAGAGTGTCCTTACGCATCCAATGCACCAGCCTGCTTCAATAGGCCCTTCAGCTTGCCCGCAGAGAGAAGCGACTGCAGGTCAGAATTGCCGCCAATGGACTTGTGCTGGATGAAGATGTTGGGCACGGTGCGCTGGCCGGTGAGCTGCTCAAGGGCATCCTGAATAGCACCGCCGTCGCCTTGAGCTTTTATTAGTGGCTGAACGTCTCTCAGGCGTGTTTCATCAAGAACTCACTCATCTCATCGAGCTCAAGGGCCTCGAACTCGGCACCCAGCTGCTGCAGCGTCCGCTTGGAGGCGCGGCAGTAGGGGCAGTACGACTTGGAAAAGACGACTAGAGGCCATGCAGTCAGCACAATCCTGGCAGATGGCCAGATGGGATCGCATCCGGTGCATGCGCCCCACCGCCGCAGGCCGCTGTCAAGCTGCCAGGCGGCGCAGGCGGGAGGATAGACGTACCGACTGCGTTGTCGTTGACGATCTGGTTGACTTTGGTGGTTGCGTCGGCCATGATTGCGGGATTCGGGGCGGACCAGAGGAATCTGCGGACGAAGTTCATGGAGGTTGTTGTGGGATTGAGGTGGACAGACTAGAATTGACGCGGGAGGAAGCTTCGAATAAATAGGTAAGGTAAGGAAGCCCAGGCGTGGACAGTCGATTTGGAATCACAGAGCTGCTTGAGAATTTGCGATGTGGATTTGTCAATCAATCAGAGATGCAACGGCGGCGGCTTCGATGATGCAATTCCCGAGGGCGGGCGGCGGCCGATGAGGTGCCCGGGCGGGCTTCCAGCGGCTTCCAGGCCTGTAGCCGCTGTAATTAATCGCTGCTGGAAGGTGCCCTGTCTGGAGAACCGGGCACCTTAGATAATCCCCTAATTCCCCCGAGATCTCATAATCGCGGGCGCCCCGGTTATGGAAACAAATCAGTGCATCACGCTAAACCGTCCCCGCGGGTAGCGCATTTGGTCCCCTAACGCCCCTGAACACCCGCTGCACTGGGGCTGAGACGGGACGGGAAGGAGCCCTCCCAGCCCAGCCCAGTCCAGGCCTGGCCGCTGAGCTGGCCTCGAATTTCTCCCCATCGTTGCCTCTCAACTGCAACCTCCATCCAGACATCTCGGCCCCCAATCCATCGTCGACACGCAATCCCATTGAGGCGCCGTTCTCCTCCATCTCCCTCTTTCTCTTCTTCATTTCCTCCGTCTCACGGAACTCCGACCTTCACCTGATCTCCGCCCGCGCGTGTCGAGTCTGTCCTTGCGAAACCTCTTCCGCCAATCACCACGTCCTCCGCCTCTGCAGCATCACCATCCACTGCGCGATCCTCGACCAACTGCGCTTCGCTCGCTCGCTCGCATCCATTCCCTTCCGACCACCCCCTCGCACGAAAGAGGCTATTGCCAGAAGCTGCGTCGGCCCCCCCGCTGCCAACGCACTCGTGCGCACCGCCAATCCGCCAGCCTCATCCATCTGCTCGCTGGGAGGACCCTGGAATTTGGGCTGGTGATCGCCGTCCGCTGCCGCCACTGTCCTGCTCGCCGCTGCTGCTGCCCACCTGCGCTCCACATCAGCCCACGAGACGACCTTAGTTGCGCTGCGCTGCGTGCTCACCTGCGTGCGCTCAGGCTCAGTCTCCCACCGCCGCCGACTCTTTGCCTCACCTACATGACCTTGGTCGTGGTCGACTGCTGCTGCAACGCTTGCGTCTAGGGTGTCCTCTTCCGGGGCCACCTTAGCACCGACGACAAGGTGGATTCCGCCCAGGAGCTGGTGGCATCCTCCGGTGCCCTACAAAACATCACGTCCTATCTCAACGGGACGCTGTTCAACCTCTCCAGCGCCTTCCAGGAGTCGAGCGAGTACATCTCCGAGACCCTTGGCATCCCCCCGAGCGTCGTCTACAGCAGTCTCGCAGTCCTCGTTGCCGTTCCTTTGACAATGTCGAGATACGGTTGGCCCATTAGCCGCGAACAGATTTCGCCCTATACCTCCTCCCTCGGCGGTCCCCCGGCCGTCACCGATGAAGACTTTAGTTACATCACTTCTCAAGATCTGGACGATGTCTCCGAGGCCCAATACTACCCACGATCGCACTCGGCCGTCCCGCCACAGCCTGAAGACGATGTCCTGTTGATCAAGAACAAGGGCGTTACATACCCCGCACACTTCCCAGCATATGCCATTGGCGACGGCCAGTTGCGTGTTCAGGACGTCCGGAATCGAATTGGGCTCATGATGGAGATCTCTGAACGGGCTACCCGACGAGTGAAGCTTCTATACAAGGGCAAGCAGCTGAAAGACCCCATGGCACCTGTCCGTGATTATGGCGTCAAGAACAACAGCGAGTTGATGGCTGTCATCCCTGATATCGACGATGGTAGCAGCATATCTGAGGAGGAGATGGTCATTGTTGACGCTCCTCGGGAAGACACTAAGAAGCGTCGTAACAAGAAGAAGCGCAGCAAGAAGAAGGGTGATGGTGGTGATGGCAGCTCAGTTGCCACAAGCAGCCCTCGAGACAGCAATTCTACGTTCGATGGTCCGAGGTCACCTCCCCTTCCCACCAAAGCCCAGCCCGTCCCCGCAACAGGTCCTATGAAACAGCTGAACGATATCTCGAACGAGTTCACAGAGAAGTTTTCGGCTCTTTGCGCCGACTACATCGCTGCCCCCCCTTCAGACTCTAAGAAGCGAGTGGACGAGCACCGGAAACTATCTGAGACCATTATGCAGCAAATCCTGCTGAAGCTGGATTGCGTTGACAGCGAGGGTAACGCTGAGGTTCGGGCGCAGAGGAAAGCCCTGATCCTCAAGGTCCAGGAAACGTTGAAACGATTGGATACCGCCAGAGACTCATAGTATGCTATGCAGTCTTCCTGGTTGCATGTTACATCGGTTGGCAATGGAGACGGGCTGGCGAACTCGTCCGATCAGGGGTGCACATGGCGTCGATACGGTTTGACAGAGCACAGGGTGGACTACGCGATTGACATCATTCAGGGATCTTTGCTTGCGGCTCGAGTGCTATAGAACAAACAAGTTGTAAAATACCTAGACTGGACCATAGGAAGGGAAACTCATGACGACCTTGACGAGGTGACGAGGATAGACGGATGCATCCATGGTACGGCGGCAGAACTTGCGTCATTGCTTCATTATTGAAGGGGCGGGCATATAATAATTCAGGCTGATATACGGGATGCGAACAGGTGTCTGAGATCCGATTTTCTAAATTTGCCTATCGAGGGCACGTCGCATGGGAACGTTGTCGTCATGTTTCACCTCCGCGATATCCCCGTGCCCTGGATCTCATGAACTTGCTGACTCAGATGATGATGTCGGATGGTCGCATCAGCCTTCACCGAAATCACGTGAAGCATGCCCCGTGATCTCCCGCCGGTCCGCGACCCACTCAGCTGGCCTCCGTTGGCCGGCACACAAAATCGGACTCGACCGCCCGGAAAATTCTCGGCTTGGGTGCTCTAGGTCTGTTAGCCCTAAGCACCTCCCGCAAGACCGACTTTCGCTTCATCTCCAACGTGGCCTTGCCCCATGCGGCTAGCGCAAACTTACCAAAGGCACAACCAAGCCCTCCACCGGACTTGGATTTTTCGTTGTGAACTACGATATCGCGACCACTTCCACCCAACACCCCAGGGACGACTAACCCCAGCAGCACAGCAACAGATTCTCGCCGGCCAGGTTTGAGGATTTGCGTGTCTTTGTCGCCTCTGAGCCTTTTCCTTCTCTTCTCACATCCCCAAGAGACGGTACGATGTCGACGTTCGAGCCGGTTGTGAGTAACACCCCGTTTGACCATTCGGCAATGCATGGCGAGGCCTTCGCAGACGGATGCGGGCGCTGGTTTGGAATTGGGCAGCAGCAGTGGGATATTGGAACCAGCGTCTTCATCTGTCGGCGAGGGCGCACACATTGCCGGAAGAGATTCGAGATTTCGAGATTGTGGGAATAGCATCGCTAACTGATCAATTCTAGGTCGTCATCGATGGCAAGGGCCATCTCCTTGGCCGACTTGCCAGCATTGTCGCCAAGCAGCTCCTCAACGGCCAGAAGATCGTTGTGGTCCGCTGTGAGGCGCTCAACATCTCTGGCGAGTTCTTCCGCGCGAAGCGTACGTCTACCCCACGATAGCGATTCTGGGATCCTCGACCACAACACCAAGCCCTGGCGGGATCCCAGTGCGAGACGACAACAATATACTGACACCTCGATAGTCAAGTACCACGCCTACCTCCGCAAGATGACCCGATACAACCCCACCCGAGGTGGTGAGTTCGAACCGCACTCCTTGGAACCCGAAAGAATCACAATGATTGACCGAGACAATAGGCCCCTTCCACTTCCGTGCCCCCTCCCGAATCTTCTACAAGGCCGTCCGTGGCATGATCCCCCACAAGACCGCCCGCGGTGCCGCCGCTCTGGAGCGCCTCAAGGTCTTCGAGGGTGTCCCCCCTCCCTACGACAAGAAGAAGAAGATGGTCGTTCCCCAGGCCCTCCGAGTTCTCCGACTCCAGCCCGGCCGCAAGTACTGCACTGTCGGCCGTCTGAGCCACGAGGTCGGCTGGAAGTACCAGGACGTTGTTGCTCGGTATGTTTTCCCTTTGGGTGATAGGAAATGCAGGACACAACGACTGACTAGGATCACAGATTGGAGGAGCGACGAAAGGCCAAGGGTGCCGCTTACTACGAGCGCAAGAAGGTCGCCGCGCGACAACTGTCCGACGCGAAGAAGAACGCTGGCACCAAGGAGGAGACTGCGAAGGCCCTTGCGGCTTATGGCTACTAAGCTAGCCATTCCTCGACCTCTACCGGTCTAGGTAACTTCGCATTGTCTATCATTTCTCGTGCGTTTCATTAGATTGGCGCGGCGGTTAACAAGGGATTACTTGATTTGCTGAGTGATGGCAAGGGCGGCTTGGTGGGTGGATGGCTATTCCCAAATGTTCTAAATGAATCTCGTCGTCGGTCCCCATCGAAAAAAAATACAAGCACAGAAACCCAATCAACATCATGATGATATGAGAGAGACGGTCGTCGGATCTCTTTGGCTGTGGATGTGCGGTCTATGTTTTGGAAGATGATTTACGGGAACGAATATGCGATGAGGTTCTTGAGCGTGGGAGTTGCCTTGTTCCATCTGCCTTTCTCCCTGCTCGAGGACGCCAGTCTTTCGTGCAGAGTCAAGGGTGGTCAAAGACGAGATGATGGGTGATGGAGGGGACATGGGTCTTGTTACTCTCCCGGTGCGGGACAGGGTTCAGGCATTTGCACAATAGGAGTAGAAAAGGAATGGAATAATCGTTTGATCTCAACGATGTTTATGAATTGAAAGTCTGTGAAAGCTTCTAGCTGTTCTTTACTAGACTCGTATTTCGTCACTCATGGACATAACCGTAATGGCTTAAGCACCTTGAAGCTTACAATGGACTTTGAGACTTACATTGGGAATGGACTCGCTTATGTCATTATTCATTGTTTTGTGTCAATGTGTGGCTTGAGACAATAGGAAGTCAACGAGGCTCTGTGACAGCACGACTGTTGAGACACTGTATATTACAGACAACCTACTCCCTAAGAGATTGTAAAGATAAATTATCGGATCAGGGAAATTACCAAGACTATAGTCCTACTCTTGTCATGAATGCATAGGCGGCTTAGAGTCGCTTCAACATGGCTGGTCATCAATCAGGGGGGTCATGTGCTGATAAGATAAGCCGACCTTAATTTCACATGAGGTGTCCTTACGCAGCAAGACAGACACCTTGCTGCATCCTTTCAAATCAACGAACCACTTCCGAACAAAGACATTCGTTTCTGTTCCCGACGCCTGATCCCTACTTTTTAGGCAATCTAGATCACTGTCTCTACAAAGTGTACGAAGCGTCTACCTTGCAAAGCCCTTCGAGCTCGTACGGCAGAGCACCGTCACAATGTCGGACCTCACACATTTCGACCTTCTACCCCTCCAGATGAACGCCCAGTCTAAGGCGATCGAGTCCCTCAAGCCCTCCCGCGCACTGAATGCCGAACTCGAACAGCTCAACACTCTCCACCGCGCGCTCCTGAACGTCGAGACTCCCAACGGCGCACCACCGGCACCGATCCCCGTCAACCCGAAGCGCTCCGCTAATGTCAACAAGCTCCGGGACAGTGGCAACGCCGAGTACCGCAAGGGCAAGTACGCGGATGCGCTGAAGTTCTACACCCTGGGCTTGCAGATGGCGCTCACCCGGCCGATGTGGGAGCCTGCGGCGCTGGTGCGCGAGGAGGTGTCGGGGTTGTTGGCCAACCGCGCGCAGGCGCATATGGCGCTGCAGAACTGGCCGGAGGGTATGGTCGATGCGAATGCGAGTGTTGAGAGCAAGTGGCAGGGTAATGCGAAGGCGTGGTGGCGCAAGGGGCGGTGTCTAGTTGAGATGGGACGGTTTGAGGAGGCCAAGGAGTGGGTGAAGAGGGGGTTGGAGGTTGAGGGCGAGGAGGCCGAGTTGGTGGCTTTGTTGAAGGAAGTTGAGGAGAAGTTGGCGGGGGGTGCGAAGGCGTAGGAGCCATGGGTTGATGACCCTGGGCATGGGATTTTCTAGAGTGATCCTCTCATGATGTTCACTCCTCAACAGTCATGGGCCTCCTATCATACCGAACTGCAATGGGCTACCATGCCATGATGAGGACGGTATAGAACGGCAGGCCTGCTGAAGGAAGCCGTGGGCGAAATGCTTGGGACAGCGGGCTGAACCCTGGTGGAGAGATCTGGACCATGGGGAGGCGGTTTTCAGGTACATTTTTGGTACAGCGATATCTGGGTTCTGAGGAGTTATAGGTATGGGTGTCTACGTTTTCGTTTTGTTAGACATGGGCTTTTTGAAAAGCGATAAATACAAGTTTATGAGACTACGTCTGGAGGTACTGCTTATGACAAAGGGATTGTGTGTATCTTGAGGTATCAAATGTGCTGACTGCGTGTGAAAGATGATGGTGTCTTGACTAGTACGTAAAAAGAGAACCGCTGGTCATTGGAAACCCCACGGCGCAGAGAACCGCCCATCTTCCCCTTATCATACATGGTCTTCTCTTTGCTGAACATATAGTCACCCCGCCACCATTCAGATGCGAGATAAAAAGAAAAGAAACGAGATGCTGCCCCCCTTGTGACCCTGTGTATCTCCGTGTGTTGCTGCCGTGGGGGAGAAGGATGGGCTCCCCTTTCATGCTGGTGTAGGTTCGTCGAGTGCTGAGATGGAAGAAAGGAGAAAGGAAAGGCTGTCATTATGTCCCTGCATGATGTGGTGTATCCTGGTGACTGGTGAAAATGGATGGGTATTCGATAGTGGGTTGTGGTGTCGGGTGGTATCGGGAGATGGATGGTGCCATGCCGCAGCATCGGCGCTTTGACGATGCTGAACGCAGGACCTCCGAGGCCCCGACAATAGCGTTACAGAGACGCCGCCTCGACTCCTCCGGACATTATTCAGGCGAGCAGTGGTCTGCATCCAGAGGCGCTTACGCCTTCTCGCTCATGACCTTCTCGCTGAGGCTCTTCCCGCGGGGCCGCATCTCAGCGTCCTGGCCGCTCATGCGGCGGTCGAGGGCGCGCTCGAGCTTGGCGCCGAGAGCAAGCTTGCTCATGGTGTTGGTCTTCTCCTCGCTGAGGACGACGCGCTGCTGCGACAGAGCCTTGTTCTCCATGCGGTCGAGGCCGACGGCGATGTCGCGGATCTCGGCGTGTGCGGAGTCATTGGTCTGCATGGTGGGCGCAAACGAGGGCGCCATGCTGTAGGTGCTGAAGCGGACCGAGTTGCGCGTCTTGGAGGGCGTGTTAGCGGGCGATGTCTGGGAGGGTTCGGAGACGGTAACGGAGGGCAGTGGTTCGTCTTGGGGAGGGGATTGGGCCATGATGGCGGTTGAGGAGGAGTCTGACATCGTATGATATCGGAGGGGGGGTCAAGAGGGATAGCCAAGGTAAAGGACAGGAGCTCCGTAGATGCGAAAATCAAGAGAGGCAGAAGCAGGTATGGGAATTCCAAGACACACAAAGGATATGATATGTGGATGGCTTGCTGCTAGTCAGGCACAGGGCTCCAAGACCTCAGGCACAGACAAAGACAATAAGGGGGGTGAGCGAGAGCAGCGGCGGCGGCACAGCATCACCCATCCTTGACAGCCCTCATGCCAGCAAGCAAGCCCATATAAACAGAAACAAGGGACGACGAGCCACACAGCCAGTGACGTACCGAAGCGGCCATGATGGGCCGGGAAGACTCCAAGGAAGCAGGCATGGCGGCGGTGATTGATGCTGGTTGTGGGCGTATGGGATCGCTGGGTGGGAAGGGCCCAGAAGCGAGACGACGATGCGACGCTGCGAGGGGTGGATACGGGCGCTGAGGCCTGGCCGGGCAAGCTGACGAGATCGAGAGTGAAGTTGAGTCAAGTTGGGTGAGTCTCGCTGGCGACGAAGAGGCGGCGGCGATCTGAGCGGGCGGTGGAGGAGGAGGAGGGATTGGCGGAAGAGTAAGCCCGGACGGGATGGATAATCCTGGGTTGATAGCGGGCGTGGTGATCGAGGGACGAGCAAAGCTTCGCGGCTGGCGTCTTTTACGTCAGTTGAGTCTGAGAATTGAACAGGAGAGGAGGGAAGAAGGATGGCGGCAGCAAGAGGGGGAGAAGACTCAAGCAAGAGGAGGAGGATTCGGGGCTGCTGGACTCACGGGCTTCAACAGACAGACCAGGGCTAGCCAGCAGGCCACTAGGCGCGGTTTCAGAACGTCTGGGATGTCCCAGCTCTTGGGGTTAGCTGGTTAGTTGGGCTGATGTTGCTGGGCTGGGCTGGTTTGGCGTCTGTGTGTTGGAGATGCCTGGCTCGGAGTCTAGCGGGAGGAGAGGACGGGAGATGGAGGGGTGGAGATGTAAACCTGGAAGTCCAGGCCCCTTTTCCAGTGGTGTTGTGGTTGGGCTTCAGGCACCTGTGCGTAGGGACTTGTACTTCTTCCAGGGGCTGGCTGCCTTAGAGGAAGAGCAGTGACACGGACAATCACCCAACAGTAGCACGGCCAAGATGAATGTTTTACGTAGGTCTCTGCTGCAAGATCGCGTGTTCTCTCTAGGGCATATTTACATGTACATCGACAGGACTGCAGCCACTGAAGCGCAAACCCTCAAGCCACCTCGCGTGGGAGGAATGAACCGGTGGATGCGTCTAGACCTGTGCCAGGCGGGATCAACGGTATGAATGTGAGACACGGCAGATTTGAGATTTGAGTCCTCCTCTCGCGCCGCACCGACACCGATAGAGGCCACCGATTGATGACGATCATCGCAATGTCTTCCCTCTGGCAATTCAATTGATTTAAGCCTGGCCTGCTTGAGCTGTCAATTCCTGGCAGTCCTGCTCCTCCCCTGCCCATGATCCCAGCGCAGCGTCTACTTGTACTTGTACTTGTACTTTAGTGAAGGCACTCACTGTAACGCCGGGTTTTAGGGGACCCATCCCCACTGAAAAGGGATGTCACCTCGCCCCCCGTCAGCCAATGGCGCCCAATCTCGCCCCTGCCGGGCTGAAGCTGCAGCGTCATCTCCACGTGTGCAGCAACGGCAAGACAGCGGCAGGAGCAGCACGCGCAGCTTCCCATCCCGGGATCGGGGAAGGCTTCTATTTCGTCAGGGAAGGATCGATTGACAGACAGACAGCAAGAGCTCCTGGGCGTTCTGAGTTTGTTGGGGATTCGACTTCATCCACTCTGCCTCATCTCTTCATCGTCATCGACGCGATGCTCTCAGCTGCTTTCGGCCATCTCAGCCCGTCTTTTCGCCTTGCACGTATGTTTTGTGCGTCATGAGGCTTGCACGGCTTCCTCCCAGTGCAGCGCCTCCCTCTCTGCACTAGCCCGGGCGCTGCCGATCGCCGTGTTTTGCTCTGAGGTGCCGAGGCCGCACGACGACGACGACGACGACAAGTGCTGATTCACGGAAGAACGATTGCGAGCGTGGGAGGCCCTGCCCGGCAAAGACTCAATCTTCAGCGTGGCCATGGCGCTGCGCTTCTAAGCGATTGCGGTCCAAAAAGGATACGATTTTCACTGTCCCTGCTTGTGTCGATCCCTCCCGACAAGCTCCAAGCTCCGGACCTGAACCCTTTTCCTGCTGAACGCACGCACTGCCGAACAGGCATTCGGATCTAGCGAGGACATGACACAAGCTGGTGATCATGGGAGGCGCTGTGATGGCTTGTTCCCTGGGCTGACATTTCAGCCCGCTGGGTTCTCGCTGTGATTGATCAATTCGTCCTCTTACACGCCTGGTCCACCATCCCTGGAGGTCCAGAGCTGCCCGCCCGAGCTGCTGCCCTCCCTTTCAGTGCCGATCCGCGTGGTTTGCACGTGGTTTCGGAGGGGACGCTGGAGAAGAGGGGGGCGATGAAGTCAGATTGGTAGGGCGATTGCAACACCATTCCCGCGGTCTTGGGCTCTCGTTTTCTGGGATGGTGCATGCTCCGGGAAAGGCAGCTAGGGAGAGCTGATTCGTGCGGCACGTTCCTATTCTCTCATGGGCTCTTCAGACGGACATCCAACTAGATAGGCCGCGTTAAGCTTTGGCCGGACAAAGGGATCGCGCAACACTACAAAGCCTATCAGGTGTACCTCCTCACGCCATTCTCCGGAGCCTTTACGACAAGTGTTGAATGAAACGGAGTTTTTCAACTTATGAGGCGCCACTCATGGTCATGAACCGCGACAAAGGGACGAGTTTACTTATCTTTCTTCTGCCAACAAAGAAACTGCAACAGGCGCCTATCAACTCCTTTGCTTCGGTTCGGTCTCAATGCATCTTGCGGTATACTCCAGTAATCCTCTGGTGCCGATATACCGAAGATATCCGCTGTAGAGCCGCATATCATCACCACTCGATCGCAATCGGCACTGTCCTACGCTTGACAAGCAGGCACTGTGGTGGCACATTTAACGGCATATGTCAGATCACGTTGCACAAGACGAAAGTTGGTCGACTTCTTCGTTTATTGATGGATGTCCTTTGGAACAGCCATCCTATGGCGACCACAATGACTACATGACAAGGAAATAATTCGACTATGGTACAAACGCTGAATTCTCAGCAATCCCGACCAGATTCATGCCGGCTAACGATGGCTCCCGCCATCACACATGCATCCCGAGTTCATCGACATGGCGGACTACTTGTCAGGGAGATTATTTCCAACCAACACCGAGAACATGCTACCTAAACCCCATCATGATCTGGTCAATGAGACGTTTCTTAGAAACGCCCCTCAGTGACGCCTCGGGCGCTTAGCAGACTTGCTGGAGCCGCTGCCACCGTGTTTGGCCGGTCTGGAGGAACGGCTGCTGCTGCTCGAGCCGCTCCTGGAAGATCTACCGGACGGCGAGCCAGCCTCAGCAGAGGTCTGCCGGCTCGTGGCAGAGGCACCGGACAGTTCAGCTAGTGCCATTCGTGGCGTGCTCTCCGCGCTCGCCGCTTTGGACTTGGTTAGTGGTTTTGCCCTCACATCTCAAGGGGTTTGGCTGACTTACTGTAAGGAGTGCAGTCGCTGCAGCAGCCATGACCACAAGTTTCCGTGAACGTCTGTGTGGTGAGCGTCTGAAGATCCGCGAACACTCGCTCGATGGGCGCCGTGCACCAGCCCTTAGTATTAGGGCCTTGCTGGCATTTGCAACACATCCATGCACCGCCCTTCGATTTGAAGTCGCAGTACCGCAAGGCGCAGTCGCGATCCGTGATCCCTTCATCCTTGTAATTACGGCCTTGGCATGGAGTCTGGATGCCAGTCTGCATGTCATAGAGAGAAGAAGGACAGTAAAGCCAGTCAACGGAAGTATGGGAGCAACGGTGGCTGAAAGGATGTCCGACACACATCTTGACCTTGACCAAGGTAATGGTGATAAAGGCAACAAGTAAGTGTGTTTGAATTTAGCGAAAGCGCCTGTCAAGGAAGACAGGGAAGGAGAAGAAGAGTAATAGGGGGAAGAGAAGGAAGACAGATTTTCAAAGAAGAGTGCTGATCGGATTCGCTTTGTAGGAGAACTGGGGGCAACTGCGCGATGAAGATTGATCTGAAGAAGCATCTTCGACGGGTATTTATACTTTTTCCGACACTCTCGACGGGCCAGCCGTCGCAACAATAGTCAGCTCCTGAATGACTAGAGGTCTCCTCAAAGAGATGGATCGACTAGCCTCCTTCCCTCCCTCTTCGACGACGAGGGGTGAGCAGCTCAACGAAGCAACTCTCATGCTCTACGCCGCCTTCTCGACATCCACGCCCTCTCAAGTCTCGCGAGACAGCACTAGACGTCAACGCCTTGCACCAACCCTTGCCCCCGATTCGTTTCTTGCGGAGAAGGGCACGGCCATCGACCTCTCATCTGCGAGCACTATACACCATGCATTCAGCCCTCATACAGTGTACGCCTGTCCGGGCTTCTTGCATTATCAAAGCCGTGCAGAAGGAGGGGTTGTCAGCGGAGGGATGGATCCGATGCGGCAGAGGACGCTTCCTAGAGGTTGCTCAAGGTCTCGACACTGGGTGTGAGGCGATCTCGCGTTCGTGCCACACTGTGATGAAGGCACCCGGGCAGCCATCGGCCGCCACCAAGATGGACCCCGACCCTCCTGCAACGATCATTGGACTGTGAGAAACAGCAGTGGAGGGCTCGACGATGCCTCTGTTGCACAAAGGACATTCCATCTTGCAGCCGATAGGCGGCATGAGAGATGATCTCCGCAATCATGGGTGGTGGAAGAAGACAGCCAAGTTTGTGAGGGGTTGCAATTCAACTTCCCCGGTGCCTCAGATCCCGATCCACGAGCCTGGTCAATGGTAACCTGACAAACTGTCTACCGTGGTACCTAACTTCTAGCTCTGGGGACGGCTCACTGGGCGAAAGGGACGGCCCTTTTCCCTGGGGAACGGCCCGTGAAGAATAATCACGGTCAGACAGGTCGTTGGCAAATGCTCTGGACAGGACCACATTTGCCAGGCCGTGTGGAGGACAACAACCTGCAAACTGAGCCCGTTCCCGCATAAGACACGGAAGGTTAGCGCGGAGCGGGAGAGCGGCTGGGGTGCGCTAAAGGCTGTGCCGTCTTGCCGCCCAACCACATCTCTTGATCAACCCGGAGGAGGGGTCTCCAAGCATGCAAATCAGACCGCCATGGAACAACAGCCTCGCCCCTCTCAAAGAATGATCTACGGGATGAAGATGGAGGGCAACAGGGGGGTTCAGAGTTTGGTTGAGATCCGAGAGTCGACCTCTTGTGCTATGCCGATTTACTGCCCCCTGGCGATCTGATGCGCAGAGACTGGATCTGGTGTAACGAAACCCGGAACGCGTTCATCGGAGGACACGAAATCGAGCCAGTCAGGGCGTTGTGAGAGCAACCAGGAGTGACGAGGAGGTTACATGGGGCCAGCTGCGGACATCCCTGGACGGCCACTGTGACGAGTCTGCAGACGATTAGAGGCAGGGAAGACGCCACTTGTCACAAAGCCAAAGTGCAATATGGTTTTTAGCTTGCTTCCTTCTCGCTGACGGAAACCTGGAGTCCCCTGCCGGCCGCATGCATGGCCGTGGCACGGCGCAACATGCATGCGCCATTCATGACGACGAAGCCTGATGCCTGATTTGGGTGCGAAGATCGTCGAAACGAGGCTCTTGTGAGGATGGCTCGACGAGTGTTGAGACGCCTCCTGATTGTGCCCTGAGTGTGAAAACAAGATCAACTATTATTGCTATCTGAAACTAACAACTTTGACTAACGAATTCTCAAAAGGTCGACGAGATTTTGAGGCCCCCCGCCTCCGCAGAAAGGAAACCGGCAACGCCTCTGCCAACATTAGGGGGGGCGCTAGACTGCTGCAAAGACTAAAATAAAAAGCAAAACCTGCGTTTCCGTTCTTGGCTGATGCCTTCTCGACCGACGTGGCAGGCTTAGTGGCATTGCGGTCAACACTTCTCATTCTTTTCCCACCCTGGGCAGATACGAGCAGAGTGAGACATGGCTTGACAGCTTTCCCTCACGATTAACGCTTTCTCCCTCCTGCATGAAGACGGAACAAAACAAAAAGCAAAGACAATAGGCAGCAGACGAGAACAATGGCCATAGTCGGCCCCGCCGATCCCCCTCCCTGTCATTTAGGATGCATATTCTCGCGCTGGCGTGCAAGACTGGCAGCAGATGTGCTCACACCGGTACTCGCTACCCTCGAAGATCATGACGCAGCTGCAGCGGCCACCGACATTCCAGGCTTTCCCACACCAGCAGCAATTCCAGCACTGGTTTTTGGCCTCGAAAGGACAGTCCGGTAACGGACACCGGGGCAGGGTGTAGCCCGAGGGCGGCGGGTAGGGGATAGATTGGCGGCTGACGGTCTGGCAGGGGATGCGGCCGTTGGCCAGGCCAGTGGGGCAGTAAGCTATGGACGAGTGAACATGCTCGCAGGGGAGACGGAAAGTCAACCGGTGACACATGGTAGTGGATTGGTCGATGAAGAAGGCCAAGGTGCCTGTTGCTGACGGGTCTAAGTAGACGGGAGGCGGGAGAACAAAGCTAGTGGTCTGGACTCTCGACGCAGCGTTGCCTTTTTTCTTTTTCTTATTATCTGCCTGGCTGTTGATTCGTGTAATTGTTTGGTGTTGTGGAAAGGCGTGGCTAAAAATAAGATGGATGTGATGGGCTGAGGTTGGGGCCAACAGAGGATCGATAGGTGATTGAAGCACAAGCTGCACTTTGTGATTGACGGTGGAATCCCAAGTGGGAAACGAGCAATAGTTTGCTTGATCTTGAAAATTCTGGCTCTCAGAGGAGCGGCAGGCGTGAGAACGGAGGCCTTGAAGCTGGGAGAAGTCACTGAACGCAGTTCGCTATGGATCTTGCTCATCTGAAGACGACATCATGAGGATCTATATATGCTTTTGCGGATTGTCGTTCCGTTCCCGTCCCTGCGGCGACGGACGACTTTCGGCCAATTCTCCATCCTGTGAGATACTCGATGACGATTGGGTGACCCGGGGAGCTGAACGGAAACAGCAAAAGAACTCTTGGATGTTGCCTTGAAGGGAGTTTTGGTCGTCGCGAGAAGCAATGTATTGACGGCAACAACGTGGCAGCCAGGTCTTGGTTGTGGGTTGGCGATCAGCGACGGCGCAGAGCAGTAGGGCGAGAGAAGAGCGAGAGAGGAGAGGAGAGGAGAGGCAAAGCGGCAGAGAGGTGGGCGAGGACGAGAGCAAGGGCATGCAGCAGGGCCGAAGGGGATCGGACTCGACGACGAGGCTTGCGTCGTGTAACTGTTTAGGATGCGTGACGCCCCAGAGCAGACGCGAATGACATTGGTTACGAGGCGGGAGGCAGGGTTCAGCTGAAGGATCGAGCCACACGGCCCTATGGGAGCCCTATGGGAGCGTGGATGGTGGGTTTGCGGCACACCCTTTGCAGCCCGGGATGAGGGGGAACAGGGCGAGCTGGGCTGCATTATCGACAAGGCCTCACGTCACAGGCCGATGCACTGCATGCCAGCCCCACGAAGATGCGGTATGAGAATGTTGGCCGTCGAGCAAGAGTTGTTGGCCTTGGACTTGGAAACGGACAGTGAGTGAGTGAGTGACACCCCGGCTCGTGTAATGTGTTGCTCAGATGATGCAGACGAAGAGAATTGCGACGCTGCCACACCCCCACGCGCTGGACAATGCGGGATCTGGTCCGAGGAGATCTTGGTGACGAGATGGGACGCCTGCATGTCTGTGGCTGGGCTGAGTATGGCCCTTACTGGCCAATATCGACATGGCGTCACGACCACCGTCGATGGGCTTCGGGTGGACATGCCGATGAGGAGGGCAGTGTCACGTCGACACCTGCTGGGAATCTCTCCGATGCCGTGGCCAGCTCGGAACTCACGCGCCCTCCTTGTCTCCAGGAGCGCCTCGTCCGAAATTCTTCGATACTGGGTGGCCCCCCTGCTGCTGGCCATATGCCACCCATATGCTACCCACGCGGTGTTCTCGCTGTCACCACCACCGCAAGCCTCGTCCGTGTTGCCGGGAGGAACTCTAAGTGCTGCGGTCCTCAGTACATCCCGCACAGATGAGATGGTAGCAGAAGGTGTCTGGGCTGCCCTTCTTGCGGTTGCGGCAGTATCGCCCTGTGTTGCGGCCACGCTTGCATGCACAGCAGGCCCAGCGGCCGTTCAGCTCGACGAGACGACACTCGCCCGTAGTGCAGCACGGCGAGTTCAGACAATCGCCTGTAGCGCAGGGGTCAGCGAAGTCGAGGGGGCCGCGTGACGGGTCGGGGCGGAGAGCCGCACAGGGTTCCGAGCAGCCGGTCGAGGGATCGAAGGGCGCAGCGGGGCAGAAGACGTAGGCGGTCTGGAAGGTCAGGGGGCGAGTGCAAGGGTGGTGGTGATGGTGGTGGATGTGATAGAAGATGCACATCGCACAGGACGGCGGAGGAGTGAGTCCAGAGGTTGCACGGGGGCGTGTATCTGGCGGCAGAGATTCAGCTGATGCCGGACAACGTGAGGCCTGCCACGTCGATGCAGTAGTCCTTCGGAACTATGAGAGTGTCTGGGGGCGTCGAGACGGGAGGCTTCTGGAGGCGCAGATACGAGGGCCACGACGTGATGTCGTGGAGGGCACGAGCGAAGAATTTCGGGCTAGGGATTTGACGATCTAGATCGGGGTAGAACAGGGCAGGGGGAAGGTCGAGCCGGTTGAAGCCGAGCCCGAAAGAGAGGCTGACGGTGATGGTTGGCTTTCGTTGAGAATGATGAGCAGGAGACGCGGCTATCAGAGGTCTTTGCGTGCTTGCTGCTAGTCTGCCTGGGACGGGAGAGCTGCGGCTGAGAAGCAGGACGACGGATCAGGATGTCTGGATGCCTGAGATGCTCCGATCAGACTCAGGTTGACGGCCTGGAACGTGATGTTGTGCGTTGAGGTGGGTTATGGTCTGCTCTGCCACTGGCTGTCCTTCGGGGTCTGGGCCTCTCCCGCGTTGCAAACGAAGTCAAGTGCCTTCGTATTCTGGAGAAGAGAGGAGAGTAGTCAATGTGTTGGGGATTTTTGACTGACTTCTGCAGAGATCACGGCAATGTATAGTTGGATTTTGTGACTTTGTCAACTCATCACGATCGGTGATGTCGCAGTGACAAACACAACACCATCTCACTGATGAAGAGCAACGATCAAGTCTTTATAATGCATCTTATCTGAATCGGCGTCCATCAAAGACAGCTCTCGTCACAGCAAACTTTGTCACGCGGAGTGATTCCCTCCTCCTCGGCCTATTCTTAGCCCGCAAAGCACGCACTGGCCCGTGTCAACTTTCTTTGTCTGCCCTCCTGCACAAAGCGTCCAATATCTCACAGCCATAGTAGGACCACGACGAGCTCCATGCCCTTCGCAGCGGCCGCCGCTTCTACTCGAAACTCGAACGAGGACTATAAACTTGAAGCAAGGGGGGCACTCAGTGATACGTGGTGAGACTGCCCACGCGAACGCGGCCGAGCCAAGGTGACAGTGACAGAGCAAGGGGATCGAATAGCTAGCTGAAGAATGGGCATGATGCGCATCTCGGGAGGGCGTTGGTGTTGAGGCGCACGGGGGGTGGCACAGGGCGGCGGCGAAGGCTTCTAGAAGGTCGTGCTGCTCCTCGTGGGCGACGCGTGGGAGGGCTTGGGACTCTTTCTGTCTCGGCGGTGATGAGAGGATCTTGTGGTATGGGAGATGTCAGAGCTGGGAATACGAGAGGGTGCTGGGGTTCGAGAGGATGGGAGGGAGTCTGGGAACTTGGAGAGGATTCGACTTGGAGAGCCGAGATGTAAGTTCCTCGCACCAGATCTCGCGCAGAGAGACTGGACCGTCACAGATCAGATCAGATCAGATCACCGAGATCTGGGCAACACTGTACCAACCGGCCAAATGCTCCCCTCCGCCGGCCCGACCATTCTGTGCGATCGTTGCCTCCCAGCTCGCTCGCTTGGGGGGAGCTGAACACCCACGACGAGCTTACGCCCGAGACAAGGAGGTTTCAAAGCTTCTCGTCTGAGGTCTCAAATCAATCCCGCGCTGTGGCTCCCGGCGTTCAGGTTTCATAGCTCCGGGGCTCGTGATGCGCTTTCAGAGCGAGCAGCTTCAAGATCGTGGGAATGAATGGCCCTTCGGGTCCGACGACGAGTTGCACAGATAACGTGGGAGCGGCGTGGCAGTTTTGGGGAGAGACATGGGCGTGGCACAGGGGGAGCTGACGGGATGGCCTGGAGGGGAGATGTAATCTATCATGGAATCATGTCCAGCCAGGGGCATTCCTTACTTCCACAGCTCAGCCTGTCAGCTTGCAACATCACTTCTGGACTCTGGCAAAAGCGACGCTGGGCTTACACACTGCCAACAGCGATGAAGTTAGGTGATAACTAGCGCTGACCTGTAGCGGCTGCCAGCACATCCCTGGGTCAGCCCTACGGCCTCGTGGTCTAGACGCTGAAGCATCTGGAGCTGTAGACAACGAATCCCATGAGGACAATGCATTATCATCTCGGTGCTTATGACCTCTAGCCCAATGAGCTTTGTCTTGAGGAATCTCCCGTCAGCCAGCACGCCCAGCTCGGCGATGTCCATAGAATGCCCTATCCCCGAGTCCGCCAAACTCTGGCGCTTCTTGCGTCAATGTGACGCTGCGAACTAGCAGCCAAGCAAAGAAACCATCCCCCCCTTTGTCCCAGCATAATTCAAGATACGAATCCTCGGTAGCTCGTAATATCATCCCTCTTGTATACATGCATATCGAGGGGCTGACAGGCTAGTGCTGATGGGAGTATCTCGCACTCCCCTTCCCTGTTGGATCTAGGTCGCTCGTTGATAGATATATACAGGAACCGCCAACACACTGTCCTGACTTTTCTCTCGCAAATGGCTTTCATCCGCCTCCTCCCTCGCACGCTCGCTATTCCTCATCTCAAAATGTCGTTCCCGTACTTCGCCGCCCTCCCGCCAGAACTCCAAGCCCATATCTGGGAATCGTGCATCCAGGGGCCGTCGATGCACATCTTCGACGTGTGCTTTCCGTCATGGCGCGGGCTTGGCCGGTCTGCGAGGGCGTTTGCTGGGTCTTCGCATCCGGAACGCTTTGAGACGTATAAGAAGACTGTCTTCTTGGATGCCCTTGATACAAGTGCGCAGGAGTTTGCGCGAGCGACGCGCGTGACGCGCCATTCTTACGATCCGAGCATGTATTGTTTTGCAGAGGCCTTGAAAGCTACGAGTCGTGGTGCAGCGCGGGCTATCGCTTGTCGGGGGGAGACGAACATGGTGTGGCTGCCAGGACGGGATCAGAAGGTGATAGTGCCGCGGGATGATGTGCTGCTGCTGCGCTTCGGTGACGGCGGTGCGGCGACACAGACTGCTGCCCAGGTGCTCTTCAGCGCGGAGTCGTCGTCCATCTCTGATGTGTTGGAGTGCGAATGGTCAGGCAGCATGGCGTCGACGCTCCGGCGCGCGAGCAAGGTGGCGCTGGACGTGACCGAGACATGGGTGCCGTGGATTCACACAGACGCGGCGCTCGAGGAGATCGAGTACCTGGCGTCAACGCTGCAACAAGGCTTGGAGGTGTTGTATCTGGTAGACCAGTGCGCGGGCCGATGTCGAGGGTGCAGTCGGGAGGATATCGAGGCGCAGGGGCTGCAGGTGAGGGATAAGCTGTGGGAGACGTTGCATCAGGGGGGTGAGGAGGAGCGGGAGGGGGATGTGATCCAGGCGGTGTCGAAGCGATATGTCGAGGTGTTCAATCTGGAGCAGTTGGGGTGGGAGGAGGATGGGCCGTCGTACTTGTTCGCGAAGAAGATCGATAAGGCCATCCGGGAGCAGCAGCAGCAGCATGGCGAGCACAAAGGCACCTTCAAGGGAGTGAGAGTGCTCGTAATGCAGGATGAGAGCATGGAGGGCGTTCGAACGGAGGTCGAGGTCGACTGTCAGATACCGGGCATTATCGACAGTCCGATGGATCTGCTGAACGAGAGAAACCTGATGGCGTTCACTGACTTTGTAGGATCTGACGAGTTGGGGCTGGAGGAGGTTGAGGGGAGGGTCTTTCGGATGGCACTGAGTTGGGAGCCGGAAATGCCGCCGCTGATGTGAGTTTTCGAGAGACGAAGTTCGATTGTATGTACGATGTTTTCTGTTTAGATTAAGAGCTTAGGAGCCGGGGATCTGATACCATGCATTCAAAGTTGTTGTTCTAAATCCCCATGAACGCGTGCGAACATGAAGATTGACAGTGCTCATCATCACAATGGTAACGGATTGGGAGAAAAGACGAGGATCATGTTGAAAAAAAAAGACAACCGACGACCGTGCCGCTCTTTGGACTTTTGCCGGGATATACCTAAACGCCGTACATGCTCTGCCACCCCTATGTAAACGCATCTCGCTTTTAGAATCTGAGGGATGCATGTTAGTAGACTATCATGAGACGGTCGGTAGTCATGAGAGCAAACGAGACTGACCTTATTTCATACGAGCCTGCCCTTGTCATATACCGCACCCACTTCACACTCGAGTAATTGCTCTTCTCAAACACCTTCAGATACCGCACCAGCAGCCCCGAGCTGGTAAACATGAGCAGACTGAAGTTCATGCTCAGCGGCGGCCGGCTCCAGGCGCGCTGGTTCGTCATGCTGGTCAGGATGGCCTCGGCGCTCAGCACGTACTCGCTCTGGCCGGTGAAGCGGCCAATCTTCCACACGATGTTGTTCTCGCTGGGCTCGTACTTGGCCTTGCCCTGGGTGCAGCGCTCGGTGATTTTGGCCGTGTTGAGGGGCGTCGGGATCTTGACGACGACGTTGGTGGCAAACAGCTTGCTGCCGAAGTTGGCCTTGACGCCGATGCTGTACTCGACCTTGCTGCGGCCGACCTCGTTGACGATGGCGTGCACCTTGAAGGGCAGGTTGACGTTCTCGGTGGCGCGGTAGCGCATCAGCTCGAACTCGCCGTCGGGCGGCACGAAGCTGATGATGCGGTCGCTGTCGAACTTGCCCAGCTTGACGCACTGGTGGAACTGGCAGTCCTCGAGCGTGACGCTGCCGGCCGCGGCCTTGGTGGCCTTGGTGCCCATGCGGTTGCCGCTGGGCAGGCTGAGCAGGCCGTCGTTGTCCAGCAGCAGCCGGTCGTTGAGCCCGAACTTGCACTCGGGCGTGCCGGACAGGTATGCGCGCATGATGATCTGGCCCGTCACGTCGGCGCGCAGGACGGCGCCGGTAGCAGACATGAGCAGGTTGACGTCCTCGATGACATCGACAAAGGCCTCGTTCTTGCGGTACTTGACGTCGGCCTTGCGCCACGACAGCGCGCCGGTGGCCTGCATGGTGATCTTGGAGGTGTCTTCGTGGCGGGACTCGGACTTGACGCCTTCCGTGGTGATGTACATCTTGAGGGTGTCGGTCTCGGTGTTTTGGGGGTAGCCGAAGTCGATGATTTCTGAGGCTGTCTGTCAGCAACGGTCACTCCAGAGACTGACTCAATGTGTCTTTACCGTCCAGCAGCTCGTACACCAGCACAAAGTTGTTCTTGACGGCCTCCTCGTCAAACTTGCCAAAGTACCCGCGGCCCAGCTGGATCAGGCGGTACAGGAACTCAAACACCAGCGCGGCATTCGCATTGCTCTTAGTGATGGCCACCAGATAGATGTTCTCGTGCTTGACATGGCTGAAGGTGGTGCTGCCCAGCGTCAGGATGGGCGACCGCACCTGGGCATTCGAAATGACCTGGATGCGGAAGACGTCGGCGAGCCGCGGCCGGCAGTCGTTGCGGAAGGCGCGGAAGATGAGGTTCTCGCCCTTCTGGTTGAAGATGAGCACGCCGGACAGCATCTTTGCGGGCGGGTGGACCGACGACGAGGCCCGGGGCAGAAGATGTGATGTTTGTTAAAGTCCAACAATAGGAGGCGCGGGGAGTTCTCGGAGTTCTGCCAGCGAGCTCCAGAGGTGGAAGGCGGTGAGGGGTCTGAGCGTTGGGGGTGATCACGTGGGTCCTTACAAAGCATTGTTAATGCTGCGTGCTGGCTCTCAGGAATAAAGGGGCTCTACTAAATAAATGTACTAATATCTGCCCTTTGCTATATGAATTTAACTCTTAAACGTCTTGACCCCCTTCCAGATCCGACAATGCCTTCTTTAATCGACGGAATGCAATGGATAGCACTTCCTTAGTATTTCCAGTATACACCAGCCGATATTTCCCAGGTACCTCGGAAAAGAAGGCCTAAGTTTCTTATAAGCCTCTGGCAGACAATGCCGACATCCTTCGAAAATACTTACTCTGCCTGGTTGTAGATAGATCCCCTTCTTCATCAGATATTCTGCTAGTCTCATTTCGGGGTCTCGTAGACCTTGCTCCGAGGATGCCTTGTTTGCCTCTGCTTGTATCATGGCCACCCATTTACTGAGATCAATCCACAAGAACAGTCCCGCATTAGCTTTTTCGAATGGTATCCCAATGTCTTCGAGTGCTGCGATAGCATATTCTCGGAAACGGTTCAGCTCCTTTGGCAATGCATTGACGTATTCATCAATATATTTCGAGTCCGACAACAACGTGGTGAGAAAGGCGTCGGAGATGGCTGTTACCCAAGTCGTCGGTCTACATCAAGTTTCCGGGTTAGGCTTCAAGCATGATCGGACAGCTCAGATTGGAAATTCACCAACCCTAATCGTCGAACAGTCTTGTAAACAAGCTCGTTGTGAGTAATGAGCCATCCAAGCCGAATGCCCCCTAAGCCGAAGTCCTTCGCGGCCCCGGACAGAATGTGGAAGCTTTGATGGTTGATATCCTGTTCGTCAGGAAGTGAAAGTATGGACGTAAATTCATCCAGCCCATCAGCGCTATATGCCCCCGAAAGAGCGTAGATCTCGTCCGAGATCAAGTGTAAGCCGTGGCGTCCACAGAAACTTGCAATTTTCATCAGAGATGCCCGAGAATAGCATCGCCCTACCGGGTTGCATGGATTACAAATGAGAACAGCTCGGATTATGAGACCGTCTCTACTGGCTTGTTCAAATGCTTCCTCGTATGTCTGAATGAGTTGTTCGGCGTACTGAGCAGAGAATCGATCTACGATGTTCTCTGTAGTTACCTGTACGATTCTCGTTTCATTTTGATATGTTAAATCTGCTTCGAACATGCCATAATTTGGCACCTCGAACATAACTGCTTCCCCCGCTTCGCATATATTGTACGTCAGAGTGCTGAGCAGGGATGAGACACCGTTGCTGGCAATGACGCCGTCTGGATTGACTGTCCGAACACTCTTGAAATAGCGCGTGGTAAAATCCGCGATAGCTCTTCGTAGCTGCCGTGAACCGGCTGAAGGGCTATAGTCGAACCCTCCCTTCATGTCAGGCGAGCGTGTACAATCACTCAGGTATTAGGTCTTCAAATACCTTTTTTTAAGGCATCAAATAATACCTCGTGTTTTGTGTCTGCCCATTCTCGTAGACTCCTCGACATTACCGTATTGCCAGAAGAAGATATATCGATGAGTCCTTCAGGATGATCAATTGGATGGTAAGGAGTGTATTTCTCCTTTTCTCTCTGCAAATCAAACATGGGGTTTGCTTTCAAATTTGCCATGCCCCTCGTTGAAGGTGGCAGAGGCTTTTGGTGTCGATGGTTTGGGTCCATGGCTATCTCGTGATATTCCCGTGTCTGCTCCTGGCCCTCGTATGAAAAGATAATTTGTGACTGTCCAAAGAGAAAGTGAGAACTGGTCCAGGAAGATAGCAACTGATAGCCGGTGATTAACTCATCTTGTGGTGAGAATTTACCTATAAGTCGACCTTATTCACGTATCGTTTCATGGATTAGTGGACGGAGTCCGCTCCTGAATCTTTACCATATTCGGTGCACGAGAACACTCCCCTGGGAGCTACATGCTCAAGTGGGGTGCGCCAGCCGCGGACATTGAAGATGGACCGTGTTTCGAGTCAGGAGGGCAACCAATTAACCCCTAGTTTGACAGCTTATCTTTGAGCGTGTGAATGTCAATCTTGAATATGTGCTAATAGATTTAGAGCTCTCCTTTGGGAGACGCCTGAATTCTGGGCATGATTGGCCAACAGAAAGGCTCTAACAGGAGCGTTTGTTCTGACATGCAAGAGAAGACCATAGCAAGGAAGAACAAATGGAGTTTATGGCCCTCCCGGAATTTCAGTGCAGTACATCCTTTATCCCATTGACATTCATTACTTGAAACACAGTTCACTTAATCCCCTGATTTCCAAATGGCCACACCTAAGTTTGCTCGAGACTTTCTCGACTTCGTCAATGCATCCCCCACGCGTGAGTTGAAACCCTAGATGCTTGATTTGGGGTTTATTTCTAGCAAGCACTCATCGGCTTGATCCATATAGCATATCATGCTGTTCATTGGGCCACAGAAAGGCTTCAACAGCATGGTTTCTCGAGAGTACAAGAGCAAGACGACTGGACCTCAACACTCCAACCCGGCGGCAAATATTATTTGACCAGGAATCATTCCTCAATAGTTGCGTTTGCAATTGGCTGCAAATGGAAGCCTGGAAATCCGATTGCCATGGTTTGCGCGCATACAGACTCACCGTGCTTGCGGGTGAAGCCCGAAAGCAAAAGAACAGTTGCAGGCTTTCTACAAGTGGGAGTTGAGACTTACGGAGGTGGCATGTGGCATACCTGGTTCGACAGAGATTTGAGTATTGCAGGATTTGCAATCATCAAAGATCGTGATGGGAAATTCGCCCGAAAACTCGTCAAGATCGACCGACCTATCCTCAGAATTCCGACGCTTGCTGTGCACTTGGATCGGAACCCGATCTTTAATCCCAACGTGGAAACAGAGATGCTGCCAATTGCTGGGCTCATCGCAACACAGCTAAACAAGATTTGTACCGAGCCAGTTGAGACGGGTTCTAACCACGCGACAACAAGCCAGGAGACTAGGCTTCACGAACTCAAAAAGATGGCCGACCGGCATCATCCCCAAATTATAGAGCTTATATCGCGACAGATTGGGGTGAACCCTGATTCCATTGTTGATTTCGAAATGCTACTTTACGATACACAGAAGTCCTGTCTTGGAGGATTGGAGGAGGAGTTGATCTTCTCGCCAAGACTTGACAATCTCAACATGACATACTGCAGCATCATGGGCCTCACCCAGTCAGTCTCGTCTTCTAGCTTAGAAGATGAATCTGCTATCCGACTCATGGCATGCTTTGATCACGAAGAATGTGGTTCAAAATCAGTACAGGGTGCAGCTTCAACGCTTCTGCCGAGCATCATTCAGAGACTCTCTGTCATCCCCGGCTTCTGTTCCGATTCTTCTGCCGGACCAGGAACATGGGATCCCACCACTGTCCAACGGACCTTGTCAACTTCATTCCTGATCTCTGCCGATATGGCTCATGCAGTGCATCCAAATTACCTTCAGAAATATGAAGCAAACCATCTCCCACAGATCAATCAGGGAACAGTCATAAAGATCAACGCCAAACAGCTGTATGCAACCAGCTCTTACGGTGTTGTACTTCTTCAAGAGGTTGCTGAGCGTGCCGAAACGCCTCTTCAGCTTTTTGTTGTTCGAAATGATAGTCCATGTGGAAGCACCATCGGTCCTATGCTCTCTGCGGCTCTGGGAGTCCGAACAATAGATGTTGGAAACCCACAATTGAGTATGCATAGTATCCGGGAGACCGGAGGGGTTTATGACCTTGATCACTCTATTAGACTCTTTACATACTTCCTGGAAAGTTACTCTAAGCTACGAGTCATGTTGGTAGATGTGTAGCTTTTGGGGCCAGAATGCCCAGCCTGAATCATGTAATTAAGTCATGGTACTTAGCATCTCCGCACGACCCTCACAGGCGACGAAATAAGTAGCCAGTACTCCGTAGAAATTTTAATCGGGTTAGATTGAATGCGCCATTAAATAAGAAGAGAAATGCATATTAGAAACGCACCTTGTGCTGAATATCAGGGGCAGCTTGACGAGGACAGCGAAACTAGGTTGGGCTATAAATACTGGCATCACCTCCAATTTCCATATCGGCCTTCTTGTAATCATCATAGCCCATACTCATTTGTTCATAAAGTCCTAGATTCTTATCACCATGTCTCTTGCTACTAAGAAAGAGGTGCGCACTGACGGCGCCCCTCGCCCTCTCCCCTTTTACTCGCAAGGCGTCGTCGTCGATAAGATGGTTTACGTTTCCGGAATTTTAGGCATTGATCCCAAGACTGGAAAGTTCGTTGAGGGCACAGTGGCAGAACGTACAGTAGGTTCGACTCCGTCTCGACTAAGACGGCCATCTAAACATGTTTTAGACTCAGATTTTAAACAACATCTCAAACATCCTGGAGGCCGCTGGGAGCAATATTAATAATGCTGTGAGGAGCTCAGTTCAGACTTCTTGTTTTGCATCCCTAACCTTTTGCCTAGGTCAAGGTCAACGTTTACTTGACCGACATGGCCAACTTTGATACCATGAATATGGCATATGAAAAAATTATCAACACGGGTGTCCGTCCGGTATGTCTCTAAAAAAGACCGATCTTGTTTTTATTTGCAATAGTAACGTAAGTAGGTCCGAACATGCGTTGCTGTCAAGGAATTGCCTTTCGGTGCCGATGTTGAGATGGAAGCCTCTGCTCACCTCTAGACCCATTCAGAAATACTGAATTCTGGTCAACCCCTCTAGCGGTAGAATTTTCCAACTTGGCAAAAATGCAAAACTAGATCTATGGATAGCTGAATTTCATGGCAGCCTGGAAGGGATGCGATAAGACAACAAACCAAGTAGCTTCATTCCTCTCGCGGAAACTGGAGGCACATGTAACTTACCACATCTGGGGTTCGAAGGAAATATTAATTACTGGGGGATTCGCTCACCACATTGGGTTAGCGAACCAATAAATCCACCCAACTTGATAGCATTCTGGCCTGGTCATTCTGGGTATGAGTGACCTAGAATACTCTACTTCTCTCTATCACCCGCTTCCGTGCACTTAAAACAGCTTAGACTGTAGTAGCAGATGCTTTATTATGGTAAGTTACAACGAAACATGTTTCGGGCCGACTTGATGTTCATAATGACCCGATTAGCTCAAGATAGTACCATCGTGCGTACGTAGAGGGATGATCCTCCCGGTTGAGTAGAGCACAGAGTGAAATGCTAAATGACAGGTTCACCGATCCAGACCCCAGACTTTGGATGCAATCCCTGACAAAGGTCGAGTCTACTTACAAAATCTCCCTCTTAGCGAGTGAATTAAAAGGCAAATCCATAATGTCATAAAAGAATCCGCCCATATCATCACGTCCGAAAACAACTGCCTGGTCCCCGAACCGGACTTTGTCCCCTGCCGCGAAATCTTCAGATATTAAAAGGTTTGTCTGAAATAGCAGCGGCCGACGACCGCAAAGGAGTAAGTGATGGAGGTTCGATAATGTTTGTTTCCGTTTTGCCACGTTTAAAGACAGCGGTCCACATCTCACATGTTGCTCAAATCGAGGGATGATGGTGTCCAGCATATAAGATGTAATCCGAATGTCGGGGACACATAAAACAAGAACGTCAAGTACCCAGATAATCCCGGTATCGAATACATCGTACACCGTGTGTTTGAGGGGGTCTAAGCCTTCGATGATTGAAAGAATCAGAAGTACCGAGTCGTGGAGTGGTTCGCATGCGGACGGGGGTTGAGCGCTGAATAGGTAGAGGTCAAGGATTTCTTGGGAGGACAGAATCCAGGTGATGGCGTAGCGCAGATAATTGTAAGCAGCCGCATCGTTATGGAATGTTAAAGGCGTGACTTGGAGAGGCGTCTCTTGGCCGGAATAGGTCGCCTTTAACCTTCCAAGACCAGGGATATGTGCCGACCTCGGTAGCTGTGATTTTGGAAGCGATGCGTGCCATTCCTGAAGTCGGTTGTTTGATGCGGTAAGACGTTCCAGCACCTCTTCTACTGCCAGCATCCTTTGGGCCTCGGTTTCCGGATCAGCACCGTAAGCAAACCCGAAAGACAATGAATACCAGTCCCTGCATGCCTCAACAGTGTCCATTCTGTCTGAGCCCATGCACACCTGCGCTACTAGGCGGTTTCGCAGGGAGTATGCTTGAGTAAGAAGCAGAGAAGGGTCGATAGGAATTCGGGCTCCCCGTATAGAGGCAACTATTGCTTCGAGAGGTTCCTCACCGGTGAACTCGGCCTCGAGCGGCCGAAAGGGGAGTTTCCGTCTGTTCTTCTGCGTCCGCATCTCGTCCCAGCAGAACAATAACCGTGATCCCAAAGGAGAGAGTGAGATATGGGTATGATAGCACACGACAATAGCATCTGCGCCCCTGATGTGAGCGAAATATGCTTCAGCACTCCCGAAAGTCCACTCGAAAAGGGCCAAGAGCAGACTTGTGGCCAGCTTAAGATACGCTGACTCACTGGTCCAAGTCTTGGTTTTCAGTGCCATGAGAGCGTCGCTGTAAAAGGCCACGGCACAATTGGATTGCGCTTCTGTCGTGGGAGTGCGAAGTTTGACGGTACTATTTGCTCCATCGAGATGGTCGTATTGTAGTAATTGCAGTTGGAGGAGGTTGGCGGCGGAGAGGGCGAGAACTGCTGTCCTGAGATAGGGGTGGTCCCAGACATCCAGGAATCCATCCTGCACAGTAGGAACCAAAGACTTGTACACGTGAGTTCGAAAATGGTCTAGAAGAGAAGCTTCGCAAACGGTCAAGCTGTTGAGAAGGGGGGGATGAGGACTGGGTCCCGAAGAAGAAGAAGTTGGAGAGAGCCTCCAGCCCGTCGTTGGAGATTCAGCTTGGCTGGGAGAGCTGTTCGGTGTCGAACGAGAAAATAACGATAAATTCTTGGATGAGAGCTTATTGGGGAGTCTTTCGGAATACCCAGCCATTGACGAGGAGTCATGGTCTGTGTTGAACCCTGGCGGGGGCGATCTCGCCCGGCGCTTTGCATTCTTTCCGGATGCATGCGAGGCTCCGGTTGAGGTATCCAGCCAGGTCAACTGAATGGAGTACCCTTCACACTTGATTCCGAGCCGGGTGCATCGCAGGCAGCTGGGCTTTCTTTCATCACACTGTATGCTGTAAGCAAACTGGATTGGATACGCTTGGAGACAAGCCCTACTTTACGGCGTCTTTGCCGGCATGTGTGACAGCCATTCCTCGTCCGGCAGATCTGGGTCTTCTTGGGTCGTGGCGGCACTGGATCGTACATGCTGGAAAGACGTGGATGCTGCATCAGCTTGAGCAAACCACCAGGGTGGGATTTGGGAAGAGGAAAAAGAGCCCCCCTTGTTTGGAGTAGCGGCGACGGGGGCTCATGTTCCGGCGGCGGTCTGGATTACCCAATCCGGTTTGACCTGGGAGGCATGACAGGGGTTTCATTTAGTGCTTGCGTTTGGCGTAATGCTTATCAGCGCTAAAGGCAATGTCTAACCGGTGCTCTCGATGACCCAATTTAGTATCGTGGTATTGTTGTCTTACACACGTCTGCCTGCGACGAAATATTGTTTCCATATGAACGGCGGAATGAATGTGTAACTGGAAGACTCACAATTGCCATATAATATAATAACTGCCCGTATCAATTGCTCGGAACTCAAACAGTGTGGCAGCCAATACAGTACGCAGTATCCCAATAGATCTTTCTTTCTGAACAGCTTATTTCGCCCACCATGCAGCTTCCACCGAACCCTGCCATCCACCTTTGCCTCTCGCCAAACTTTGATGCGTTCGGTGCGAGCAGCCTCTCCGTCAAGCTGAGAATTCAATGTCCCAGCGTGCCAGCGGACCAGCCCATGTTCATCTTCAACACATTTACCGACAATGTTCCGAGTCCTCCCTTCCATGAGCAAGACATCCGAGCCCACGATGACGAAGGAATGTTACCGGTGACCTTTCGGGATATTCCGCCTCAGAGTCGCAATACGCAACAGCATTGGTTGATGGGACGGGAAACCAAGGGCGATGTCATCTTGGAGTTCGATGTCAACCCTCGCGAGGTGAACTACAAAACACCCGTGGGGACAAGGATTGACCTGCGCCGCGATCAAGGTGGTCTCCAAGGTGTTGGGCGTTGGTTCTTGCCACGCCTGATCTCCAAGGACATCTATAGCAACGTTGTTCAATGGTGCTTGCCATCGGACGCTCCTGATGGCACGAGATGTATCTGGAGTTTTGGGGAGGGCCCGAAGCCCATCGTCCGAGTCGGCCTTGCTGATACAATCTGGGACTCAGTGTACATGGTTGGTCCAGTGCAGAGTTACCCGAGTGTCACTCCGAAGGAGCACCTTGGCTCTGCTGCTTGCTATTGGTTTGGTTCGCTGCCTGGCAACCTGGACCGACTGAAAGGATACAATACAAAATTGTTCCCCAAAATGATGGACCATTTTAAGGTGCGAGATGAGTCGTATTGCGTCTTCATTCGGAAAGCTCCAATTGGATTCGGGGGCACAGGCTTCCTGTCAAGCTATGTGCTGGAGTATGATGCCACGACAGACGAGGCGAGCGACGACTCCCTTATCCGCCTTTTCAGTCACGAAATGGTACATAGTTTCTCTAGGATGGACTCAGAGGAAGATGGCTACGATAACGCCTGGTTCACAGAAGGTTGATTTCCTAATATCTTTTAACTTTTCCGTGCTAACAGGGCCTACTTTAGGTATCGCCGAACTGTACTCGGCGGTCCTCCCGTATCGATTCGGGCTGTGCGGCCAGGACTACCTCACGAATTCCATTAACGATGACACCCAGGCCTACTTTACTAGCCCACGAATCAATATGAATATGCGAGACGCGGCGGCCGAGTTCTTCTCTGATTGGTACGCCGTATGGATCGCATATAAGCGCGGATCAGCCTACCTCATGCTTATCGACTGCTATCTGCGCAAGGCGGTTGGCAACTTTGACTTGATGTGCAACAGTCCCCTAGATGACATAGTAGTTGACATGGCACGTCGAACCAAAAAGGGTGAGAAGATCCGAGGGAAGGAGTGGGCTGAATATCTTCGTTCATATCTCAGCGCCGGCGACTTTCCTGTCGACGAACACCTTCAGGGTATGCTTTGTGGCAAAACCCTAGATTTCACAGGAGTGTTCCTCGGGAATCCCGAAAAACCCTTCGTACCTTGCGATATGGGGATTCTTGAATTCGGGTTTGATCGGAATAGCTTGCGGACATGGATCATCGCCGACGTTATAGAAGGGTCTGCAGCAGCTCGTGCCGGTTTGAGAGATGGTGCCGAGATCATTGAAGCCTCGAACCACAACGCATGCACTCAAGAAGCAAAAATGACATATCGCTTAACTGTGAGGCTGGAAGGCAGAGAAGAGAAGATCGAATATTTGCCACGGTCTCAGAAGACGGCCACCTGCTGGCAGTTGGAGGCATAGAGTAACTTGCAGACTAAGAGAGACTATAACAGAAATTACTAAGAGACTTTTTTGAGAGTGATGCAATGTGACCATGCCGTTCTGTGGAAGTACTTGACGTAAGGTTTGAAGTCAAGCAACCCCATTGCAGAAGACAGACCGGCTCGTGATACGTGGAGGAAACGATTATGGTGATAATCATCCGGCACAGGATACCTTATCGAGCGGATAAGGGCTGTACAAGAACCAGAGAATCAAAACCAACCTTGCGTCTTATTAGCCTCGTAATCCATTGCTGCACTATCAAACTCATAGAGGTCTCAGGGGGTTAGCTAAACCTAACCATGCCATTACGAAAGGATCCATGACACTATCTCGGGCAGTTGATCGGTGCTTCTGCACACCAGTTCTGGGTTAGTTAGCCCCACGATCCCTCAGATAGCAAGACTTGAACGGATGCCGTAGCCAAGGCGTTCATTTGCCGCGTAAAAGGCTTGGATAATCTTTGCGTATCTTGTTTCTGAGTTGAGTTTAGATGTTTAATCTCATCATTTCTAGACGCTACTTCTATTGTCTGTTTGCTTCCAGCCCTCAAGATGCCCGACGCAAATACATCTGTTCTCAAAATTAAAGTCAAACTCGCCTGCATACAGCTTGCAGTTGGGCCAGACAAGCAGACCAATCTTCGACACGCCGCAGATATGGTTGCCCAAGCTGCGGCCTCGGGATCTAAGATTGTCGTCTTGCCAGAGTGTTTCAACTCGCCGTACGGATGCGCTTTCTTCCCGGATTACGCAGAGAGTCTGCTCCCATCTTCTCTGGTGGAGGATCAGGCACCGTCCTACAAAGCCTTGTCTGAGATGGCTTCAAAGAACAAGATATATTTAATTGGCGGATCGATACCTGAGATCGATCCCGTAACAAAGAAGTACTACAACACGAGTCTGGTATTTGGTCCCGATGGCTCCTTACTGGCTTCCCATCGCAAGGTACATCTGTTCGATGTTGACATACCTGATGGAATATCTTTCCACGAGTCGGATATCCTTAGTCCAGGTAATAAAATAACTCTGGTTAATCTGCCAGAATATGGTATCATTTCGGTAGCTATATGCTACGATATGAGATTTCCCGAGCTGTCCACAATTGCTGCCCGCAACGGCGCCTTTGCTCTCATCTTCCCTAGCGCATTCAACATGACGACGGGCCCTCTACATTGGCAGTTACAGGGACAAGTTCGGGCAATGGATAACCAGGTATATGTTGCCATGTGCAGTCCAGCTCGCGATATAGGCTCATCGTATCATGCTTGGGGACATAGCATGGTAGTCGATCCTATGGCGCAGGTAGTTGCGCAGGCAGAGGAACAGGAGTGCATTGTTTATTGGACATTGGATGGAGATGTGATTGCGCAGGCCAGAAGAAGCATCCCGTTGAGTGCACAGAGAAGATTTGATGTTTATCCCGATATTGGACAAGGCGGCGATATCCAAATTCACGGACCAGATCTATGAAGGTAGCAATGTCTAAAACATAGTACAAAATAAAAGCCCCGTCGAAGCGCCATGTGTTTGATTGACCATCTCAACAACAGCCTGTAATGCCAAGGTCCCGAGCCAGCCTCAACCGCATATCTCATTAGCAAACCCAGAGCAGATGATAAAGTAACACTGGTCGCAAGCTCTTCATTTCTCCACTGCAATGATGACGCAAACGTACGTTGGCCTGATTGGGAACGGCCGATTGTATAGAAATTATCTGGAAGTTTGGACAGACTTTGTCACTGTGTCTAGATCCTGATCACTATCTCAAACTCATCCCATCGGTTGTCTTATCTTATAAGTCAAATGGCTACTAGGTGCGGACAAGGGTTTAGAAGTTTTGTCACTGAAGCATTGCGCATGCGTTCTCGTCGACCTGAAAGGGTCACTAGTTAGAGAATCTATCGCGGAATCTCCAGATACCTATCTATCCGCTCCGAGGCGATAATAGCCGCCTTGGATTTCACCTCTGTGATAAGACCATCGCCACTGTTGTGCGGCTCATCTTGCGCTGTTCGTGTCGTGGTGAGACCCCGGAGAGGTGGAAGGGGGCCAATCATTGAGGGGCGGTCTCGATGACTAGAAGGGGACAAGCGTTATCTGCGGAGGTCTGGAACATGTAGTTGGACACTTTTGCTTGGCTAATAGTTTTGGCTCCAGGCCACGACTAGTCCGCCATTTGGATGATTGCCACTGAGTTTTCCCCAGCATCTTGTTTGTTATCCGCGGCCTTGGGCACCGAGAAACTCGGAGTTGCGCAGGTAGAAGGTCGATTACGGCTCGAACCATGCGAGTCCTTCGCTCAGGATATATTCAGGGTCGGTGCCCATGCTCTCGATGACATGACATCTTTCTCTTAGACCTCGTTCCTCTCAATACCTTGCAGCTTGCTGCTTTCCTAGCAATGGCGGTCACCAATTCTCAATCACACGATGATGTTCCGAGAGATTCAGGCGAGCTCAGGCCAGAAAAGGACGGTCATTCGAGAATCGCCGATGAAGAGACCACCGACCTGCCTGCCAGAGACGACCTCGTCGGAACTAGTACAGAATTTGAACAATCGTAGGTCTAGCCTTCGGTATTGAGATTTGGCACTCTGTTAACGTGAATCCGCAACAGCAAGTATCCGGAAGTTCGGGCCTCGGTTCTGCCCATCGACGAGGATTTGCCTGTTGACACGTTCAGAGCTTGGACGCTAGGCATCTTGTTTACTATTATCATGAGCGGCATGAACCAATTCTTCAACATGCACAATCCTCCCAGTAAGTCTGCCTCGGCGTCTGTTGTGTGTTTGCAGGATCTCATTGTGCCTAGTTTCTCTTTCTAGCTTCCTCGTTGTTATTGTGTCCCTGCCTGCAGGCAAACTACTCGCACGCATCCTACCCACAACTACTTGGACGCTTTTCGGGCGGAATTTTACTTTGAACCCTGGCCCTTTCAATAGAAAGGAGCAGACTCTCATTGCCATCATGTCAATTGCTTCCAACACATATGACAGTGGAGGTGTTTCGGCTTATGTCTGGACTGCAATGATCAAGGAATTCGGTATTCCCGTGTCTGCAGGATATCGATTCATGTTCATCTTCACGACACAATGTCTCTCTATTGGACTGGCCGGACTATGCTATGCCATCCTCGTGAAGCCTTCCTATTGCGTTTGGCCTTCTGCTCTTCCGACCTGCTCGCTATTAACGGGCATGCATACCAAGAGATTCGATGACTTGCTAGCGAATGGATGGAAGATTGGGCAAATGAGGTTCTTCTGGATCGCTCTTGCGATTGCTTCAGCGTATCAAGTTATCCCTGGCTATCTCTTCACGGGATTGACAGCATTCGCTTGGGTTACCTGGTTAGATCGTCTACTGAAAGTTTTTTGGCACAACTTCTAATTCATGGTTTCTTCTAGGATCGCACCGAACAATGTCGTTCTCAACCAGGTTTTTGGGGCATCTTCGGGGATGGATTTGATACCCTTGACCCTAGACTGGAATCAAGTGATCGCTTACAACGACTCGCCATTGGTCGTACCAACATGGGCACTTTTGAACACGGCGTTTGGCATGGTCCTTTTCTTGTGGATAATCTCTCCTGCTCTTCATTGGAGTAATGTTTGGTACGGCTTGTACTTCCCCTTCTCGTCCTCTGGGCTTTGGGACAATACCGGTATGTCTTTGAGAATGTTTGAACCGCAAATGAGCGGACGCTGAAGACGACGAAGGATCCAGTTACAATGTCAGCCGGGTGATCAACGACGATTATACACTGAACGTTGAAGCGTATCACGAATATTCTCCCATTTTCCTATCTACAACTTCGGTCTTGGCCTATGGTCTCGGACTGGGTGTCATGGTGGCTTTGATCGTCCACTCAACGCTGTTCCACGGCAAAGAAATATGGAAAGGTCTTAGAGTGACTTTCAGCCGAGGATTTAGCAACAGCGAGGACGAAGATATTCATGACAAGGTCAGGATGAGCGAAAATTCGAATCTTAAAGCAATGACTAACAAGATTTGTGCACAGCTAATGAAGAAATATAAGCCTGTCCCCGTTTGGTGGTATGCTGCTACGCTGGCTATATGTATAGGACTTGCGATCCTTTTCGTTGAATATTTCAACACCGGCCTTCCTTGGTGGGGGGTGATCCTAAGCGTAGCCATCAACGCGGTCATCATTATTCCTAATGGTATCATGTCTGCCATATGCAACATTACAGCATCCACCAACATCCTCGCTGTATTGATTGGCGGTTATATTTGGTCAGGAAAGATCGTTGCCCCTGCAATTTTCAAGATCATGACTTTTGCGACTACTGGCACTGCAGCAGTAATTCTTCGAGATATGAAAATTGGGCATTACATGGTAAGTGCGCGTCCTCAAGCGGGCTCCCTCACCCAGAACTGATGAAAGTTGTTCAGAAAATTCCTCCTCGAAGTGTCTTTGCGGCTCAATGCATCGGGATGCTGGTCAATTGTGTGGTGCAGACAGGAGTCAACGTTTGGGCCCTGGCCAACGTGGCAGGAATCTGTACAGACGATGCGAGTGGAAATGTAGGTGCTCGATTCTCATAAAATTTCCCCGGAGATCTTGGGAAGATTGCTAACACGATGGTATTGCAGTTGACATGCCCAATCTCAGCCGCATACAAATCCAGCATGACATTCTGGGGGTTGATCGGTCCGTCCAAGTTATTCAGCAGCGGTTCAATGTTTCACCCCATGTTATACTTCTTCTTGATTGGGGCTCTTTTGCCTGTGATTGTTTGGGGCCTGGACCGTCGTTTCCCTGGCCGAATTTATTCCAAGGTGTGTCTATTTTTGCAAGACTCATGAACAATGATGCTTATACGCCTTTCTAGATCCATATTCCAGTCATTATGGCTTCGGTGAGCGCGATTCCACCGGCTACGGCAGGAAACTATATGCCTTGGGCTGTCATCGGCCTTGTTTTTCAGTATTACCTGCGGAGGTACTACTTCAATTGGTGGGCGAAGTACAACTATCTTCTGTCAGCTGCTCTCAATGCTGGCCTTGCAATCACCTCTCTTCTGATCTACTTCTGCTTGTCATATGCAAATGTTGAGCTGAATTGGTGGGGCAACAGCATCAGTGATAACACTGCTGATGGAATGGGAACTCCGATCCGCACCGTTGCTGACGGTGAAACGTTTGGGCCTTTGACTTGGAAGTGATTAGAAAAGTGAAATCGCATTCCCGTCCTGACATATAGTTGGGAGTGTGTGACAAGCACAGGTATATTTTATCTTGTTGTCTGCATAGGTCATAGAGCTGCCAAACATTGATCAAGAGGCTCACGCAGAGCCTCAGTTTTTCACAGCATTTTTAAACCCTCTCAAGGCTTCGTCCCAGGGCACCAACCATGGTTGCGCTCGGAATCCAACCAGTGAAATCCATGTCCTACATCTGTCATGCGCTGGAAACTCCACAGGGGTTTTTTTCACAGCATTTTTAGTCCCTCTAAGTGATTTGAAGGGTGCAATTGCATCCTAGTCCTGACATATAGTTGGTGTTGTGTGATAGGCACAGCTGTATGTCATTGTGATACGCATACCTAGACATTTTTCATAGAGCTGCTACACCTTGATCAAGAGACCGATACTACCAGGTCTACTTAAAATTGAGGTTAGGTTCCCAAAAACTCACCAGGAATTTATCAGTACTTCTTCGGGACCCTTGGCTCAAGAGGGGGTGTGGGGGCTATCCAGTTTCCTTCACAGCATTTTTAGACCCTCCTGAGCCTTCATCCCCAACTCACAACAGCCTGTAATTAATATTGTTTCTCTTCACAGCAATTTTAGTACCTCACAAGTCTTCGTTCCCCACCAAGGACTGTGTACTAAATAGGAATAGCGGATCCCGTGACAGAGACCTGATGTATTTCACAGCAATTTTAGGACATTCTAAGTCTTCTTCCTCACTTTTCTCCATGAACCTGCCACGTGAAATCGATCCCATCGCTTATGTGCTGATATATCCACAGGTGGAGGGTGGTTGTTGAACACATACTCAGTCTTCACAGCATTTTTGTCGCTCCGAAGGATTCGTCATCCCACTGGGAGAGGGTATGGTTTACAGCAGAATTTCTGACTTACCCTATAGTAACCGATCCAGACACGACGAGGACATCTTTAGGGGTGCTATTCACCGTAAAAGCCCGGTCGTTTGATGAATGGCCTCCAATTTGTTTTTTACTGACAACCTCCTCCGAGGTTGAGTGGCGATCGACCAAAGTTTCAAAGAGTTCTGGTTTTCGAAGTTGTTGCATTCGCGTACGTAGCTATACTCTGAGGGCCTGATTTCCGGACATGAAGCTCGTAGCGACAGGCTCTCTCGTCTTAAGGCCTGAAATTCATGTACACGACACTCATCATGCCTACTTCTGCAATAATTATAATTTTGGGGTTGTCGGGGTTTGTGTGTGGCTTCTCGGACGGCTTTGTGACGCATTGGCCCGATTACGTACTCCGTCTGAGGCGCGGACAGGCCTGGGAAGGCGGTGCAATCTTACTCCTTCATCTCCCTGCAACCCCCGACCTCCAACTTCACTCTCGCAGGAAATACAAGCTCTCTACTTATGATGAAACCTGCTTCTATAGGTTCATAGCCTCCGCTACCCAGCAAAATGACCGCTCGACCCGAGTTCCCCGCCTCATTCGTGGAGCCCTGGAAGCAGCTGCTGGAAGACCACCGCTATCAGCAGAAGGATGACTTCCCAAACCACCACGTCGGCAACATCGACTCGCTCATCACCACGAGCAATCCCAAGACTCTTTACGTCGGCACAGGACATACCATCTTCACCCGAGCTCTGCTGCCGGCCATTCTCAGCGCAAAGCACTCTGTTCAATTCATCACCTGCTACTGGGCGGCGTCGCCCTCTCTGGACGGCATTCGCGAAGCTCTCCTCCAGCTAGCACTGTCGCGCGTACAATCAAACGTGAAGGATCCCCTTAAAATCACCATTGGCTTTTCATCTTGGGGCCTCTTCCAGAAGCTCTTCCACACTTCGTCGCGAGATGGCTACGTCTACCCGCCCGCACAGTGGCCGAAGCTGGGTTTGCCAGATGAGGAGCCGTTGAAGAGAGGAGGGATCGAACTCACAGTCAAGAGTCTCTTCTTCACGCCTTTTAGTATCGTGCATCCCAAATTCGTCATTGTGGATGGCCAGAGGGCGTGGGTGCCGAGTTGCAATGTCAGCTGGGAGAGGTGGTTCGAGGGCTGCATCGAAGTCGAGGGAGACATTGTGGATCGACTGCTGGCCTTCTACCAAAGAGTCTGGGGTATAGAGAGAGATGGCAACGCAATAAGGAGCACACCCGCGAACCTCGTCACCTCGACCCAGGCAATTGCGTCTGATGGGCATGCCCTGACCACGATCACCAGCCAGTCACCCATGAACGACAGCAGCGATGAGGATTCGGCTACCCGCTCGTTCAGTTTTGCGCCCAACGAATCCGTGCCAACGATCTTGTTGCCGTCTCCTCACCATCGCAATCCGCGCTTCAGTTTCTTCCCTTTCCTCTCCCAGTACAACCCGCCCATGACGCCGCTAAATGCCGCTCTGCTCACCCTCTTCGCCAACGCCCAAAAACGCATCACCATCGTGACACCGAATGTCACTTCATGGCCCGTTGTCGAGGCGCTACTAGAGGCTGTCTCAAGAGGCGTGGATGTCCAGGTTCGCACCAGCAAAGGAGTCATGTCGCTGGAGCAGCTCGTGTCTTGTGGGACTACCACGAAATGGTGCCTTCGTGCCTTCGTCAAGCAGTATCAGCAGCTGCGATCAAGACCACGGCAAAGCGACCCCGAAGCCCAGCCGCTGCCACTTGGCAATCTTGAGATCCTCTACTACAGCCAATTAGATACGAGACGGGGCATGGATGATGAGCCTGTGGTCAGCCACTTCAAGATGACCTTGGTGGATGATGAGTACCTTGTCCTGGGATCTGGGAACATGGACAGAGCGAGTTGGTGGACGAGTCAGGAATTAGGTGTATTGTTCTACCTGCCAGCCTTTGAGGGTCGCAAGCTATGGGAGGATGTGCTTGAGAAGCGTACCGAGGTATACTTTCAGTCTGACACCGCTTCCTCATAAAGCCCGCCGTCGTCTTGGCTCCTTGCCAACTCAATTTCCCTCCGCCGCTTTGATCCTCTCGAAAACACGGACAAAGCTCTCAGGATCATTTGCGCCGGGCAGGTGGTAGCGGTCCTGGATGACAAAGTCTGGCACGCCCGAGACGCCATTGGCCTGGGCGATCATCACATCCTTATCGACCTCCGGCCCGCAGTCATCGCTGTCGACAATCGCCTTCTGAAACTCTTCGGCTGGGATTCCCGCATTTACAGCAATATCCTTCAGCGTCGCATAGTCGGTGATGTCGCCCTCCTTCTCAAAGTATGCCGCGAACAGCCCATCCAGTGCCTTCAGCTCGGCCTCACCTCCATACTTCCTCGCCAACCTCACCAGCCGATGCGAATCCCGCGAGTTGCCCGTCTTCCCGCCGTACTTGAAGTCGATGCCCACGGAGCGCCCGACCTGCGACAAGCGCTCGTGGATCATGGCCGTACGCTCGGCGCCGAACTTGTCGAGGTAGTACTGTTGCTTGGGCGTGCTAGACCCTGGGCCTCGTGGCCAGTTGGGGTTCAGCTGGAAGGGCTGGTAGCTGACGGCGAAGGTGTCGCCGGAGTTGGGATGGCGTGTCGCCCAGAGCTGTTCGGCGGCTTGCAGTTGCTTGCGGCCGACATAGCACCAGGGGCAGACTGTGTCGGAGGTGACGGTGATCTTGAAACGGGTCATGGTGAGGACAATCTCGAGGTTTGAGGCTGAAGGTTGAGGGTATCAACAGGTGTTATGATAGGGCGAAACTCTTCAGCTCCGCTCAAGCGACAGATGTTGTAGCTAATAAGTTCACTCGCCTCATCCAATCCCGTTATGGCATCAACTTATCAATCCGTCCAAGTCTTTGGATTAATCAGCATTCTCCCCGCCTTCTCGTGGTGGGATGGCCGAGTGCGGGGCCGAAGGTTCCGGATCAGCCCGCCATGTGCTCGAAGCATCGAAGACCGAGTTGGGAGAATTTGAACAAGACTTCGGTGTAACTTGGTTAGAGGGACGGCTTGGGTTTCTTGATATATGGTAGTCGCTGAGGAATATTCGTGATATTCAAATGAAGCTTGTCTTTGGAGTTGGTTCAGCTCTCAAGCTGAGGCATGGTATTAGGAGGGTCGCGAGATGGATCATTCCTACTTCCTGAATAGTATATAGAGAAGAAGAAATTCGACCTAAAATGGAAAATGTGAAATTTGGCCGAAAATAAAATGTGCCTCGTTGGAGTCTTTGACAATCTAGTTCACTGTAGGAATTAAGAGTTCGACGATAAAAGTGACGATCTAAATACAACTGGCTTGGATATACGCTTCACACGATGTCTACTTTGGGACCACCTACCAAGGAAGTCATGGTATCAAGATTTCATGACACCTCGAGGGCTGGTCTCTTAAGTGCTTCATCTATCATAACGAGGAGGCTTGGCGAGTATGAGATTGAATAGGCGTCTCAGAATATCATTGTTATATGAGCTGCGCTCCATTACATTCCCCTAGCATCCAAGGCTTCAACGATTGTTTTGAAGTCAGCAAAATGGCTCTCCATGTAAGGGAAACCCTCTGTGCGTTCTGTTCGCAGCTTTCTCCCCTTAGCATCCTGTTCCGCTCCAACAAGCCATTCGGTCGGACTCTTCAAATCCATCGGGTCGACTAGCTCAAACAAAGCATCTAAAAGCTCCTCTGAAGTGATACCGAACATCTTCTTGAGAACGGGGAGAACCCTGTGCGGTCGGGCAGTGTCCCAATCGTTGAGATACGCGAAGCATGCTCGAAAGTAGAGAGAAGTCGTTGACATGTTGTAGTCCACAAAGAGACGACCTGGGTAGCCTTCTCGTGACTCTCGGATAAGATAGAAGAACGCAAATATTTTATCCCGGGGGTCGGTACATTCGACGGTGTTGAACGACTTGATCAGACGAGATAGCGGAACGGGATACTCCTTATCAATCTGTGATTTTTCTGATGCCAGGTGATCAAATCGAGTCATGAAATCGTTCACAAATCCCCAAGTATAGCCCTTGATATTTGGATCTTTGTTTAGAAGCATCATGTGGACAGCCCGAAATTCTTCCCATTCAACTTCACTGTCGCCGGCACGGAAAGAGATGTTCTTGGCCAGGAGACATTCCTGGACGATCCAAGCTCGCTTCCAATACTCCCGCAGCATGAATTCATGGAGGATATCGCGTAAAGAAAGCAGCTCGTCTGCAGAGAAGGCTGTCTTCTTCCACTCTTTTTTGTCGATGTCATAATCTTCGATTGATATACGTTTGGTAGCTTCGAACAATGCATCTGTTTCGGGAGTACCTGGGCCAAGCCATGAAATAACTCTTGCAGCGCTTTGATATATTTTCCCCATCATCTGGACTTGGAAAGACTTTTCTTCATAATCCATTTGATTGATACAGATAGCGTCAACGAATAAAACTCTCGGACTGGCTGAATTTCGCATCGCCTTGAGGAATCTGAATAGATTTAAGGTGATTTGCATCTCGCAATCATTCACAAGGATGACTTGCCGATCCTCTAGAGAGCCCCAAACATATGAGAAGGCTTCATAGTGCGGTTGCTTGCTGAGCCTCGTCACGATGAGTTTGACCCGTATCTGGTCCTCCGGCGATCCTGGGCTCAGCTCCAACAGCCGGAATGTGTCATCGTCGGCATATAAATGAGTATAGGGTAACTTAGACATGGTTTAATTTCCTTTCTGAAATTCAAGACAGCTAAAGCCTTGAGAGATATCTACAAGTCTTGAGATTTATGTATGATTTCAGCTGACTTGCTGCAGCAAAAAATCATGCGAATTGTGTGGCATCACGTGCAAGACTATACCCACCATGACAACGAGAGCCAATGAAAGGATATCATAGGTGGAAAAAACGCGACAAAGCAAACGGCTGAAGCCTTATAGAATGGAAAATTCGAAGTGCTGGGAATGAATGCCTTTGATCAAGCATTGATGCCTGGGAAATGAAAGAAACCTAGATCTTGGGAAAGACGCTCTGGTTTGCCCTATCTCTTCGATTAACTTGAAACACTGGCAAAATGTATATTTAAAGTAGAAGGCTTTCGATTTAGGACTATAAAGTACGGCGTGAAGTAAAAACAGAGTATACTCCGCAAATTAAGCCTAATTGTAGCCTCCGAAACCGCCCCTTGTGTTTCGTTCGCAATCTTCGGAGCCGGCCAGATTCTCCGCCGATGCAGCCGAGCTGATGACCTGTACCCAAGATGTTGGAAGACCCACGTGAGGTGTTAATATGGTCTGTTAGAAAGAATGAAGTGGCGTGTTCACTTACCCCAATTTGAGAATCAGCCGAGGTTTTGAATTCTTTGGTGTCGAAACTCATGGAAGAATCCCCGAGAATATCTGGAATAACAGAGAAAGCACTCAAGAAAGACAGCAGTCTCACTTTTGAGGAATATTCGGGCTGTAAACGTGCCCACTACCTTCAAAGTCGGCTATAACAGAGTTTCTCATGAAGACTTTTGACTACTCTGAATCCTTGACTGAGGGTTTTATTTCGATAAATCGATGCCATGACACTCACTCTCCGATGATGCCGATGACGGAAATATTTATGACACTGACTTCCTGCTTCAGACAAGCCTATAAGCATAGTCCATAAACATCCTGCAGCTGTCTGGATTTACACGCCTACATGACCTTAGTATAGTGGAGAGCTGAAACCACCCTGGCTGAACTAAATGCAACCGAGGCATGCATGTTCATCCATAGAATAAAGGATCAGATGATCAGATAAGATAATGCTAAGCTCTGGGGACCGCTGATCACTGATCCTCCTGTCTGCAGTAGGGCATCTCTAGCTATGCACCTTGCTGTCAGCCTTTGCCTTCGAGTGGACCATCATGAGTCCCCGTCTCGACTTTGTGCTTCTTGTACTCTTGGCGTGGGGGATGAGGTATTTGAGAGAGAAAGTGAAAGGTCCTAGTATATGACGAGGGACCTACTCGACGTGTATATAAGTGGCATCTCGTCCGCTCTGTTGTGAAACAAGTCTCCGAAATATCCTAATCACACAAGAGAGTCAACCAGTTTGATCATAATAGAAAAGCAATCATCAAGATGAAGGTCTCAACCGTTCTCTCTACAGCTGTCATCACCCTGGCTTCTGCCGGCACTGCTGCCGCTGCCACCCCTCTCTGCGCTGTAAGCCTTCCTGGATCCTCATAAACAAATGGCATGAGCGCTGTAATCCTGTCAACTCAATAGACGAGACAAGATGCTATGGTGTTTAGGGATTAGGAATTAGAGCTGCGTGCTAACGACATTACTTCCAGCTCACTTGCTTCACCAACCTCATGAGCAACGAGGCTGCGAAGACTTGCACTGAGGACAACATGTTCCTTTGCTTCTGCAAGATCAAGGCCCTGACCCTGGCTTACCGTGACTGCGCCTGCAATACCTGCGGCTCAGCTACTGATGCTCAGAACGCCATAGCTACCGGCAAGGACCTTTGCGTTCGTAAGTACAGCCTGAGTGCACTTACGCCACCGTGTTCGATGAAGAGGATTTGAGAACTAATCATAATACTAACACAGAATATGGCGCTCCCGTCGCCTGGCTCCCTAACACCTGCCCTGCCTAAGCATCGGGTAAAGTAGTCGGGGCCACAAGCGAGAAGGGGGTTGAGTAATAATCCTGATCAAGCTATTTTTCTTTCAGTAGACTTGTGGTACCTAAATTATGTTAGATAGATGAAGCTTTGAATGAATGAATGAAATTAAACTTCCATATAAATCTACTTTATTTAGGTGACATACTGTGTATGTGATCATTCCAATACTGGTGAAGGGATAATTGTTTGTTGGAACAGAGTTACGGAGTAGCTCGGGATGCATCGATCAGGGGGTTCGGAGAAGAAGCCAAGCTGCCAAGAAAACGAGCCCACCAATTTATGACAAAAGCTGAACTTCCATTCTTCAATCATGATTTCAGCCATGGGCGGGCTTACGGACCATAGGGGAAAGCTAAGACGACAAGGAGCATCTTTGGTTAAGTGGGAGGCACAAATAAGAGAGTAAGAGGGGGCACGGAAGGTCTCCGCTTCGGCTCGACAGGCGAGGCAGGGGTAAAACTAAGTGTATTTCCAGGATCCGCTCTCGGTACCATCTTCCGCAGTGTGGGTGCGGCCTTGCAGCTTTTGCTTGGCCTGGAAGAGGCGGCTTTGTTGTGATCTTGGCTCCCTCTCTCCCGCATCTACGTAAACTTTGCCATGACATGTACTGCGGAGATTGTCATGCGATATGCCGTGCGGTGGTTTGATCGGCCGCGGCAGGAGGATCGATGTTGGCGATGCTGATCTTGTGTACTGATTATCGCGATAATCAACAGGCGTTAATTTTATCAGATCAAAATTAAGGTTCGGCCGCCACGAGGTTGTCTACCTTCCCAGCATGCCTACATCATTGTCACGTGGATCTGAGCTTAGAGCAACCTCGGGATTCTCTAAGGAGAATTTCCAACTTGCTACCTGGTCAAAGGTGTATGACTCAAGGATGCAGTCCTGTTGCCTCGCCTATGGACTGGGCCTCAACTTGTCCGCCGCATCGTTTTCCCATCCTGTTCATGACAAGAGATTAATTATGGAAAACGTCTTTGCTTGAGGACTTGCTGTTGGTCTTTGACGCCGATGAAGCGGCAGACTTTTCTTGCCTCCCTCGCTCGTCCCATGGTTCCGCCAATGGTACCCATTGTACCCATCCGAAAGACTCTTGGCAATGCTCGGGAGCGGTTGGCCGTGATTATCGCTGCAAAGATTCGGTAGACGTGGTGGACCTGACTTCATGGCTCGAACCCCAGCTGAAAAACAAAGTCATCAGATAAGGTCCGGCCTCGGTGCCCGGCTTGACCTTAATCACCATGCGCCGCAGCTAGACCAGGGGAACGGCTCAGCAAAACCCCAGTCAAAAGGCCCATCGAGAGGAAGGTTTTCCGCTTGAACCGCGAAGGCGTCGAACCGAGCCAGCCGAGTTGCCGAAATGGGACTTCTCCACGTCTCCAGCTCCATCGTGAACGGCCACGGATTGAAAGTTTGTTCCAACGGAGACTCCCCAGCCAATGTTTGCACAGCAAGCGAACCAGGGGCAGACTGAGATCGAGCAACCAACAAGCATCAGCCCTGTCTCGGCAACGGGGCCGATTAGGCTCACTCAGGCCTAGTTGGATTATCAGATGATCAGATAACTCTAAAATTGGCGTCGGGAACACCAACCAAGGCCTGGCCACCGCCCTCGAGTTCCCTGCGTTAATTATTTCGCACGCCACCTCCGTCTACGGGTGGGGGTGCCGAGCCGCCACGAGACCATTGGGACACCATCTTCAGCGACTGGAAGCTGAGAGTTTCATGGGCCCTGAATGCCCCTTGCCGTGCGGTTTCTTGGCCTTGGAGAGGACCAACAGCTTCACCTGTAGATGGTGGGGGTAGTGGATCGAGGATCGGTGATAGCTTGATGCAGGCACATGCAACAGGCTGAATGGGCTGCCTGCTTGGAAGAGCATGAGGTATAATAAATGCCCATGGCCTCGCCTTAGTGCCCGATCTTAGTCGATCAGACACCGCCTCAACTCTCCAGCAGCTTGCATCTTTGTCAAGTCTCTCTTCAGTCACTCGCTCAGCAAACTCGCCACATTCGTTCAGAATCCTCGCAAGTCGGCATCATGAAGACCTCCACCAAGATCACTGTTGCTGCCATGGCTGGCATGGCCGCCGCTCAGTCTATTCCTGCCTGCGCCGTACGATACAATCTTCCCCCCTAAACAAGAACAACCGACGACCGGCTCTGAACAGTGCTCATGAGCTGGGGCAAGTTGGATGAGAATCGAAAGAATGGAAATACTAACACGAGATCTCTGCTTTCCAGATCAACTGCTTCCAGGATGTCATCACCGAGCATCCTCCTCTGGAGTGCAAGGAGGCCGACATGTACCACTGCTTCTGCAAGGAGCCTTACGGCCCTGATCTTCAGCAGTGGTACCTCCAGTGCTGCGAGTCCGACTGTGGCAGCACTGAGGCTGCCAACAACGCCATCCAGTTCGGTATCGATCTGTGCTCGGAGATCGGCTTCCCTATTACCGTGGAGCTGCCTACTGTAGGTGTTCCTGACGGAAACATTCTTCGACAGTGATAAAGGAGAATATCTAACTTGCCTTTACTTTCAGTCTCCCGCCACCACCTCTGCCGCTGCTGTGACCACAACCGAGGCTGCCGCCGTTACCACCACTCCCGCGGCCCAGAGCACATCTGCTGCTCAGGAGAGCTCTGCTCCTCCTGCTGAGACCTCCGCCCCCATGGAGACTTCGGCTGCTGCCGCCTCTACTACCGTCGCTGCTCCCGGTGTCACCTCGACTGCTGTCTCTGAGCCGGCCGTCGAGACCACTGTTGCTTCCGGATCTGTAAGTGAATCCGCATCTGCCTCTGCATCTACCTCCGGAGCTGTGTCGGCCTCCGGCACTGCTTCTGTCTCTGGCTCCGCTGGTGCCTCCAGTTCTGCTGTTGCATCTGCCTCTCATGGCCATGGGGCTCATGGCTCCAATACCACGGTCATTGACGAAGTCTCTGTTACCACCACCGTCTGCCCCGAGTCAGAGCAGGCCACAGCTGTTGTCACAGTCACTTCCGCCGTGCAGGTCTGCCCTGGCGGCTGCAACGGCTCCCCCTCTGGTTCTAGCATCACTGTCATCACCAAGCCCTCTTCTCCGTCGGACCACGCTCACGCCTCTCCCTCGCAGGGTGGTGCCGCTCCCTCCGGCTCTGGCGCTGTCGTCCCCACGAAGAGCACCGGCGGCTCCGGCTCCAGCTCTGCTGCTTCCAGCGCCGTTGCTGAGCCTTCCACTGTTGTTGTCAATGCTGTAAGCAGACCCTTCCAAATCGACCAAAACTTTCAGCTTGCTAATTGTTCTAATAGGGCAACACTGGCTCCGTCTCTGGCCTCATGGCTGCTGCTGGTGTTGCTGCCGCCGTCTTCCGACTGCTGTAAGCGCCAGCTCGACCTCGATGATGAAACGAGTCATGACGGCTGTTTTGGTCTCGACGTGTATACTTTGATTCTGCCGCCGTGCTATCTCTGTACGGAAACAGAGCAGCGCGGGGTTTCTTGTACAGCTGCATTCGGTTCTCGGGCATGTAGAATCGATCTGTAGATTTAATAATAATGGTCAATTCCACACCATATAAAGGCTTATGATGTATCCAGAAAATAGTCGATATCTATGCATTTCCCGTTGTTATACTCACGATTGTAAGCTATGATTCAACTTGGCAGCAAAAACATAGACAAGACATCAAATTCGGCAATTCGTTTTGATTTGGACGGCAGGTTTCTTTCTTTCGTAAGGATAGCCTCTCAAGGACTGCTATGATTGGTTCTCTTGCTTTTTTTTGGTTCATTTCTCCATGATCCTATCCTTCACGCAACCCTCATCCATCTGATCACCGGCCTCCGTGTCGGGATGTGTTAGAAGAAACCGGTTAGAAAGACGACAGTACTTGTACACAAACAAATCATGGAAGGGCCCCACCAGTCGCCCGCCAGAATCCTTTCTTGATAGGGCGACTGGTACTGTGTTGTGTAGACTAAGGAGGCCAAGAGGAGAACGGCGCGGGATGTGGCCCGTAGTCGGACCAGCGTGGCAGTCCGGTTCCGTCGGAGGATCGGGAGGTTGACTGCCGCTAGAATTTATGCCATTTTGACTTTGCGTTTCCCAAGCATAAGACGCCCATATAAGCATAAATGTATGCTAAGCAAACGGAAGCACCAGCAGTGAGCATAAATAGCTGATATGGAGTAAATAACTGGAAGGACGCCGAATGGTCCAAGTGCGCGGGGAATTCATTTCATGACGCGTCTACATGTGAGGACCTCAAGGGTTGATTGGAGACGAGATGTGAGTATAACCTACTATGCAAGTCGAGTATCAACCCTTGTGTTGTGTCCTCAATATTTGATCCAAGAAGGCTTGCCAGTCAGGCGGTTCATGACACCAAAACTCAAAGTCTTCCAGGTCTGTAGGTCTTTGTAATTGAATGATTGTCCACCTTGCTTAGCTTACACACTCAACATGAATGTACTTGCATCCCTTTAAACCGACGTTTTTCATATGCTTTTGTCTCCATGTAGTTGCTAATAATCATGATGAAGACGAAAAAGAAAATAAGGACAGCGCCTATCAAGGGTGCAATGAGTGAGAACACAGTCAACCCGTAAGATGCGTTCTGAAAGGATGAGTTGCCAACTAATCTGTCGACTCCCAACCCAACCTGCATGGCACCAAGGGCAACGGCGACGTAGCCCAGAATCCCAATTAAAATAGAGAAGTTCTCGCGCAGAAGGTCGGCATAGAAGGCGTAAGATGCTACTCTAGAGTAACCACGCAGTAGATATCCCTTGCGGAAGCAGTAGATCTTGTTGAGGCGGCTTAGTCGCAGTTCGCCGTACCAGTATCTGGAATTGACGCTTTCATAACTGTGGTTCCGAAGCAATTCAGCTGTGAGAGTCTTCCAGCCGTCCCATGTCAATTCGTCCGGGAGCAGACCGCTCTCCCGAGCAAGTCGGAAATCAGTCTTATAGGCGATCAATGCGGCGTAAGAGAAGAGAAAGCCCCGAGCACAGGCATCGAGGCGCGGGTCGCTGACCAAGTACGCTCGCCAAAATTCCGGGTCGAGGAGATATGATGGCAGGGGTTTGATGAAGATGCGGTCTCTATACCAGACCAGGTGAAGTTCGGGATCCTCGCTGATGGTGACTTTGCGAGAAAGAAGCTGCTGATGATGCAGTGGGCGAGGTGGCATGGGTCGTCCGCATATCCAAAGCCAGTCGTGCACATCATTGAGTCGCTTCACCAGCAGCTCTTTTTCGAGAAACTGGGGGTTGGGCTCTGGTGCAACAATATCATCTTTGATGCGCGTAGTTGCTGGTAAAAGTGTGCTGAGGTTGAGATGTTTCTCAGAAGGGTTGCTGCTATGCGGCTCTGGTTCGAGGACTCGAACTTCAAAGGGCAAAGACGACATTTTCGTCGTGAACGAAATACCCCTTCTCGATTCAACTGGCGCTGGTCTGGAACGGTACTTGAATAAGGACAGGAGACGATCTTCCGCCTGGACCAGCAGATCACCCCAAATCGCCACGGCTACAGGCACTACCCATGCGGCCCGAAATTAGGCTGCGGCAAACGTGCCTCACCAGCAAGCCACTCATCAATAGTGGAACATTTGCTGACCAGCTGAAGCAATCCAAGTCACTCTGTGCAGAGCGTGATTGGGTCTAGACTCACTAGATCCATTAATCTCCTTGTGAAGGACCACGCCATGCGCCTCGTCCCAGTCCGGTGAGCGGCAAAGAGGATATTGCAAGGTCTCAGTCCAATGAGGCTTCGCGATGCATCGACAGCCCTACCCGCTGGTGCAATCGACGGCTTCCCTGATTTGTCGTGGTTGAGATGACTGTGATGCCGTATTGCCGCAGTTGGGGGCCAAATTCCGGGGAAGCATTTGCGAGGACCAGGGCAACAAGGCCGTTTAGGCAGAGTCGTCGCATCATAAGCATCGCGATGTCCCGTGGATTAAAAAGGAGGGAGAGACTCGTTCTTTTTGTTTGTAAGCATACTTTGCAGCAAGATGTCTCTCCTGATGCGACGCAAAGCCGCTGTCGCGGCTCCCACAAGCCAGAAGAAAGGCTATGGGATGATTCGGCAGGGACTCAAGCAGCTGCATCCTCCGCCAGGCTCCGACAAGGCGACAGACTTAGAGTAAACACCTTACGCGGTTCCGCTAGTTCAGATCACAGGACTAACACAAGGCCTTCACAGCATCGTCTTTGTTCCTGGACTCGGCGCCCATCCCGAGAATAGCTGGAAGTCCACAAAGACGGACTTCAACTGGGCTATCGACGATGAAGGAATCGCTCGAGATTTTCCTAATGCGCGGGTCCTCCTGTACATGTACCAATCAGCATGGAACGGACCATTCAAAGTAAAGCAGTTCATGGACAACCTTGGACATACACTGCTAGAGGGTTTGAACGCAGAAAGAGAGGTTCGTCTGCACCGATTTCAAGATTGCGATACTGTTTGCTGACAGAAGCTCCATTTAGGCTTCTGGGTCGACGAGACCAATCGTGTTCATCGGACATAGCATGGGAGGACTGGTAACTGCAAAGGTGCAACTCTTCGTCTGACTTTCCCATGAAACCACCGATGTTGACTAAAATCGTAGGCCATCTGCCTTGCCGAGTCCCGGCAAGATCTGTTTCCTCATATGTTCGAAGACATTGCTGGATGTGCTTTTTTTGGTACGCCATTTGAAGGCGCTGATGCTGCTTCTGCGGGAGCCATCTTGGCGCCCGTTGGTGAGAAGTTCAACCAAACAGTGTCTTCTAAGCTCTTGGACTTCATGAAACCTGGCGACGAGGGTTTGCGAGAGCTCCGCGAGGAGTTCGTTCGCGTGGTAACCAAACTCAGCCCTAAAATTGCGCTGTGCGGCTTCTGGGAAGAGCAGCCGACAAAGCTTACAGACCTTTCCGGTGTCCCTGAGTTTCTGAAGAGTCTACAGATTCCCCTTCCCAAGAGAATTGCCGAGTTTGTCACCAGGCAATCCGCAATCTTGGGTGGGAACATGGAGGCAATGGGCTTAGCTGCTAACCATCGAGATCTAGTCAAGTTCGAAAGCTCTAAAGACAAGCGGTATGCACTGATGCGTAGCCCGCTGAAAAGAATTATTCACGGCGCTCAACTCTTGGTCAAAGTTCGACGGCAATCTACTCGCCATATTGACAGAGACCTGGTGAAGAAAGCTATGGAGACGTTGGATGGCGCGCAAGTGTGGCGAAAGCGAAAAAGCATTGCCGTAAAGCCTTCATCATGGGTTCCTGACGAGCCAGATTATTTCAACTGGCTGGCAAAGGCCGATCACGCTCAAGAATCGTCGTTTGAGAAAGGAGACTGCCTTTGGATCCGTGGCCCAGAGGGCAGAGGCAAGACCAGCGCCTCTCTGGCCGCGCTGGAAGGGATCGAGGAGACGATCAAGACAAACCCAAACACAGCTCCTGTATTACTGACTTACTTTTTCTGCGACTCTATGCCGGACTATGATACAGCTGAGGACGTACTCAAATCTCTCGTCCGGCAGCTCATTGAGCAACAAGAGTCGCTGGCCTCATATGCGAAATTCCTGCTAAGGAAGAAAGGCCGAGACGAGGGCAAAGGCCAGTCCCAGCTGACGGTCGAAAACCTTTGGCAGGTGCTGCAGGACCAGCTCACAGATGTAGACCTCGCTGGAGGTCGAGTCTACTTCGTCATCAACAACCTGGATGCTCTCCGAAGCGATTCCGACTCTACGAAGACACTGGTAGAGCTTCTCGGCCTGGAGATGACCGAAAACATGAACAGTGGAAGAGATGTGATGGTCCGGTGGTTAATCACCAGCGGGCAGTCCTGGAGCATTGGGCAGGCGCTGAAGGGAGACCATGTTCGACTCATTGACCTGGAAGACGAAAAGTACGAAGACCGCGTCCAGCTGGAGTTGCGAAGACACGCCCATCAGAAGGTCTCCGATCTAGTCACCCAGAAGAACTATAGCAAGGCTTTGGCATACTACGCTGGTAGTCTCATTGGTCGGCGGGCACAGAACACACAGTGGATTGACATCACTATCGTGCAACTCCAACAGCTTCCGGAACACGAAAGTGATCTTCGAGTTCGTCTTCACTTGGAAGTTGTCCCCCAAAAGCTCGATGAGCTGCTCACTGCGACTTGGCGTCGTGTCTTCGAACTCAACAGAGAGGACGCTGATGAGATCAAAGAGATGCTGCGGGTTCTTGTTCTTACCTACGAAGATCCGACCGAGGCAGAGCTTCGCCTTCTCACGGGACTCTATTCCACTGAAGAACAGCGAGAGGAGCTGGATAAGCTCGTGGAGAAGTGCAAACCACTTCTTAGTACCAAGAAGATTAACAAGTCCGAAACCCGTGTCTGTTTCATTGAAGGTGTTGTGAGAGCGCATCTCCTTGAAAATGCACACCGGCTCCTAGGTCTCTCTGACGAAGATATCAAGCTTCAACATGGCATGCTTGGGTTCCGAGCATTTAGCCACATTATGGATATTTTTGACTTCCCTGCCGTCGAGCCACAAGTTGAAGATGATGCTCCACAGGATGATGGAGAAGGCGAAGGAGAGCAAGAAGTTGAAGCAGAGAACCAGGAAGACACCCTAGTCACTGAAGAACATCAAGACGAAGTGGAAGGTGCCGCTACTGAGCCGGGAGAAGATCAAGAGGAACATGAAGAGACTAGGTCTCAAGCAACCGGAAAGAGTGACAGCGAAGACCAGAATGAACAAGAAGATAATGCACAAAGCGAGGGCGAAGCACAAGAAGAAGATGACACTGAAGAGGAGGAATCATCTTCCGACGAGGCTGATGTCGAGGATGAAGATCCCGAAGCTCCGCAACTCAAGGACATGGCTTTGGCATATGCGGTAAAGCATTGGCTTCCACATGCTAGCAAAGCAACTGCCGAGCTCGCAGATGCCTTGAGCCATGAAACGGAATTCTGGAAGAGAGACTCCGCCATCCGTCGCCGTTGGCTGACTGAACACAACCGACTGACGGACTCCTTCAAGTACTACGATCGAACTGAACTGTCGGGCCTTCATATAGCTGCAGCGATAGGATACAAAGGTCTCGTCGAGGCTTTGATGAAGAACGGCCATGAGAACGAAAAAAGCCTGCAAGATGCAGTTCGTTTCACACCTGTAAGTGAGCCTTTGAATATGTGACGCAAATTCCGCCTCAAATTCTCGTGCTGATACGATTTACCATATATGTAGCTTCACTTTGCTGCCAAGTTTGGACAGTGCGATATCATAGAGTATCTTTTGGACAAAGAGGCCCCCGTTGACGATGGCAAGGAGGGCGGGTATATGACACCCTTGCATATGGCTGCTGCAGCGGGCAAGGTCAAGGCCATGGGCATTCTTCTCAAGAGGGGAGCAGACCCAAACGCAGACTGTGGAACATATGGAGGAGTCATCAATGCCGCTATTGAGTCCGGAAACCCTGAGACAGTGAAGCTCCTGGTTGAGCACAATGTCTCGCTCGTCGCCGTCGAGGTTGGAGAAGAGGGCGACGAAGAGCGTACGTCTGAACACGAAGAGCAGGAGCAAGATGGCGAAGAACCGGCAGAAGGTGAAGACGAAGAGGAGAAAGACGGTAGCGAAAACGAGAACGAGGATGAAGAGGATGATGAAGGAGGTGGTGGGGAGGAGGAAGACGACGACGACGACGACGAAGAACTCATCCGCTCACCACTAGCCCTGGCCGCGCTTCGCTCGGACCTGACCATGTTTGAGTTCCTCCTCAAGGAGTACTCAGACAGATTGCCTCCTAAGGAGATAGACTCTGCCTTGACTCATGCTGCAAGTGGCGGTCGTCTTGAAGCTTTTAAGAGACTTTTCTCTTCATACGAACATACTGAGGAAGCCCTCCAAGAGTCACTCGACGAGGCGGCAGGGGAGGAGAACTGGGACATCGTTGCACTCCTACTCGAGCACACTCCCGGCTTGTCTTGCGACAGCGCCTTCAAAGACGCAGCCACGGGTTACGATGAGCAGCAAGAGATCCAAATTTTGGAGGCAATGTGGGAGTATACTGGCGGTTCAATAGCGTCCGAGGTTCTGGACGAGGCATTGTATAATGCCACGGACTACGAGAATGGGAATACTGTCCAGCTGCTCCTCCGATTCGGAGCCAGCGCAGATGCGACTGGCGAAGAGTATGAAGCCAGACCTTGATCTAGATTCATTGAGTTAGCTAACTTGGTGATAGGTACGGTAACGCGTTAACGGCCGCCGCATACGATGGCACAGCCCATATCGTTACGATGCTCCTCGAAGCCAGCGCCAACGTCAATTCTCCTGACGGTTGGGCCCTCCAAACCGCCGCCGCTGAAGGCCACCGAGAGATCGTCGAACTCCTCCTTGAACACGGTGCCGACGTCAACGCCAGTACCGATCACGAGGGAATGCCCCAGAAGACGGCCCTCCAAGCTGCAGTCGAAGCTGGAAACCTCGAAATCGTCGACCTGCTACTTTCCCACGATGCGAACCCCGATCTTGGTGGCGGCGATCTCACGTGTCCCGTCATTGCCGCGGCTACGAAGGGCGAGAAGGATATACTACAACGTCTGATTGATGCGAAAGCTGACATCGACGTCTTTGGCGGACCATACAACTCGTCGCCCTTGACTTATGCGGCGATGTACCTCCCCAAGGCGTCGATCTGTTCGCTCCTCGACGCTGGAGCTAACATCGACCTTGCGGACAAAGACGGCGATACGGCGCTGATCCTCGCTGCTTGGTTCGGAGATCACGAGTCTGTGCAGTTTCTACTAGACCGTAGCGCGAACGTGCTGTTGAGAAATCACGAGGGGAAGAACGCGTTGCAGATTGCGCTGGAGAAGGAGAAGCTGGAGTGTGTGAAGATTCTTGTGGCGCATGTTTCGGCGATTATGGAGGCGCTGAGAGTGGCGGTTGAGAAGGGCGATGCTGGTGTGACTGCGGTTATGCGAAGTGTGGAAAACCGTAAGCAGGAACTCGACTATGAAGACTGAAGATGTCTATTATAGACATAGTCAAGGTGCTATATTACTTCGAAGGCTATTTAGAGTATTTTTCTCAACCCTATTAACATCAGACATTACGGCCGTTCCCCTGTCCTCTTCACTTCTCGCGGACATCTCGTTGTTACTTCTTCAACTTAGCCTCGAGCATCGCTGTCTTTCCATACGCCGAAGGATAGATCTTGACGAGTTCCAGGCCCGCGTATTCGAATATCTCTTCAAATTCGGCCTGCTTCTTCTCCTGGCCTGTCATGCACATCAGGGCGAGGTCAAGCCAGTACAGGTCCATGTTCTCGTGAGGCTCAACCATATCCGGGACAAGCATGTCGCAGATCAAGAGACGCGAGTCGGGGCCCATGGCGGAGGCTGTGTTCTTTACGAACTCTTTGCATACGGGGGCATAGAAGTCGTGGAGGAAGCGACGCATGAAGTAGATATGAGCGTCTGTAAGAATGTCTTAGTAAATGATCCTCGCGAAGAGTCATAGAAGAAAGTTCAAATAGGGTACTCACTCTTAACAGGCTGTGGTGTAAAGGCATCGTACGTCATCAACTCAAAGCCAGGATACTCTTCGGGCTTCATGTTGTCAATCACGCCTGGCAGGTCCTGCAAGATGAACTTTGCGTCAAAAGCGCCGTTGATATCTTTCTGAATAGCGAAGCAAGATTGCCCGCGTCCAGCACCAATGTCAACAAGGTACGGGCGCGAGGGGTCCTTCTCAACCTCTTCCTTGAGAGACGCGAACGGGAACATGCCGACTACTGGCATCAGCTGGTCCACCATGAACATGTTCGTGTTCCAGACCTCACGGCGCTCCGGATCTGGGTCGATCTCCAGCAGCTCGTAGTAGGACTTTCCAAGACCCTCCTTGCCGACGGAGTACACTGCAGGAGATTTGACCAGGTCGAAAACATCTTTGGGTTCATGCGACTTGAGATATTCGGGCAGATGAATCCAGGCGCGGGTAAACTCCAAAGTGATCATAAAGAAAGCACCCAGACCCTTTGGGCTGAGAGCCCGGGAGAGGTCGTTGTGAGCGTAAGTATCCGGAGCAGTTTCGACGAAAACACCATGGTTGACAGACACACGGTAGATGCGGTGGATGACGGTAGGGGCAACATTGGTGATCCGCGCCAGCTCGTCAGCAGTGATGGAGCTGCCGTCTTCGGGCATAGCATGATAGGCCCGGATACCGAGAATGGTGTGGAACGCACCACCCAAACTGAGGAACTCGAATAGACGGGTGGTCAGATCGATGGGCTCCTGAAGAGCGACTCTGACTCGTTCTGTCTGTTTTACAACAGCATTGTGGTTGATAGGGGAGTCTTCGTACGCCTCCAGATCCGCCACGAGCTTCCTCGCCTCCTCAAGGGCTTTGCTGACTTTGGGGTGAACCATGGCGGCTTAACGGGGGAGAACACTGATACTACGGTAAGCGGGCTAAATTCATCAAACGGCACGAAATGGCACAGACATATACAGGCGGCCGCTTCGACGAATGGCGAGTGTGTGTGACGAGCTTCCAGTTGCACAGTAATGAATGGTGTGTTCCCGCGTTAGACTTGAAGAAGATACGAGGGGAAAAGGTGCGCATATCGAGCAGGAGAGGGGAACAGGCGGGGTTGGGAGACGAGTTGGCGAGCCAGCAGGGGGCAGTGACCATTCCTGAATCAGTTCATCCAGCTCGACGATCCACCTCGGTTGGGATTCTGGATGGACGGTTGACAGGGACTCAAAAGAGGGGTAACCTGGAGTTTTGCAGGGATCGCAGCGCGTTGGCAGTGATAAAATGTGACAGAAGAGTGCCAGGGGTTGCATGCAAGTCACAGATCCATGACTGCGAAGCACCCAACAGTCTGGGTACAGCTCACGCAACTTCATCGCGGCCGCAAACAGGCTCCTGGATAATTCGAAGCTCGCCTCGAAGCCGGCGTCCAGTGTGGAATGTCAAGCAAGGATTGTTCGCCCGATGGTCCAATAATGCCCCGGTTATCCAATTGCTAGTCCAATGAGCCCCCTACGGGAAACGGATAAACAGAGGACCTTCCCGTTCCAGCCGCCCGAGAACCTACGTATCGGGTGAATTTATTTTGCGGGAGTGGCTGTTGGTTATGAGGGCTTTTATCCCCGTTTGTCCCGACTCTCTGCACCTCACCTCACCCCTTCACCGGGATCAGACAACGAGAGCGCAAGGCCAGCCGCAGATAAGCCCCGAGATTAGGTTCGATTCGACTCAGCAGCAGAGGAGAAGGCAAGTCTCAGAGTCCAGGCCAGCCCAGCATGGCCTCGCCAATTCCCGGCCACGAGGAGGAAGACGAGGGTTTCATCCAGCCCGACTCCGTAAGCGACTCTTCCCGAACCGTACCGTTGGGAACCTGAGCTCACCACAGGACTCCTGCAGAGCCAGCAGAGCATTGACGAAGACGAGGTTAGCGAGCTCACCCACTCCTCCCTGACACCTGTCCTTGGCCTGAACAGAGCCTCGATGCAACCCGGAGGAAAACGCCCTCGATATTTGGGCCCTATTATGGCCTGGGAACATTAGTGGAAACCCCCACCAACTAAAGGATCGGCCCGCTAACGTCCATGCTCACTGCACTAGGTCCACGATGACCAGAGCGACCGTTCGTCGCTGACTTCGCTGACCTCGTCCATCTTGAGAGGCAAGATGGAAGGAGGCCGAACTTATGCCGTCTATGGCAAAGAAGGTTGGTCAACCAGAAGACATAATGGAGATCCTCTATACTAATGATGTATTAGAATATGGACTGCCCATGGATGGCCAGGAACTTGACCGCATCGACATGTGTCATGCCAAGTACTGCGCCCTAATTGGCAAGCACAAGTACCTGGCTCCCATCTCTAACCCCCAAAGGATTCTGGACCTGGGCTGCGGAACTGGTTCGTCTTATATCTTTTTGAAGTTGGGTCATTGTTTTAATCAACCTATGCGCAGGAATTTGGTCAATTGAAATGGCCGAAGACTTCCCTAGTGCCGAAGTGAGGAGCCTAACTTATCTCATTAATGGCTTAGACTGACTAGACCAGGTTATTGGCACAGATGTAGCCCCAACACAGCCCGAATGGTAAGATGATACCAGATTCTACTGCCTTGCCACTTTTCAGCGCATAGAAACTAAAATTACCACTCCTAGGGTGCCTCCAAACTGCAAATTCGAACTCGACGATATAGAGTTGGATTGGACATGGAAAGAGGAAAGCTTTGACTTTGTCTACGCTCGAGACCTCCTACTTGCGATTCGTGACTGGCCTCGTCTCATCGATCAGACATACGAGTGCGTCGTGCCATCGATTCTGTTCCTGTTGTGCCGAATGCCACTAACTCCATGCCCTCCTTAGGCACTTGAAACCCGGAGGATGGGTTGAATTCCAGGCAATTGTTGGTATCCTAGGCTGCGATGACGACTCAATCCCTGAAGGCAGCTACCTACGCCAGTTCTCAGACATGATGGAGCAAGCATCCTCCAAGTTTGGCGCCAGCCTAAGCGACCCCATGAGGTGGAAAGGATGGCTCGAGGCTCGAGGCTATACAAATGTCACTCAGAAGGTCTTCAAGCTGCCGTTCAACCCGTGGCCCAAGGACCCTCGGATGAAGCTACTTGGTGCCTGGGAAATGGAAAACCTCCTAAACGGACTGGAGGCCATGGTGACGAGGATGTTTCAGAAAGGCTTGGGCTGGTCAGACGCGGAGGTCACCGTCTTCCTAGCATACCTAAGGAAAGAAGTCAAGAACCCGAGGATGCACGGCTATTGGCCGTAGTAAGTGACCCCAAACACATATTTTTTGCAGAGAGTTGCCGGTTTCACGGAGTGCTAATTAATTTCTAGCTATGTCGTTTATGCGCAGAAGCCAGGGCATGTGGACGCGTGATTGCATCGGCGTATTTACTATGTTTGCTCAAAAAAGTACACGGATTCTGGGCCACCTCAAAGCATGTTTTGATATACACTTCACCCTTTGTTTTATACAGGGTGTTTACTCCCCCACGTGGATGGCTATGTTGGATTCTCGGTAGATCTGAGTCCATCTAAAAAATTATATGGGTTTAAAAATTGCCAGAGCCCTAGAAGTGCCTGTGAAGCTTTTAAAGAGGCGTATGAAATCCATCAGAGGCTTTTACAGAATTCTCGTTGAATTGTTCCAGCACATTATTGTTTCCCGCTCCCTCGTAAGTTACTAGACCAGGACGATATAATCACATATTGCGTCAGGTTAATGGCGAGCAGTGTGGGTTTGATTGAACCCGTATTGCAGTGTATTGAGTTTCGTATTTAGTTGCTCTTCCTTATTAAGGCCATCGCCGCCGTCCCAAATTCCAAGACTCCTTTACAGGCAGACTCCGTAACAATTCGACCTTGCATTGTCCGGGTCACATTCGTCACCCTTATCATTATAACAGAACAATCCCTTCGGACAAAGTAAACCCTGGGATGTTCGGCACTTGGGCCGCCCGGTCGGCACACATATTCCTGGGCTGTCACAAGCCAAGCCGCATCCCACATCCAGTCGAGGATCGTCTTGACAGAACTCACGTGCCGTGCACGAAGGAGGAGAGTCAAGATATCCGCCGCAGCTAGGATAGTCATTTCTAAAGGAACAAGTTCCCCAGCAGTGTGGTGGTTCCCTGCAGTCGGGGTTGTTTGGTCTGCAAAATTGATCCTCGGGGCACGGAGGTATCTTTTTGCTAGGGCCGCATTTTCGACCTGGCGCTTCGTGTGGTGTTTGTGCCGCAGAGGATTGCATCATAGTAGCAATGAGCGCCGTAATAAAAAGATCGAGTCGCATTATAGCAAGAATTGGCCGCTGTGGCAGGCCTAGTGTTGGTTGAGGAGAACGTGGAGTTCAGACGAGGAGCTGGGAGAGGATCTGGAAGAAGCTAAGCTCATGAACAGATTGTTTTCAGGGGCACCCTAATTTATTTAAACTCAGAGAAATAATTTTAAGCTAAAGCCGGTGCCAAGACCTCATTCCATTGCCTCGACTTTGAGACAGTAAGCAATGCTTGCTGTTGGTCGAGCTTATCAAGGGAGGGACAAGACACTCATGATAAGTGAGACAAATCGCGAGCCAGTGCCCATAAATTCCTCCAGTTTTTAAATACGAAACTTTTGTCTTATTCTTTTCATTTGGAAGTTTCATGGCTAACCTCTCAGGGGCTTTTCTCACGTGCTCGGAAGCCATTTGAGGTTCTTCCTCTTTAATACCCGCAGCGGCTCTTTTCTCCCTGTACTCCGTATATAACGTCAAGATCATTTTCTGAGGAGATTGACTTGGGAAGTCAAAGGCAGATACTGCCTAGGCAGTATGTCCTTCTATGGACGTCATATCAGGATCATTAAGGAATACTCACAGCTGATGTTAAATGTTTTGTGTCGTCTCTCACACTGCTGTGCAAGATTCTTCCCTTGCACTTAAATCCACAAGATCATCATAGCCTTGATATGAAGTTGTTCACCATGCAGACGAGAACGTTTCAATTCTGTTACAAGGTGTCATTCACGGGCTGTCGTTACATGGGCATACTGTATCGATTTGCACACACGTCGAGATCCCGGCGGATTACCGATCCCGGTAATCCAAGCGGAGTACAGACCGATGGCGCATGACTGTATGTAGCACATTGAACAATGGCGCTTCTCCTGCCTACATCGCTTAATCTGCGAATCAAATTTTGTTTCTCGCTGTTGTCTCAGGCCGGTAGCTACCAACTTGAGGGGACCACATACGTAGAACACGATCTCTGGGTACATAAACTACAGCTTTGTGGTTTCCCGATTTTCTTGAACAGTTGCAAAGTGCAATTTTATTTATGACTGCAAAAATGACTTAATCTGCATATAATCTTCATCGGAGTCGTTCCACGATGGACTCTCGTTGAAAAGGATCGCAGCAGATAGGTTTAAAAGCATCGAGATTCCATCTCCCATGAGGAAGTAGGTAATGAGCATGCTCTACGTAGAGCCGTCAAGAAATAATACGTGACCTAAAATCAGACGGGTTCAGCGGTGGAACCATATTAGAGAGGCAAACAAGTCACGAAGCTGTCAGGGATGCCTCAAAAGGTAACCTTCGGTTCTCTCAATAAAGACACCTTTGATCCTGGCATCGGGATGAATGTTACATAAGCACATGTCACATATCCTATGTATCAGCCTGTTCTTGACTACATCTCAGGAACTTGTGACTCTGCAGGAAGCGTCTGAGCGACCAAAAAATTGTTTCCTTCGCAAACTTAATGAGATGTGAAAAGGGAAGTGTGCTCACACCCAAACAAGAAATCCTTCAACTATTTAGAACTCGAGATTGGGGTACAATGTTGTATTGCAGCGGCCCGGAGGTTACACACTCTCCGTAAGCAACACACCAATCTAGGTTAACACCATTGAACAGGCAACTATTTTCGCATACTGGATGTGCGAAAGTTGTGTGAAAGTTGTGGAGCGGCAACACCTGAGCGCATTCGGCTATAAAAGTTGCACGGTTTCAATGAGCAACGCTTAACAAAGCGATGACAGAACCCGTGCCGATGGCAATATCCCGAGATTGGAGTCATATGTTCATTGAGGATCAAAATGAAACCAAAGGGTCAGGGACACACACCCAACAGGAAATCCATTATGGCACAACACGGTTGTAAAGCGGGCGCAGACCCGACACATGAATCACGTATATGATACTGATAGATGATCTCTCACCTAATACTGCATCATGCATACTTGGCACAACATGAAGGTGGCCGAAGACCTTATCGTTGGCGTCGAAGAAGATAATTTACAGGACTTATCCCACGGATACTCCAAAGCACAGACACCAACCAGCCGTACTGATTCCACTTTCGGGTTTATCTGTTGAACTCTACAACGTAATGGGTCTCGGTTCGATATAGAGACCCAAGCTGAAGAATCGAAGTATAAATAAAACCATCTTTTCCGTTGACTCAGGAGGTATATCTTTCTCTAAACATCAATCGATACCGATTCATAGAAACCCTCAAGTCTGTTCCATTAGCAGCATCCAAATGGAGACACATCCTCCCAAAGCGCTGAGATGTCCCCTACACACCACTGCTACATCTGCGGCAACCCACAGTCGGCCAGATGTTACGCCAAAGGCCATCTAAAGGTCTGCAGCAAGTGTAAGAAGGGTGGCTGGTGTCCTGCTCTTGATGCCAAATGCCCTCGGTGCGCAAGAACCCAACAGCAACAGAATAAACGGAGAGGGAAAGGGGAAATTAAGACATCAATGAACGTATCTGCGAGCGCTACAGCGCGGGGATAATGTGATATGTATTTTAGGTGGTACTTTCTACTTCATGTTGGAAATGTAACTGGGGTTTGAGGCTTGATATTTTTTTGCGAAGGAAAGGTTCACCAACAAGGAGTTACGGAGTTACATGTTGGACACTGGTTAATGCAAACATCTCAACACCCAAGTCACAAGGAGGGAGTCAAATCTTCGTCTCAATCATATCCATCTTAAATCAAGGAAAAGACGTTGCCATAACTATCCGGCGTCACAGTCTATCAACATCCGCATCTGCCATCCAGTGCGAGCCTCCAGCACATCGATAACCACCTATCTGCTTGATCCAATCGTATCCCATAGGGCAAGCTCCCATTTGCCTCAGCTTAGCCTTCTTCTTAGCTTCCTCCTTTCGTCTCTTCTCTTCTGCCACCACTTGGCGGATGATTTTCTCTCGGTCTTCATCACGCGCCTTCTGATATGCATCTTTGAGCTTCTGAAACTCGGCCTCCTTGCGGTTCTCTTCCTCCTTGTCAGCCACAAGCTGATTCCATACTTCATCGCTCACACCTGCGTCGCGCAAAGAGGGGTCGAGCGCAGGAATTTCGGGCTTGATTGGCTCTTCTGTGGTTATCTCCTCAGAATCTTCGGTCTTTTCTTGCTGAGAGACCTGTGTCGAGTTGTTGGTCTGAATGCTGGGGGGTGGCGGACGATTTATCAATTGATCGAAAATTACTTCAGACTGTCTCGCGAAATGCTTCGCTTTTGTGTTCGCAGCCCGGTTCTGCCGCTCATCAGACATTTTGTCAAGTTGTGTTGTAATGACCTTCTCTGTCACCAAAACCCTTTCGGATGAGAACTCAAGGCTATTGAAGATCATCTTGGCCAGTTCCTTCACGTCTCTGGCGTTGGCCCAACCGCTTTGCTGCGTCAAGTCCCTCATCTTGTCTTCCAGGAGAGAAATAAACGCGGTTTGTGAAGGCAGCAGACAAGAAAGATCTAGAATCTTTCCCTTTTCGGCCAGAAGCTTTTTCTTGCTCTCCAGTTGGCTTCTGAGGAGCTTGATACACGCCGCTGGGTTCAGGCTCTCAAAGTCGACAACCTCAGGGAATCGACTTGACATCCCAGGATTGATCTGCAAGAGGGAGTTGATGTCTTCGACATATCCAGCCAAAATGATGATCAATTTGGCTTGGTACTTAGGCTTCGTGACGCAATCGACCAGCTCATCGACCGCCTCCTTTGCGAAGTGACCCTCGCCAAGCCGGTATGCCTCGTCAATGACTAACACTCGCCCCAGGGCTTTGTCCAACAAGGCCTGCACTTTGGGACCTGTGTGGCCTATGTATTGGCCGATCATATCCGTTGCCGAGCACTCGATGACATCAGTACTGGCAAGAAAACCCATGTCATAGTAGACCTTCCCCATCTTCCTCGCGGTCGATGTCTTTCCAGTGCCAGGCGGTCCGCGAAACAAGAAGTTGAATGGGATCTCTGGGTCCATGTCAAGACTTCTGAAGCGCCGTACAAGATCTTGATACCCTTTCAAAAGCGCAACGACCTTCTCGCGGCCGATGTCACCTTCGAACAGTTTCTCAATATCCGTGTCGGATCTGTCAGCTCGGTCGAAGTCTTCGTCGAAATCGATTGCTTCCAAGACGCCGCGCCTCTTTGTTTTGCCCGCAGATCGACGTTTCTGGTTACTCTCCTTTGCTCGTCCTAACAAGATATCGATCTCGCCAGCATTCCCAAAGTTCGGGCGATTTCGAGCTCTCCGGAGAACCTCAAGAGCAACCTTCCTACCTTCGTCGGTGATCTTAAACCCGGATTGCTTCAGCTTCAGCTCCAAAATTTTGGCTAGCGCATCATCGTCGAAGTTTTCAAAGACGAATGCGGACGACAACGGGAAGCGTCGACTCAGGCCGGGATTGACCTTCTGGAACATCTCTTCCATCTGTTCACGGTAGCCTAGAAGGAGAACGCATCGATCCTCACCCGGAACGCTCTGGACTTCAGCAACAATCGTGTCGATGACTGCAACTTGAAACATATTGTTGCCGTTACTACTCTCCACGTGGAGGCCGTAAGCTTCGTCGATGACCAGAACTTTCCCCATAGCCGATGCTAGGATACCTTTTGTCTGGGCCTCGGATTGTCCAAGGTGAGCGCCCACAAAATCAGAAGGATTCTTGGTAATGACTTCGCCCTTTGAGAGAAGACCCAGATCGACGAGGACCTCACCGTAAAGTTTGGCCACAGTCGTCTTGCCTGTTCCAGGTCCTCCTAAAAAGACTCGATTCAGCGAGAATTCCACAATGGGTTCCTCTGCCAACTCCCTCTCGTAGTTGGTCTGCAGCGTGTCGACCATGACTTGGAGGTTTTCCTTGACTTTGTCGAGACCAATCAAGTCAAGCAGCTTTTTGTAAGCTTTGCTGTTCGACACAGTACCGGATGGCTCTGGTCCAATGATATCCTCTTGCGTCAAAAGCAATGCGTCGGTCGGCTGCTTTTTGCGTCGCTCACGGCTGAATCGCTTGACCTGCCGTTGAAGAATCTGTGCGAGCGCATTCTCAATGGCACGAGCGTTTCCAAACCCTTCTGTACCGCGGCCACGTCCGACTCTGCGAGATGCAATGCGAAAGAATAGCCCATCTTCTCCGCCTTCAACCTTCATCTGAGGGGCTTTTTTATGAAGCTGAAGTCGAAGGATGCTGAGCAACTCTTCATCGGAGTAGTCGTCGAACTTCATTTCGATCGGGAACCGACTTGGGAAGCCGGGGTTGTGGGCAAAGAACGACTCCATCTGCTTGTTGTATCCCGCGAGTACAAAGACGACCTTTCCCCGGAGATTTTCGACCTCAGTAAGGAGGTAGTCCAGCACTGCCTTGCCTCCAGAGCTGTTCCCCGACGAGAGTTGGTATGCCTCATCAATGAAAAGCACACCGCCTCCTTCGTTCTTGATCTTCTCGAGGAGCTGTTCGCAGCCCTTGACGCCATCGCTGGCGAGTTTGGATCCGGTCGTCTCTTCGAATGTGCTTCCGGCGATGGCGCCGATAGTTGTAAGGAACTTTGCCCAGATACGTGCAACAGTAGTCTTGCCTGGAAATTGTTAGCTATGCTCTGGGAACTCTGGTGGAGAAGATACCTGTTCCGGGATTTCCAAGCAAGGAGCAGCTAAAGCGCTCATCAGCGAGAGAAACGCCTTGTCGAAGTTTCGCGTCCACAACGTTGATGGTAGCAAGAAATTGTTCCTTCACTGCCTCAAGCCCGATCAGTTTCATTAACTCGTCCAAAGCATCATTCTGAGCTCCGTATTCCTTCTTCAGGAACTCCCACTCGTCTGTAGCCTCGCTAACGCCGGCGTGGAAACCAGTTCCACGGCCTTGGTTATTATCGGGCTGTTGAGTTCCATTCTCTCTGGCCTTTCGGAGTGTATCCTGGACTTGGATATGGTCCATTCTTTGCTTTGTCTCCTTCAGAGTCTTCAGTTGTTCTTGTTTTGCTTTCAATGTGGCCGCTTCGTCAACCTTCTCCTGCTCATATTTCATCATGCGTTTATTGTGGTCGATCTCGTCTTCTATCTCTTGCAACTTGCGCGCGTATTCAGCCTGTCGTTCTTGTCGCTTCATCTCCAGGTCGATGTCTCGCTTGGCTCTTCGCCGAGTGTCTTCGTCTTCGCGGAAACACTCTTTGCAGCCTTGATCTGTCTTCCCGCAGGGTACTCGCGTTTTATGCCCTCGTTCGCAAGTCGTTTCTACCTTCTCCTGGCAGGGTGCTTGGGAGTGGTCTTCGAAGAAATGGCAACGGCGCTTGCACTTGTGTTTTCCGCAGCTCAGAATAGCACCACTGTCGCTAGTCAGTTTATGTACGCTGTCCTAAGATAGGCCTAAGATACTTACCAGATCTCCACGCAGCCGCCCTCGGGGCACTGTAAATCAAAGTCTTTGGGTTTTTTCAAAACCGCTGACCGTTTCGGGTGCCGTTCGCAATATACAGGCACTCCATCAAAGAGATGTCCTCTCTCCTTCATGATGCCGAAATACTCTGTCCACAGTTCTCCTCCTTTCTTGCTTTTGGTGAGCGTGAGCATGTTGCCGAAGAGAATTATCCCATTCCTTGCTCGAGACATTAGAACCACCAGTCGCTCTCGGGCATAGAGAAAGCCAATGTCGCCTGAAGCATTGCTCCTGGTGAGGGATGCGATGACAATGTCCGATTCCTCGCCCTGATAGTTGTCGATTGTCGACAACCGAAGAGGCTTCTTGTTGACTTTGGCCTCGGCTTCCTTCATCAAACCGGCCATTACTAGCTCATGGGAGTCGAGGTCGTTGAGAACTGGGTCATTCTCATGCCGAAGAGTCTCCTTCAGCAACGACAGCTGTCCCAGGTACGGCGTCAGGACCACCATGTTCTCGGTTCTATAGCCCTGTTGTCCCAAGTACTTTACCATTTTGAGCACCATTTGGGCCTCATATAGGTTTCGCTTGCTCCCTTTCGAAGTTGGATCTCTCTTTTCGCCGACGTTGCTGAGCTCTTCCTCAGGATGCTCATGGTGGACAAATACGACTCGACTGAGCAAACCTTTGATCGAAGCGCGTGTTGACGTTGAAGGTACGTCTTTCAGATCCCCATACGTCAGCATTCGGGCAAAATGTGAGATGTCTGGGTGACTTCGATGCTGCTCCTGAAGAGTTGTGAAAGGATATCCTTGGCGGATGAGTCTCTCAAACAGCGAAACATTCAGGTCATAGCCATCCCCCTTCTCAATTGTCAAGGAATAGTTGTTGACTTTTGGCCGCAGCTGCTTGTGGTCACCGATCATGATGATGCGCTTGACAGAGGGACTCAGAGCAGTAAGTAGATGCGGTTCGAGGATCTCACCCGCTTCCTCTTCCATGACAACGTCGGGTTCTGCTGTTTTGATGATTGACTGGTACATCGCAGCGGCCGTAGTCGTACAGGCAATGACCCTCTTGTTTTTAAGGACTTGTCGTTTGCTTTCATCAAAAATGCTGTCGATCTCCTTTCGATGCTCATTAAGTTGCTGACTGAGCTGCGCAAATTCGGCGACTTGTTCATTTCGAACACTCTCACACCAATGAGCATGCAGTTTCATCTTTTCTGAGTCCGGGATCTGCCAGACAGAAAAGGACGCTGGATCCAAAGATGCTGCTAGGGCTCCCATCATATTCACTGATCTGGGGTGGAGCCAGGACCAGTACATATCCTCAGCTGTGAGGGCGCGCCCATCTTGTCCGACAAACTGGAAGCCATCGTCAACGACAGGAACCTGGAAGGCTTCCCAGTAGATATAATAGTTCTCAGACAATTGGCTCTCGAGGAATTCGAGAATATCCCGTGGGCGAATGTGCTTAGCTTGCAGATTCTGTGATAGTTCCAGCAGTCTATCTTTAATTTCGCTCGCCCGATACTTCAGTTGATTGATAATCGAGCGTTGTTCGTACGTAAGTCGATACTTGTTGCCCTTGACGTAGTGTTCGAGTCTAGTTTGCTCCGTAGCCTGAGTGCCCTTGGAGCCAAGGCGGACAATGTCAGTCGATTTCACTCCTATGTGGATTAGATCCTCGATGAATTGATCAAGCGCATGGTTGGTGTAGCTCAGGATAAGGACCCGGTAGTCTGTGTAATTCAAGAACAAAAGGACTATCAGGGCGCCGATGAAGGACTTCCCGGTTCCTGGGGGCCCTTGGATCTGCGCAACTTCGTTGTCTAGCCCGTTGATCAGGGACTTCAATTGCGCATCACGAATCTTGATGGTCTTATTTTGACCCAACCGTGTGGGAATGGTGAATTCGCGTTTTTCGGCTAGGAAAGACTCCATATGATGCAAGAGTATACCAAGACGTTCTGGAACTTCGAACCCGTCGCTGACATGCGTCGGATCGACCAGGTTCCTTTCCAGAGGCATCTCCGTGATGGTTTGTAATCGCTTCAGAACCGGTTCATACGCGAACACAGCAGTGTCGACGGCGTAGAACTTCACTTCATTGGCGCCGGGGCCTAGAAGCGCGGCCAGTGTATCTTTGAGGCCAGGAGAATCCACAAACTCGATTCCCACTACGGGAGGCTCTCGGAGCAAGTCGTTGACATTCCTGACCAACGAACCAAAGGCAATTATCTTCGTCCCAGAGCACAGAGCACCGAAGGAATTGTGTTTCATGAAGTTTTTGTTATCGTCGAGGAATCTCTTCCTTTTGTCTCGCGGCACGTTCTTGGGGAAGGTGATGCCTTGGCCACAAGCCACACGAAGTACGCAATTCTTGATCCGTCCAGGATCGCCGAAGTCGATTCCCGCAAATGACAAATCGCTCAAGCATAGAGGCACTCGTCTAGCCTTTTTCTTGCCCATGGCGACATTGAGGTCCTCCCTCAGCTCTCCCAGCATATCTTCTCGGAGAAGACGGAACAGCCGGTCCAAGTTGGCTTGCGCGCTGACCTCCACCGGTTTCTCAAAGACATCATCTAGTCGTTCGAGGAATGGCGGTTCGGTGGATAGGAATTCGTCTGTCGTGGGATAGATGGAGATCTGGCGGAAATCGGCGAAGTCATTATCGTGGCGGCCGCCGGGTGTTGAACCGTCGGATCCGGATGTAACTTGGGAAAAGGTGTTGATGATCTTCTTGATGCGGTGGGCGAGCACTCGAGCTTGATGAGACTCAGACTTGAGAAGGCACTCGGTTTTGACGATGCTCTGGACGTCGACAAGTTGGGTTTCCAGCTCTGGGAGGCGACTCGAGGCGATCTGGAGGCATAGCCAAGCGAAGACCTCCACGCCTGGGGTGTCGAGATGGTTCGCATTGAATGCTTCCAGCAGAGCCGACCAAAACGTAGGAGGGTCGAGCACAGCGGCAAGGATCTGTCGAAGAAAGGCCCCATCGTTAAGCGTCTGCACCTCGGGCTCTGACAAGCTCCGCAGGAATGGCAGAGTCGCCGACAGGATGTAATTGACTGTCAAGTTGCTGCGAACGGCTGTACTGACTGCTTCGACGCCCTTGGGCCGCGAGATGAGGACTTCAACGCAATATGTAGACTTCTTGAAATTGCACAAGTTATTGCAAGCTTCCAGGAAGTTCTTCGCGTCGTTGGCGTTCTTGATTTGGTCTTCGCCCTTGATGATAGTCCAGAACAGCTGCTCGAGCCGCATGCCTCGAGCGGTCGGTCGGATAGCCATGGTCGCAAGTCCTAAGCACAATTACTTGATAATTAGTATCGTTGGCTGCAATCTGTAAGGTGGGAACGATTGAAGATTTACCTTTGCCAACGCGCGTAAGAAACGTCAAGACACCGAGTAGATTCAATGCCCAGCGAAGAGGTTCAATTCACACAGAGGAAGTTCCACGCCGGAATGTGAAGGGGAGGGACGGGACGTGCCTTTATCTGAGGTGACGACAGACTCTCAAGTAAAGAGCATGCAAGGGACCAAAGAGATACCAGCTCCAGAACTTTCTCTTGGGTGCTGAGCCTTGTTCGTTGGTTGTGCCGCTATCCGCTCAACACTGCCTCAAGAGGCCCAATAAGAGGCCCATCACAGTTCTGATGATACAAGTGGATTTTGTCGAGCAAATCGTTGCTTTGATTTGTATGAAAGTGGGATCGTATTCATTATCGCAGTAGGCAGCCGTCTCCCACCGTGTACGGCCTCCCGCATGGGCGGGCATCATGAGCCAGTCAGCCGTCGCGACGTGTTGGTGGCCGCTCCCACAAAGAGTGCATGTGATGATGTAGCAGTAAAAGGGAAAACTAGAGCAAATAATCAGCAGAGTCTCGGTAGAAATTGTGGTGCTGGTGTTGCTTGCCAGCGGAAGCCTGCAGAAAGGTGTGGTCGGCCTCCTGCGAGGCGGACCAAGACATCCTGAGAGGCAGACACCAGTGATAAGACGCCGGTCGCAGCAACCATAAAAGAAGACTGCTGATAATCCAGAGCCCATAGAAGCATTGCAGAGTTTTGTATCTATCATTGTTTTTAGCAGCGCCCTCCATTGACGATGTCTTACTCAATCTATTCTCGCTTTCAGCAGCGACAAACAGCGCCCAGCGCGTCTCTGTCGCCTGCCCCTCCTCTTGGCCAACTGATCGAGACTATCAATCAGGGATCGCTCTTTGCAAAGGATTATGAAGATGAGAAACTTACCAAAATCTCCAACGTGGAGGCCATCGCCTCCTACAATTGGGTGAACGATGCAAAACCCAAGATCATCATTCCCGGTATGCACACTCTTCCTCAAGGTATCCCTCTCCAACATCTCTCTAATGCCAGCAGGAACCCCTCCAAGATGGACTCCAGTCGCTAAGCCTCGCCGACTTCCTTGGGACAGTGGTGTCTTCTACCGCGACATCAACTCTGCTTCCTACCCAAAGCATCCTCTGGAACCAGCCATCGTATCCATCCTGAGGATGTGCCCTCAACCGCTTCCAGTTGATGTTGTCGCCTGCGGAAGCACGATCGGAAATCTTCTTCGCTTCGTTAGTGGGGTGGAAGATATTCGGCCGTTTCGCATACTCGTCGAAGTTATCGGCAATACTGTCCACCTTGTCCGTAGAGAGAACTCCCCGAAGGAGGTCATCCCAGAGGTAAAGGGTTATGGCCACACGTTCCCAGAAGCAAATACGACCTGGGACGCTGATGTTCGACGATCCAAGTCGCATCAGAGAATTCTCAAGTATCGCTTCGGTGGGCTCGACATGATCGTTCGCTTCGAGGGTGATGGCTACATCAAGTCTGGGGAGTGTCAGCAACCAAATCGCCTCGTAGCTTTAGATGAGGTGAAACTGGGTGATCTCTCTGATTTAGGTATTGGAGAAAAGCCATCCGGAATCACTGATGAAGCTGAACTCAACGTCACTGAAGGAGGCTACATGGTTAGTCAAGATACCATTTTCGACCTCAAGACACGTTCTATTCGTGTCCGCGACAAGGACATTCTTGGAGACCAGATGCCCCGACTGTGGATTGCTCAAGTCCAAAAGTTTATTCTGGCTTTCCACGAACGCGGACTCTTTGAGGAGATCGAGATCAAGGACGTGAAGACAGACCTTGAGAAGTGGGAGAGAGCAAACCAGGCGAGGCTCGCAAAGCTCGTCGCCCTTCTACACCACTTGATCGACCGAGTCATCCAAGCTGAAGGACAGAAGCTCGAGATTGTCTTCTCTTCCTCCAAACCCGAGGTCCTCGAGCTTCGCAAGCAGATGCCTGATGCAGGAGACATGCTTTCTAGCCACGTCAGGGAGAAATGGGCGGCTTGGCTCGATGCAGAGTCGTTATCTGAAGATGGTAACCGTAGTATCGGGGAAGGAGATGCATGGTACGGAGTTGATGAAAAGCATGGCCGCTTTGGTCCCTCTTCGGATGACGGCTTTGGTAACGATCTTGACTTCACCGCGTGCGACAAAGAATGCGGTTATTGCGGGAAGTGTGATTATTCGGATAACGAAGAGCGATGGTAAGGGAGGATTAGCAAGGGGTTCGCAGTGTTTTCAGTCTCTAGTAGTATGGGGTCAGTATGGAACGTTTATAAGCGGTGTCCGGTAGTACCTGTCATGATCATGAACACTCATGAAGTTCTTCATGGGCATGATACTTCGAAGGACTTTGTATCGAGTAGTTCCAATGCAAGTCGCGATGTTTCGGATACAAGATGCAAGACCATCACTTTGAACTCAGCTTCTCTTGAGGTCAAGGCCATGAATCACACCAAGTAGTCAGCACAGTGAACATGTCTCTAGTCTTCTAGTGACAATGCGAAGGTCATTCACTTCTTTGTGAAAATATGAATCAAAGAGAAAATACCTGGAAATCGGGAAGAGGAAGGTGGTCTACCTAGGTAGGCAGCATTCGTTTGCAGAAAGGGGGGTTCTCGTCACCACCCACGCACAAATTTATTATTTAAGCGCCTGGAAGAAAAAAACAACAACCTCTCCTCCACACACGACAATCTAAGAATTTTATCATCTCTCGCCCACTTCCAAAGCAGACCACTTCGTTTGACCTCGTGGCTGCTCACTCATGGATTTGAGCAAATCCTCCGACACTCTCTACATTTCTCTTGTCTTGCCGCAACCCGAACCACTCTCTCCTATTGAGCCCATTCAAGTGCTCGTATCTTCTCGACACACTCTCTGTATGAGTCCCGAGCACACCTATTTCTTACCCTTCTTGACTAACCATAATCCAGTCTGTCATGTCATGTGAAGCAAGCATCTGTTTTCAGTCATGAAACCCGACCGATCCTCTATCGACGTGCCTTGGGCTCTTGGCGGATTGTTCCCGGATATTCTTGAGGAGCCTGAATCAGCACCTCCCCAGCCATAGAATGGATTGGGGGCACGATTAGGATTCGAGCTTGGCACCAGTGTCGCATGTTTGGAGACTACCTGCTCAAGATCAAGTGCCCTCGCTGCCAAAGGTAAGTCGCTTCCACCGAAGATCTCGCACAGAGCTACGCTAACCTTGCTTCTCCTCGACTAGACGACAGACACGACTACACGCAGAGCGTTCCCTCCAGCTCTCGCGCTCAGTGCAAAGACTGCAACATCGAAGGATCAAAAAGCTACGTCGCTATGAACACTTGGCCGCCACAAGCCAGTTATCCCTGTGGTAAATTGATCTTTGCCTAGGACGTGGCTACAGCCGGCGGCATGGCGGATCTTGAGGAGAAGCCTATGCTCGCCTTGGCCACCGTCCGAGGAGCTTGTCACGGTGCTGGGCTGGTCCCTCCGGTTGCACTCTGTTATTACGGATGCCCGGTTCGACCTCACAGTCCGGGACCTGCGCCTCCTGACGACTTTCCCGGTCCCTACTTTCGACTCCACTGGGGTCTCGGGTCCTCGGTTGGACGATTCTGAAGACCTTCGATATTCCTGGCGAACATGGCTTACTCCTACGCGCTACGTAGGTGCGTCCCGGCTGGGACCGTCTGAGGAGCTTGTCAAGGTGCTGGGGTGGTCTCGCCGGTTGCGCTCCGTTATTACTCCAACGTCACGGACCAGAACTTACTGGGCCCGTCTGAGGAGCTTATCAAGGTGCCGGGGTGGTCTCGCCGGTTGCGCTTCGTTATTACGGAGCCCCGGCTTGACTCCCACAGTAACTTCAAGCTCCCAGTCGGGCTCAAGACCATGAGCAGCACGTGCTACCTAAACAGCTTACTCCAACGTCACGGACCAGAACCTACTGGGCCCGTCTGAGGAGCTTATCACGGTGCTGGGGTGGTCTCGCCGGTTGCGCTTCGTTATTACGGAGCCCCGGCTTGACCTCACAGCCCGGGATATGCTCCTCCAAACCACTTGCCCCGGCCCCTCGGACGTCTTGGATTATGGAAAGGAGAACATGCACCCACAAATATACCCGGCTCCGGCTACCATCGATCTCGCTGGCTGCGGGCGGATGACAGGAACGACGACCAGTCCTGCCGCCACCTTGACTGGAAGCCAGACAGCTTCGGATAAGAATTGTCTTTGGGGCTGACGGCGAATGCTGCCTGTTGGGAGGCGTCGGTGTGAGGAAGGCCCAGGACGAAAGGCCCAGGACGAATCAGAGAGAAAGGGTATGGGGCAGGAGATGGTGGTGTTCTAAAAATGATTATTATCTGACTCTCCATAATACTACCTCGTAATACACAATATTTATGATGGCATGGCACCTCGGGTAGGAGCAAGACGTTTAATAAATGGCAGTCAGTAGTCACAAATAGAAGTACCCACGCGAGGCATCATACCTTACGACCCCGATCGACGAGCAACGAGCAACGAGCAGCTCAGTGAGCTCGACAATGAGGGCGGCGTTCCTCCAAAAGATGAACACGGCAGCGAAGACGAAGAGGTCGATTCGGCAACTAATGAAGAAGAGGAGTGGAGGGCGAAGAGCTCACTACCAAGACGAGGACAAAGATGAAGGCGTTAAGGCAGACATCGAGGAAAGCGGTCGGAGGACATTGTCCCAGCCGCGAAGGCCAAAGAGAACTCTCAATGCTTCAAGGCGTTTGCACTTTCGTAGCATCAGAGCAGCGTAATGATGCGGACAGGCTGGAGCGCTTCCTTGAGGAGTTCTTCGCACTGCAGCATATTGCGAGGTGGACGTAGGCTGATAACGGTGATCCCGTTAGCTGGGGCTAATGCAAAGAAGCAGAGACTGCGGTAGGAAGCATGAGCTGCCGTCATACGTATAGAAACGACTTGACTCCTCCATGCTTGCTACCTCTCGTCATTTCTCTGAGCGACCTGCTGCTGGGGAGCCAAGGCTCGTGGCATCACGGCATTTGACCTTGCAACATCTGTACACGCGCTCGAGAACTTGTGGCGAACTTGCTCTGCCCTCTAGCCGACTTCCTGGACGACCGGACGCCCGAGGACACGCCGGAGGAATCTGAGCATGGGCAACTGTGCCTACAGCTGGGTGCGGGGAACCACCGACTGGTGATGTATCACGACTCTGCGGCTTCTGAAGATGAAATCCCCAAAACTCTGGGATACCTTCAGGGGTTCATTGAAGGCAACCGAACCGGAGCCATTCTTGCTGATGGCGGATCTGCTATCGATTTGATTAATGAAAGGTTCCTTCGGGAAACAGGAATCCCGAGTTTGGTGATGACCAGACCAGGCAGAGTGCGACTGGCAAACGACAAACTCCAGGACGTGAGCCGGTGTTCCTTGGTCTTTCTCGACTGTGGTCCCTCCAGGTTTGCTGGGCTTCATTGTATGCGTTCTGATCGAAGTTTCGTCCAGCTGGGCAGTTGTATCCCATGTGGCCCCACTCCCTGCACTTGAAACACCAGTAGAAGTCTGGGTCATCATTTCGCTGAGCCATTGAGAATCCCACGGCCGGTCGAGTTGGGAGTAATGCCTGATTCTGCTGCAAGGTATGCTCATCTTCCAACTGTGCTACGCGATTCGCAGTCACAATCTGTTGCTTTTCGCTATCGTGCCTTTGTGCCAGGTCTTTGTGGTTCGCCACGTCGTTTTCGCCAACACTCATGAAAGACCAAGTCGAGTTGCTCCAGCGGTTTAATCCTCTCCCATGGCTCCTTTGATGAGGACCATAATGACTGCCTATCTGTTGCAAACAGTTCATCGGAGGGACAGCATCCCTCAACCATGATTGTTACCCGGAACTTCCATGAGAATCATGACAAAATGTGTCCTCTTGTTGGTCGGAACACGTTCTGTTCGGATCTGCGGAGGCAAGTATCCCGTCTCGGTGAGTAGAGCAACTGGCTCCTCAGACATAATCGAAATCTTAGCGTTCAAAAGATAATAGTCATTTTCATTACTTATTTAGCCCGAAACTCCATTACTCTACCGTCCCAAAATAAAATAAAATCCTCTATTAATGACCTCGATGTCAGAATGCGCGTGTCATCGATGCGCGGACTCGTTCTACGAGAATGATCGAAGGCCCACCCGAAGGAAGGTCGAGCGCGTTCAGGATACCAATCAGTTCATTATCTACCGCAGTCAGTTCAAGGTCGGAGAGAAACAGAATGGTCATTATCGGGCTTACCGTCTAGGCCATGGAGTTGCTTGAAGGTTCGTAAGTATCCGGTAATGATAGCACCAGTCTTGACGTTTCGCATGGGATCGAAGATAGGATTGTCGTCCCGAACCAGTACTGCAGCATTTGAGATTCCGACGAACGAACCTCTCAGCAAGTACTCTGAAACCACCCCTCATGTCAACTGATTTGCCGGATTTATTTTTGACAATCTAGAAAGAGCTCCTTTCGTCCAAGGACAGACAACACCAGATACTCCGGACGCAAGGCTTGAACTGATATTGGACTGGGGTCGCGTGAAGGTCTACCCTATATGGAGCGCCATTGGCACGGTTGCTTCGGAACTTTGCGAGCTCAGGGCGTCAACGTCATAGAAAATAGCCAATTGCTGACAGGGAAGTTTCACCAGCCGCCAATGCTTCTGCCAGGAGTCTTGAAACATGCGACATGATTCGAATAGCGGCTCAGTCAGCAACCGCCAGCCGCTCAGTCGAGACGCCCTGCGCGCGCGACGCCCTACCGCCCTACCTGAACCAACGAACGGGAGCCATGGGCGGGCTTCTCCGTGGCTCTGGCACTGTACTGCAGAGAAGATTGGGGTCCAAGCCCAGGGAACGGGAACGGGGTCGCTCTAGCGCGCGGTGTCGCAGCACAGCCATGATCAGGATTGTGAGGCGAGACGCCCTGCAGAAGCCTGTTTGAGAAGATGCCCATTCTGATTCTAGGGGTCCATCGTCGGGAGGCACGGGGGAGAAGACAGGCCAGGCAGCGCCAAGCTTTCTGGAAGACGATTGGCAGCGGCCATATCGACGCTGAAACGTGGGCGATCTGCAGCTGTTAGCTGCCAGCTGCCACTCCACGCAGACACTCACTCACGCACTGAGTGCCCAGGGTTTACGCAAGCCTGGCCACCGACAGCATTTGACGGTACTCAAGGAAGAAGAGTCTGGATCCCAGTGGAGTGGAACGAGGGGAGTGAGTGGGCTGGCTCGCTGCTGGAACGACGCCGCCAATACTCTCCCGTCTCGTCTGGCTGCTGGACCGTGTCCGCGTCAATATTCGGGGGCAATATTCGATATAGACGAGGAACGCGTACGCAACACAAACCGGGGCTCTCCGTCTCTGGTTTGTGCATGACGTTGATGAGGAACAACGTGGCTGGGGAGAGACAGTCAACTTGTTTTGCGTCCAAATCCCCAGGTATTTGCAGGAACCAGCACAGCGTAATTCTGTTGGGCCGACGACGAGAGTCGAGGATAGCCTGATGCATCACACCATTGCCTCTCTCTGCTCGTTCGCTTGAGGCTCGAGATTCGTCTAGGGAATGTGGAGGCGAGAATGTCAAGCACCTTAGCCACGAGGAGAGGAGAAGAAGCAACGGTCGGAGCCAGCTCCCGTTTTTAGCGTAGCGTATGGGCGGGAGGTTATTGGATGGCCGGTGTCTCAGGGGGGTTACCGTCAATTGTTAGCAGGCCTCCCTCCCCGTATTCGTACTCTGGCTCCCTGGTCGATTTTGTCTGACCCTGGTTGTCTTGGTCTGGGTTCAAACCGTGGGGGAGGAGGGAGAGCTTTGTGCAAATCCCGACGGGGTACGGCGTCAAGAGAGGTTGTCGAGGCAGAGTCTTTCGTTTCTTCCGAGTCCTTTTGTGCTGTTTTGGGTCTTCTTGTGCTTTTTGGCCCCCTCGCATGATAAAGCGCCTGGAAAAGCTCGCGGCTAGAGAAACGGTCCTGTCAGACTTCCGTGAGGGGTCTCGACGGCGGCGGCGAGAAATCTCTAGTGGAGGGTGGGCGGTGGATGGATGATAATCGTTTGTTCTCTGCGGCAAAGACACGCCCGTCAGCCCATGGGTTGCTTTGACTCTCTTTCGGGAAGGCAGGAAGCAGAGTCAGAAGAAAGCGAGCACGAGAAAGAGGACAAAGAGGCGCGAGACATGGCATGCATTGGATGGCACTCACTGGGACTCCTTGCGTTCTGCCCGCTCTCTGCCAGTTCATGCACGTGAAGCTTTAGCGGTGCTGATGGATGGATGGCAGGCCCCATCGCATCCTCATCCTGCCCGGGCGAGAGACGACGATAAGCGGCGCGGTCATTGGGACTTCAGAGTCGAGCCAATCCCCAGGCCTGGGTTAAAGACTGAGGCGGAGAAAGGCCGATTCTGGAGGGGATGGCGAATGCATGGCGATAAGATACAGACTTGATAGGGTTGCTCTCCAGCGGCACAGTGCAGAGACAGCGAGCAGAGGGGGTGTGATTGAGTGATGGAACGGGCCCTGATCGTCCAGGTCCAGTCCAGGGCCAGGGGCAGGGGGAGGCTGGCTGGCGGGCTTGGGCTCTAACCCTCCGTAACGTTAGCGGCTTGCCCGTCTGGGGATGTCCTGAAGAGGGGGAGCTTTCCAGTCTGGATTGTTTGCTCTCTTCATCCACCCCCAACATTTCCCAACCGCCCCGACCTGACCTGCATTTGCCACAAAAGACGTTCGTTTCCCCCCTTCTGGATCCTGTCAAAGGGATTCTACCATCTTTCCTTCCTTCTCTGTCGCTGGCGTCTACTGTCAATCGCTGCTGCTGGCTTGTCCGCTGCCATCCCGATAGAGTCTTCGCACGTCAACCCTCACGGTCGACAGGACGACCAACGCACCCCCTGGCGACGAGCCGTTTCTGCCTCTCGGACTGGATCCGACGTTCTCAAGATCATTGCAAAGCCCGCCAAAATGCATTTGACCAAGAAAATCGACCGTGCCTTCCAATGGGCGGGTGAGAAAATGGGCGGCGAGGCCCGCACCACGCACTCGGAGGAGTTCAAGATGCTGGAGACTGAGATGTCGCTCCGACACGAGGGTTTGTGCTTCTGTGCCGCGTGAATTGCATGTAATATGACTGGCTAACCGTGCTACAGGCATGGATGTGATGCAGAAGGCCATGACTGCGTACGTCAAATGGATCTCCAAGCGCAACGAGCTGCTCGAGGACAAGGAGCGCGGCTTTCCCGTTGCCTACCTGGGCCAGACCATGACCAAGCATGGCGAGGACTTTGAGCAGGACTCCGAGTTTGGCAACTGTCTGCTGTCGCTTGGCCGCGCCAACGAGCGCATTGCCGGCATTCAGGAGAACTACATCGACTGCGCGACCGCCACCTGGATGGACAACCTGGAGCGCAGTCTAGCCATGATGAAGGAGTACCAGGTTTGCTCCCCTCATGTTTGCTCAAAAGTGAGAGCCTTGTGACTGACTGATCCACGCAGGCCGCCCGCAAGAAGCTCGAGAACCGCCGCCTCGCCTACGACGCCAGCACCACCAAGCTCCAGAAGGCCCGCCGCGACGATTTCCGCGTCGAGGAGGAGGTGCGCATGAACAAGGCCAAGTTTGAGGAGTCCAGTGAGGATGTGCTTCGCCGCATGCAGGACATCAAGGAGGCCGAGGTCGACAGTATCGGCGCCCTGACACAGTTCCTCGACGCCGAGCTGGACTATCACGAGCGTTGCGCCGACGAGCTTCGCCGAGCCCGCCAGACCTGGGCTGCTCCTGTTGCCCAGCCCGTTGCCCCGTCTCCAACTCCATCCCTGTATGCCGGCGCTCCTCGAGGCCCGATCGGTGGCCGCAGCCGCTCCAACACGGCGCGATCCTGGCAGGAGCCTCGCCAGACGGCCGTCTACGAGGAGCCCGAGCCGCAGGAACTCGTCCGTATCCCGACCCGATCTCCCAACAGCCGCCTGGCTCCTCCGCCGCCGCAGCCTCCTCGCCCATCCATGTCCCGCGCAGCTACCACCTACGAGGGCCGCTCGGCGTCGACGCCCCTGGCCAATCTTCGCGTGCCCGGCGCACCCCTGACCCGAATCGCAACTGACAGCCACGCCACCTACGCCTCCCGCGGCGGTGGTGACGATGTCTTTGCCGATGACATCTCGACCACGAGCCGCAGTGGCAGCCGCAGCGGCAGCCCAGACTGGGGAGATCGAAGCGCCAGTCCCGCGACGAGCTATGGCAGTCTGAGCCGCAGTACTAGTGCCCTGGGCAAGAAGCCTCCGCCACCACCGCCTGTCAACCGCGCGAAGAAGCCCCCGCCACCTCCTCCCGCGCGACGTGAGCATGTGGGAGGATATTAAGAGGCGAGCCGGTGAAGTGGTGGACGAAGATGACATATAGAAGGACCGGGATCCATCTGCACGAGATTCCGTCCGAACATGGTGGACATATGCTATCGGAGACGAGTTCCTCTCAGTGGAGGAAAGCAAGTGATGGAAGAAGAGCTGATAGAGTTAACAAACATGACTGATAGAAGGGCCGGGATCCGTCTTCACGAGATCCCGTCCGAACTTGCGGCTGATCTTTGCTATCGGGGACGAGAACAGTTATGGAGGTACATGCTATCGAAGGGCGAGTTCAAGTGGAAGGGGATATAGGCTGGCTGATTTCTTTTGTTTGTGTGGCACATTTCGGAATCTCAGGGAACTGGCACTCAAGGGCATGGCGGCGTTTTGGAGTTCACTTGAGCTGATTCCGTTCCGACTTTCGACGGAAGTGTGAATTCGGAATTTGCGTTTACGGGGGACTGCAGCAAAGGAAAGGGCTAGAAGAACACGTTGAACGTGGTGGAACACTCCCTATTAAATGAAGCTATAATTTGCTATTACTTGAATTTCTTAATTGTCAAGTGAAGTGAGCAATGCAGCCAGTATGAAAGTGTGGCGTTCGGAGCAGCCACATACAAGGTCAGCCACACCCAATTTTCTGCGATACGGTGGTTGGCGGGCGAGTTGCAGGTGAGCACCGAAATCATAATGAAAATGAGTGTAATAGGATAGAATAAACCACCCAATCGTTACGACAAATGAGATAGCTTTTGAAGAAGTTGTCTAATTCTTTGATCATTGGCTGTCATGATTGGCTGTGGCGGCGGACATAAGTGCCCTGGTAGTCATGATGAGACCTTAACAGAGAACTCGATGATCTACAAGGATTCTATAGAAGGCCCCGCGTTGATGCAAGTACCTGTGGAGTTGTTTTTGTTAGCAGCGCATCGCTCCTGCCTAGCTTTGAAGCTTCTTATCCTTATCCCGTGCAATCTATCAACAACAACCCTGGGCCAACTTCAACTCAACCGCTGCAACTCAACTTCTGCGCAAACAGCTCATTCACGCCTTCTTCTCAGCTCTGGAGTCGCCCGGACTCAAGTAGCTTCCCACGATGGCCACCGAAGACGAGCGATACCGCCAGTCCAGCCAGTACCGGCTCTGGTCCTACTCTCCCTCCAAGCTTCGCGAGCTTCGCCAAAAGACAAACAGCCTGGCCAAGCAGCAGATCGCGCCTCGCCTGGGTGCCGACCCTCCGCCTGACTTCCTCACGGCTGAAGAAGAGACGCGCCTCGTCAAATTCTTCACCGTCGAGCTCATCCGCGCCGCACAGTTCTGCGAGCTACCCACCGAGATCCGCGCCACGGCTGCGATTTTCCTGCGACGCTTCTACGTGACCAACTCGGTCATGACATACCCGCCGACCGAACTACTTAAGACTTCGATCTTCTTTGGATGTAAGGCCGAAGGCTTCTTCTACCGGCTGGCCAAGTTTGCCGAGAAGTTCCCCAACACGACAGGCGAGCAGATCGTCGCTGGCGAGTTTCTGCTTTGTCAGGGCATTCGCTTCGCCTTTGACGTGCGCCACCCGTTCCGGGCGCTCGAGGGCGCTATTCTGGAGTTGCGACGGGCACATCCCGAAGAAGACGGCAGAATAAGCAAGGCACATGCACGGGCGCGGGAGATTCTCAAATTCAGTCCGCTCCTGACGGACGCCTACTTTCACTACTCGCCGAGTCAGATCATGATGGCTGCGCTATCTATGGTTGACCGTGAATTGGTGGATTTCTTGATCCCAATTCCTCCTGCAGAAGGTGACGGCGAGAAGGGTGGCTCCCATGGCGCTCTGGCGGAGATGCGCGCGAAGATCATGGATGCCATTGATGGTTGCCGCAAGATGCTGGAAGAAGAACCACCTGAGCGCATGGCCGAGTACTGGGGAAACGTAAGTGAATCATTGCAAAAGGCGCCGAAGCTCTTGCTAACACATTGAAGCCCGAAACTGTCAAGTCGATGAAGCCCCTGCGAAAGAAGCTCCAGCGCTGCCGAGACCCCGACCGCGCGAACTTGGTGAACCTGCAACGAGCGAGACGCGAGATGGCGATGAAGAAGGAGAAGAAGGCGCCGGCCACAGATGACGGTGCAGTCTTTGGCGGTGATCTGCGAGATCCAAAGAGGGTGAAGCTCGAGAACGCGGACCCATTTGGACCTCCTCTGTGAGAAGGATTCTGGTCTGCAGACACGACCCTCGCTTTACTCGTTGGTTCGGTTCGTCGGGAGTATCCGAGCGATGAACCAGCAGCCTGCTTCTGATGCTAGAATATTGTCATTCCCGCCTGGACTGGGATCTCACTTTTTGGAGGACTCGTGACCAAACTTCCGACGCAGCATCTGGACTCTGGACTCTCAACTTGACGGCCAAGCCATAGCCTGCGGTCTGCCAACAACAACAAAGGCTTCCGTCCCGCATTTGCAACACGAAGCCAGCCACGATGCTCGCCTTTCAGGCTAGTTACAGCAGATCGTGCCGTGGAGATGCCGAAGTCCCGGACACTCTGGTGCCGCCGTCTGTGCATTGTCTTGGCCGTACCCTCGATTTTACACTTTTACGCAACTCTAACAGGTTTACGCCAGGCTCAGACGTCGGACGAGCGTCGAGGGATGAATCAATGACGATATCGTTGCTCGCGGATCGTCCAGCCCAACCAACAACAACCTTGGAGCTAACAGCGGCCCCGCCCCGGAGCCGGCAAGCTGGAGGTGGAGAATGCGGAGGCAGAAACGGGCTGAGGCAGAGCTGGATAGCTCTCTAGCGATGGGATAGGCATGCCTGGAGGGATGGATGGACGGGAAGCTGGGCTAGCTGTCAGGCTGTGCGGCAAAGTCGAGCCTCTTGCGCGTCGACCGGTCCTATGACCCGACAGATGACTTCGCCCCCTGCAGCCAAAGCCTCGAAACAGGTTCTAGACGCGGACTGACGGCCGCGATGCCAGCAAATAGAAGCGTGCCAGGCGGTCTCTTTGGGCATGCCCGACACCCATTGACGGCAAGTCGGAACGCGTGAAACCCCTTTGCAGCTAATTGACTTTTTCCGAATGGCCCTGTTTGATCCTAGTTCGTTGACCGTGCTGAGCTTGACACGGGTAGTGCGCGATGCTGTGTCTTGGTCGATGTCATCGACTTGCTGTGTAGGTTACTCGAAGACGACGATCGCTGCCAACGCGGCTCATGGCTATTGGGCAAAGCTGGATGCCAGAACCTCAAGTGAGCTAGGGGTGAGGTCGGCGGTGGGTTGGATGGCTTGTCGAGCCCTGGCGTCGTCACCACTTGGGCGTAGCTGAGTTGCTTAAAGAGCTGAGCTGTCCCGACGTTGCCAGTGCTAGGTGTGAGCTTGCTCGCTGCAGGAGTATCTCGAAGTACAACAATGAAGTTCTCTAATATCCTATCTCTCGCTCTCGCTGGGGTTGCGGCGGCCCAGACGAGTTCGAAGTCAACGCTTGCTGAGGTTCTCGCTGCCAACAACGATACCCTCTCTGACCTCAATGGTAACTCGCGGCCCGTCCTTCATCAAAGCCAATTGCTGATTAACATATGCCAGGCCTCCTCAAGCAGCGGCCTGCCCTCGTCAAGTCAATCTCCAAGCTAACCAATATCACCATCCTGGCCCCCAGCAATGATGCCATCCAGACATTCCTTAACGACAGCGCCGTCGTCAGCATGGTGACCTCGGACCCCGGAGCTATAAGCGCGGTGTTATCCTACCACGTTCTTAATGGCACGTATATGGCCGATAATTTCACGACGACGCCCATGTTTATTCCTACGATGCTGAAGAATGCGACGTATTCGAACGTGACTGGCGGCCAAGTTGTTGAGGCTATGATGGGAAGCAATAACACCGTCAGCTTCTACAGTGCTCTGAAGGCCGAGTCCAATGTCACCACGGCTGTATGTCTGGTCTTACACCCAACATGAAATGAACTATGTTAACGCGTTTAGAATCTCACCTTCAATGGTGGCGTCATCCACATCGTCGACCGCGTTCTCACTATCCCCATGGACCTCAACGAAACCGCCATCGATGCCGGTCTCTCCGCCGTTGCAGGCGCCGTGTCAACGCTGAACCTCACGCAGTCGTTGGACAACATGAAGGATATTACTGTCTTCGCGCCTAACAACGCTGCCTTTGCGGATATCGCGTCCGTGCTGGCCAATGCCTCGACGAGTGAGCTTGATGATATCCTGAAGTATCATGTCATCAAGGGTACCGTGGGATATAGCAGCGTGTTGAAGAATGAGACGCTGATGACGGTTGAGGGCGCGAATGTTACCATTACTGTTGATAATGGAACAGTCTATGTGAACAGCGCCAAGGTTGTGACGCCGGATGTTCTCATCTCCAACGGCGTAGTCCACGTCATTGACAAGTAAGTCTCCTCTTCATTCTCTTCATCATCTCGATCAATCACTGACTTATATCCTACAGTGTTCTTAACCCAAACAACACTTCCGCCACGCCCAACACCTCCACCACGGCTCCGGCATTCTCCGGTGCATCGACCGCCAGCGGCGGAGCTGTCCCCTTCACGTCAGGCGTGCCGGCAGCTACGGAGACTGCCACGGGTCTGAAGACCTCGACGTCGAGCCAGGCCGGTGTGCCGAGAGCGACGGCCGCGGTTGCAATTGGAGCGCTGTTTGGCGGTGCGGCGATTGTTGCGAATGGAATGTAATGTGGTGTGAAAAAGGGACAATGCGGTCTGGGGGAAGGGATGTAATTGGAGATGAGTTGCGTCGGTGCTTCGACTTGGTTGGGGAATAGGGTTGGAGGAGAATGAAAGCTTCGGTAAGCGGCAGTCTGATTCTCTGAAAATATTTGAAGTCCGCAATAATTATGAATTATTATCAATTAGTGGTTGTGTCGAAACAGCTTTGTCTTTGTTTGTCCGGTGTGGTTGTCGGGTGATGTTGTCTCCATCTACAGTCAGCCTACTCAGAGTAGCATCGTGATGCGCAGTATGCTTCCGAACAAGCATGTTTATTGATTGACTGATCTAAGGCAACTCGTATACGCAAGAAATACTAAATAAAGCCAACTGGGTCGCACTCTAAGGCCATTCTATAGCCCCAGCAACTGCCGTCTCAGATAAAAGAGACGTTGCGACCGGATCAGGCGATGGATGATCGGCAACGCAGGGAGCGGCCGCACATCGACCTTCCAAGTTGAGACTTCTAGGTTCAAGGATTGACATACATATTTCTACATGCAAGAATTATTGCATTGCTTTGTAAGGTGAGTTGAATGAGGCCTGCTGTGCCCTCCTGTTGCAGAGTGCTGTGGTTCTATGCAACGTTTCAGACAGGAACCTCCTCTCAGCTCTGCGTTGCCAGAGACGGATTGTGCAGTCGTTTCTAGACAAAAGAAAGAGAAGTCCGGCAGTTGAGTCGTGTAAGAACTTAATCGCAGATTGGAACGATCTTTAGAACTGGCTGGTCTGGAAACTCGAATCTCTCGTCTTGGCGGATTCCTGAAGGAACAGCATCCATATGTTGAAGGACTCCCAAAATACATTCCTGTGCACCCGTGACTTCCTTTTTAATTCAAGGCTCCGTCCCGGAGGTATTCAGCCTTAGATGCGACGTTGGGTCGTTTCATCTGATCCCTCTAGATATCGCCGACTGTGGGGGTCGGGCCGATCCTGAACAGGAGCCATACTGAATTATACAGTGTTCCCTTGACTAAGCATAATTGCGCAGGGCTGAGTCTGGATGGAGTTATGTTGCCCTGCTGCGTTGTTTATGTACTCTTATTGGACGACGGAACTTATGGGATGATCAATCATGATGGGAAGACCGGCTATGATCTCATCCCTTGGGGGCCGTGTTGAGATAAAAGCCTCGTTGTTGGCACTCACCCAGAGAGATTATCCTACCTAACTCTAGACAATAAGTCAAGAGTCCATAAGCATCATGCGCAACTTGCTTGTCACAGCCGCTACGGTCACGGGCGTCAACGCCGCGGCCTCAGCCTGGGCCTCGTCCTCCGATGGCTCACTGACCTTGACTTCCGTGGATGCTCCAACACTGGGTGGAAGCAACCCAGGTCTCGATACATGGGACTTCTCTATCAAAGAGAACTCCGGAAAGAAGCAGACCATCAATGGCTTCGGCGCTGCTGTGACCGACTCGACCGTTACGGCGTTCAACACGCTCTCCTCAGCGACACTGAGCCAGCTTCTCGAAGACCTTATGACACCATCAGGAATCAACTTCAACCTCATGAGACATACTATTGCCAGCTCCGATCTCTCAGCTGACCCAGCCTATACCTACGACGATAATGGCGGTAGTGTAGATACTTCGCTCAGCTCGTTCTACCTGGGCGACCGTGGTACAGCCATGGCGGCCATGCTTGCCGAGATGCGAACCCTTCAGGATGATTTGACCATCCTGGGAACACCCTGGGCTCCCCCAGGCTGGATGCAGCTTGACGGTGTCTTAACAGGTACCACGGTTAACAACAACCTCAACCACGCATACGAGGAGGAGTACGGCCAGTACTTTGTCAAGTATCTCCAGGCCTACGAGAACGCTGGCGCGAAGATTGATGCCATCACCATCCAGAACGAACCCTTGAACAGCCGCGCGGAGATGCCCACGATGTACATCTATGCAGATGAGTCGGGGGCGCTGATCCAGGATGTTGTTGGGCCGGCTATTCGGAACGCAGGCTTTGATACCCAGATCTGGGCCTTTGACCACAACACCGGTATGATCCCTGCATGAAGATGTCGAGAAAGCAACAACTGACCACCTTCAGCGGACTACGACTACCCCGAGACAGTCGTGAATGCGGCCTCTGACTACGTCAATGCCGCCGCCTGGCACTGCTACTCGGGCAACGACCCAGCCAACTGGGCACCTCTCACAACCTTCCACAACGAGTTCCCCAACACCCTGCAGTACATGACCGAGTGCTGGACCGCCCTAGGCGTCACCGACTGGAAGCACTCCTCCGACTTCGCGCTGATGCCGCTCCAGAACTGGGCCAACGGCATCATCGCCTGGGCCCTGGGCACCTACACCGGCGGCGGACCGTACCTCTCCGGCGGCGACGCCTGCAGCGAATGCACGGGTCTCATCACCGTGGACCAGTCTGCGGGGACGTACACCAAGACAGTGGACTACTACATGCTGGGCCAGTTCAGCAAGTTCATGCCTAAGGGGGCGACGGTGCTAGACGGCACGGGGAGTTACTTGTATGCGGATGATACGGGCATGGAGAGCGTGGCGACGCTGAATCCGGATGGGACAAGGACGGTGGTGATTCAGAATCGGTATGATCATGATATCTTCGTGGAGTTGACGACGGAGTCGGAGAGTCAGACCTGGAATGGGAGGGTGGCGGCGTTGGCGGTGACGACGTGGGTTCTTCCCGCGGCGTAAGGGTGAAGGCGAGTTGGTTTGGTGATGTACATAGTTTTACTCTTCTGTTGTTTATAAATGTATTGCGTGTTGTTAAGTCTTTCAGAAGGGGATACTTTGATTGGGAAACAACCATTGTTTGCTGACTGAGTTCCAGAACGGGCTCTCCGAAAGGCCTTTGGTTAGTTGCTCCCCTCCTGTATTTCCGCTGATTGACTCATTATTCCCAGCAAACCTCAGTGGATCAACAGTGGTGGAGAGGCGATCTCATTTCGGGGACTTTGCGGTCTGGCGCATCGACGAAGACTCAAGCGTCTGGGGGAAAGATGCGGAGAGCCCGAGAAAGGCCATTCAAAGGTCGGTATTAGCTGGAAACTTGATCCGCGGCAATAGGTGATCAATCGAGTTACTCAAGGCAATGCTCAATGGACCAATCTCTGTCTTGTGAGTCTTGAATACTGCATGGCTTCTCCGACAATCGGGCCCTTCTACCTAACGTATGGAGTTTAGTTCTCGATAAGTGAGTCCCCGCTATGCATGTCGCTTCCGCCCTATGCTTGACAGGAGGTTTAGCGCTGATTCACGATTCAGTTCTTAAAGAAAGATCCGCCGTTTTCGTCTCAACCTCTCGAGTCATCCAGTGAACCTCGAAACAACTCTGGTTTTGCGGTTCACAATTCGCGGCTCACCATGGCGACAACTACCGAGACCCAAACCGTTCTGGTTCATCATGATCCGGCAGTCGAGGGCAGCATTCCCCTCGCGCAGTTCGAGAACAGGTCTCTCCGCTCGCAGGAGGCGGCATCACCGCCTGTCCGTGTCTCTCGCCTGCAGCAAGTCGTCGTGACGATCCAATTCTGCGGCGTGACATTCTGCTCCAGCATGGTCAATGGCCTTGTCAACGTCGGGCTGCCCACTATGACGAAGGACCTCCAGCTGCCGACTTCATTGGCCTTCTGGCCTGCTTCGGTGTCGAGCCTTGCAACGGCTTCGACGCTGTTGCTGGCTGGGTCTGTCGCTGATGCAATTGGGCCGCGCTGGGTTGATCTTCTGGGCTGCTTGTTGGCTGGAGTGATGACAATTGGAGCGGGCGCATCAAAGAATGGTCAGGAACTGGTTGCGATGAGGGCTCTTCAAGGAGTCGGTCTCGCGTTGCATCTGGCATCTTCAGTATCGATTTTGACTCAAGCTCTGCCGGCTGGGCGCGGGCGGAACATGGCCTTCTCTTGTCTTGGATTCAGTCAGCCTTTTGGCTTCTCCTTCGGCCTCGTCATAGGAGGAATCCTCGTCGACACGATTGGCTGGAGATCTGGCTGGTACATAGCCGGAGGATTGACTACACTTCTCACCATCGTCGGGCTTTGGGCTATTCCGAAGAGTCGAGAGGAGCGCAGGTTCGAAGACATCATGCAGGATTTGAGGACAAAGGTTGACTGGATCGGGGCATTGCTCGCATCGGCCTTCATGGCTATGCTTTGCTACCTTCTTGCGTAGGTTTCCAACGGCCCTCTTGAGCAGCCTTGTTTGGCTGATAACTAACAATCGAATAGCATTCTCAGCGCTGACGTCTCTCGTATTCGCGAGCCTACCAGCATCGTCCTCCTTTGTCTCAGCGCCGTCGCGCTGCCCGCCTTCATCACTTGGGTCCATCACCAAGTCCGCCAAAGCCGCCCAGCCCTGATCCCTAATGCCCTGTGGAAGAACGCGACCTTCTCCAGCATCTGCGCTACGATCGCCCTGTCTTATGGGGTCATCAACTCTATGGAGCTTTTCTCCAGCTTGTTCTTCCAGGAGGTCCAGCAGCTTCCAGCTCTCCAGGCCTCTCTGCGAATCCTTCCTAGTTTGGTCGTCGGCGCTGGTGTCAATCTCGCCATGGGCTTTTTTGTTCATCGAGTGTCAGCCATCTGGATCGCCACTGTATCCGCTGTGCTCTGCGCGGGAGCACCCCTGCTCATGGCTGTCGCTCAGCCCTCGTGGCCGTACTGGGGCAACGAATTCGTAGCCCAGCTTCTGATGCCAATTAACTGTGACGCCTTGTTCACCGTTGGTCTGATTGTCATTACTGATGTCTTTCCCGAAGACACCCAGGCGCTTGCCGGAGCTGTCTTCAACACCGCTGGTCAATTCGGGAGCGCTCTTGGGCTTGCCATACTGCAAGTCATCTCAACCAAGGTTAAGGAGGAGCATTCCAGTGTGGGCGAGATCAAGGCCACCCTGGCTGGCTACCGTGCTAGCTTCTGGGCCATGTTTGCGTTCATGATAGTCACCGCAGCAATTGGAGCTCTCGGACTTCGAAAGACGGGTCGTGTGGGCTTGAAGAGGGACTAAATCTTTGTATCAAATCGGAGAACGCGATCTGGTTTTGTTTAATTGAGGGCCAAGTTAAAAATAGTCATCGTTTGGCTCGTGTCAGTGTTACTAAAAGGACATAGAGAAAAGACAGAGGCAAATATAGAGCATGGAAAAGGCAATCTTCTGCACGTATTAGGTCCAGCGCCCTTCCCTGTAGACTTGTCTGCTGTGTTCTCTGAAGTCTCTAATGATTGTGTCTTTGTTCATCTCGGGAAATCTTGTTGCACAAGGTTGACGACAATCATGCAGATACGAAGCGAAAGCGGCAATATCCAGAGAGATCAAGTGTTCACTGCCTCCCATTAGTGTCAACGGATCGAGATATTTAACTCTTCTGCGTTCATTATCGCATACTGGCCAATCCATGCCCTTAAAGAGATTGTGGCGTTCTTCCCTCTGAGCGAAAAAGCTTGCCGGCCGGCACAACTCCGCTGAGAAAAGAGACAACATCGAAGCTGAACCAGGATCTCAGCGAATAACTGCCCACAACGAGACCCGAGAGCCTGCATTGCAACCCATACCAGCTGCAGCCGGGGTCGTCTCTGACGTGTCACCCTGGAATCTTTCCGCGCTCGTCAGCCCAGCCTGATAATTATGTCTCTGGCGCAGTCTCGACTCATGTTGCAATTCTGCTCCTTACCCCTCATTTGACGCCACTCGTTCATCATTCCGTAACATGTGTGAAGACATTGAAGCTGTTTGTGCCACTACACTACTAAGACACATCCGTTTTGATGCAAATTGAACGGATGTGATTGTTGGCTCTTGACTGACCAATTGTATAGGAGTCTGGGTCCGGCAGGGACAGCGAGTTTGACGCAGAGAGGTAAGCCTATTCGTCGCACGATGGTAGCCGTCGGAGCCAGGCTAAATAAGCAAGGAATCAGCGTGACGGATTCCACTGCCACCATATCTTCGAGCATTTTCGAGAACCATTATTTTCAAGGCAGAGGTTATGCCAATCCAAAATATGGGAGGCATTGGTACGCATCCTAACTCAATCTCGATGACAATCTTCAGCTAAGCAAAACAGGGCGCCCAACGACGAGGCTCAGCTGGAAGCACTCGACATTATGTATTGAGCCTGCATGGTTGAAACGACACAACTGACTCGTAATTAGACACCACTGGATCACCCTGATGTTGGATGGAAAGCTCTATCTCCCACCTCTCCAGGAGAATTCTCAGGTGAGCCATCAAAGCCTGTGGCTTCAGATTGTGACTAAGTAGCGACAGAGAATCCTCGACATCGGAACCGGGACAGGAATTTGGGCCATGTAACTATTTCGCATGATTTGTGGGTTATCCTCACTAACATCAACAGCAACATGGGAGATGACTTTCCCTCGGCCAAGGTCATCGGCACCGATATTACTCCAACTCAGCCTGACTGGCTACCGCCCAACGTGGAATTCCAGATAGATGATGCAAAGCTGGATTGGACCTTTGAACCCGATTCCTTTGACTTCATTCATATCCGCTACATGCAGGGTACGATTGATGACTGGGGCAAGTTTTACAGCCAGATCTATAAGTATTTGAAGCCTGGTGGCTGGTTCCAGCACATGGAACCAGATCTTCAAATGAGGTCGGAGAACCCTGACGTGACAGTGGACGAGAAGCAGTAAGCTCTTAGTTTTCCCCTTCAGACTTGAAATAGACTGGCCAGCATCTTACTCAAATTCGCTGCTCAGCATCTTCACACAATGGGCCAATATCTTCCGAGAGGTTGGCGACAAGATCGGTTGCACTTTTGACTTCAGCGACAAGAAACTCGAAAAATTGGCCCAGGCCGCAGGCTTCACCAGCATTGACTACCAGAATCATAAGATTCCTGTTGGACGGTGGCCGAAAGACAAGAAAATGAAAGAGTTGGGTACCTTCGTGGGCCTCTCGTTTAGCGAAGCCCTTGATGGCTTCGTCAAGCTGCCTCTGTGTGATATCCTCGGATGGAGCACTGAGGAAATGCAAGTTTTCGCTGCTGAGATGCGACGAACCCTTCTTGGCCCGAAGACTTGGGCAACTGGTTGCGTGTAAGTGGTGGCAACGCGAAGCGATACATTCGCATACTAACTAGAGTTGTGTAGTTTCACGGTCATTGGACAGAAGCCGGAGGGAGCCAGCCCAAAGTCTGATTCATCTTAAGCAAGTTCATTATCCAAGCAGTCTCTTATACCTAGTTTTGATGTTTTCCCTTTTCGTATGCACCTCTTGATGTCCTATACCAACCGTGCTTCATATGATATATCCAAAGAAGCCATGAAATTCACTTGTTCTCGACTGATCCCAAGTCAGTGAGGGTTTCCAGAGCTTGACAGGCTTCGTTCCAAGACTTGTCCCCTGGGTATAGTTGGCTTTTGAGATACGCCCATGACATTCTTTGCACAAATGCCAGTCTCTCAGGGCTTTCATCCAAAGTCTCTCCGGCGTCCCAACCGCTGACTCCTCCGAATCCATGCTTCCCGCCCTTGACACATAAAGACGATTTCGGAGCAGGTGCAAGAGTGTAAGGATCTTGATGCCAGTCTGCACCACGGACGGTGAGATGTGGGCTGACGTCTTCGTCTCCCCAAATCACCAATGCGGGCGTCTTCATGTTGCTGAACTCAGTGTTGTAAAACGGGAGTATTGTGCGCCCGCTCTCCGATATATCTGCGCCACCGGCACCCGTACCTCCAATTACAACGCCTGCCTTGATACGTTCATCCAAGAGAACCGACTTGGTCCCATCGCGGGGATCGGTGTTGGTTGCGCCAAGAAGCAGGCTTGCTGTGAAGCCACCAAGTGAATGACCAGCAACAGCGACCTTGGACTTGTCCAGCCGCCCTTTTAGCAGAGGTACTGCTTCTTCAATAGCGTCTAGCTTGTCGAGAATGAGGCTCATATCTTGAGCACGAGAAGTGAGAAACAAATCTACAATGTTGTCGCCGTTAAACTCCAAACCGAGAGACTTTGAACTCAAGTGCGTTGTTTGGATGACCGCAAAGCCATGGCCTGCCCAAAAGTCTGCCAAAGGTGTGTAGCCCTCAAGTGATGAGAGGGAGTTGCTGTGGCCATGGCCGTGGGAGAGTAAAATGATGGGTAGAGACGATCCCTCTGCAGGAGCCGACACTCGAAGCTGGAGGTTGATCTTATTGTTGAGACGAGGTATCACCACAGGACTGAAGGAAAGTACAGCGGTAGGAGAGACGATTGGCAATTTGGCAGCCAGGCCAATCGAAGCGTGGTGTGGAAAATACATCGCTCTTTCGCTTGTAAATAATAGTTAAGAAAACAGGCAATCTCGATTGGTAAACGATCGATTCCAACATTGATAGTGACCTTGAGGTCTCATTTATACGTATTGTGAAATCCATTTGAACTCCGAAGCCGCCTCGACGAATCAGAGATTGGTTGCTCGAATCGGCTTAGAGGCGAAAATGGCTTGAATCGAATCATCCGGTTGGACGCGCCCGAGGTAAGTAGGCAAAGGGGTTGAGCGACGGCGGAGATAGTGACAAGTTTATCGCCGTGCTCAATAGCTACATGTCCGGATACATCCGCAACGTGTTATAAAACATCACATGGACTCGGGCAAGCTTTATAAGCAATTGGGATCAAGCCAATACAAAGACTTCCATGTTTTTTGATTTTCAACTCCTGTACTGATTGAATGAATGACTATAGATATCCTGAAAATAACGCCGAATGAAGTTGATAATTTCCCAAGGAATAGGTGAGATCAACCCAAGCCCTAGTTTTTGACGATGGTATAGGCGTATGAACCTTGGACGCCCTTCTCTCTGGTGTAATCCTTTTGAGTGGTTGGGCCGCCTCGATAGACATAGCCGAACCAGTAGCGCTTCTTGGGTGTGCCGGAGTTGATGGCTAGTGAGGTTAATTGGTGTTTAATTGGGTTCATGTTAGTGGCAGAGGCATACCAGAGTAGGAGTTGCTGGAGGTACAAGCAGCGAATCCCTTGCACTTGGCTAAGACGTGTTGGGCCCAAGATTCGGCGTCGTATTTGTCAAGGTCGGCGCTGTATCCCTCGATCACATCGCCGGGGAACAAGTTTGAGTTGGCTTGCCAGTTGTTTGGCGCAGCGAGCGGGACCTTCTTGAAGGTTTTCGCAGCGGCCTCTGTCTGTGCCGGCGCGGCAAGGCCGGTGGCAGCAAGAAGAGTGCCGATAGCGAGGATTGAGAACTTCATATTGATTGAGAAAGTTGGGGCGGTTCAATTGAGTATTGTGAAGGTATTTGGATGTTGGTGCTGAAGAAGATGTGCTTGACGACTGCAAACGAGATAGAACAGGTCCTTCTTATAATTATTCGAGCAAACCTTCAGAGGCCCCATTCGCAGCTTGCAACCAGGCCTGCATACCTAATCTCGAATACGGGGAATGATGGCGCTCAATCAGAACGGTTGTCCCGGCGCTTCTGGCCCTGTAAGACATGTGGCTACAGTCGAGGCCCTCGCCGGAATCGCCGCTTACTGACGGGCCGAGGGACGAAGCCCTCTAGCTCTCTCCCCGCGTGTGACCGAGACAGGTCTATTGAAGCCTCAGTGGCTCTGTGGCGTTCATGTGAAGGCCGACACGTTACATAGTAAGAAATTAGGCTTCACCGGGCTGAACGCAAGGTTGCCGAGTGCGAATAATGGCCGCCAATTATAGCGTTTAGACCAGAGCTATTACGGCCATTGGACGGTGTGGCTTTTCCAGATGCGGGGGGAACGAGCCCAAAGGAGAACCGAGCAATTTGAGAAGATGCTTTTCCCCCATTTCTCGTATTCTAGGTCCTTCAAACATGCCTTATTGGGACAGTTGTCTGATTATCCCTGAAGTGGCTGGCTGAGGAAAGTTCAAGGCGTCTGGCTTGCATGGAATACGAAGGTGGAATTGCGGAGGTAACGAATGGCCTTCCTCATTGAGTAAACTCATATGATTGTCCTTCAGTATCTGTTAGCAACATTTTTAGGCATGCCTCGGAAGTGGTCTGGCTTATGAACCCGTCAGCCTGCCGGATCTTACGTTCTGCTACACCTTCAGTCACAGGGCCAAAGACGCAAACAAAGCGATGAGGAAGGGCCTCGGACTCCTTAGCGATATTTTCTCTATTAATGACGTCTAAAATCGAGGTCGAACCAGAAGTGAGCTCCAGATGTTAAAGGAAAACTCTCATTTCTAAATCCAACGTTGACAGATTGGCATCGAGTACTACGGTATCGAGGAATATTCTTGATTTTGTTCAGCTTAGCGAGCTGCCAGAGGCTATCTCTTCGATTCTTCATGTACTCAATATAACTCACTAGGTAATAAAGAAACTAAATCTATTGTCTCCAATCCAAAATTGCTTTCGATTTTTACCTTAATGCCATATGTCCTAGAATTGCACGACCACATGCTGAAACATTCTCGTCAGAATGCACGTTAATCCTCAATGTTCAAACAGATAATCCCATTATGGATTTAACTCATGATTTCAGACTGTAACTTGGGTAACAAACGATGGGGTAGCTTCGGAGCATATTTGCAGTTTATCAAATACTGATCAGCCTGACAATCATGTAAAGGCAACCTCTTCCACTTGACCTAAACGTCTCCCCTGCTCCTTATCAATCTTAATATCTGAAGCGATGCCTCAACCTTCCACCGTAAGCCAGATCTATTGCATAGCATAATGCTGTCGATTCCTATCGCATTGTCTCTCTGTTTGTTTAATTGATGATGGACCCGACTCACAAGCACCTCCTTCTGACTAACCAGTAGCCTAAGTAAAACGAGCCATAATATGTATTAAGATAAGATATAAAAATACTGTATCTTGATTAATTAGCTTCTGTCTTTAATTATATATTTTCCTTGAATTATATACTACATAAACCTCACGAGCCCTACCTAACACTAGCCCGAGAGTGCAAAGAGGGTGCTGGCCAGTCAGCGGGGGGTGCTTGATAGCCACCCCCTTGATGATTAGATTAAATCTCCATCATCTGTTCCTTTGTCCTTCTATGTCTATCACCAAAACCCTCATCTTACTAGGTCTGTATCGATACGCACTAAGTTCCAGCTCTCTTCCTACCTTAGTATGTATCAGCTATTGATGGAGTCACGTTCCTGTTCTCAACTCCCCTCGACGGTCTCATCGGTTCTTCCTATGAAGAAAAGGGGAATAAAAGAAATGATAATTTCCGAGTCAATCAGTATCAATCTTTTGAAATCATCTAGCGGGAAGCCGCTTTAGGTACAGTAGGAATATTATCGCCGGCATACTTTTGTAGTAGCCGCGCAACGGCATCGTGTCCACCTCGCTCGGCACACGATAACGGCGTCCGGCCCCTATAATAGTTAAAATTAGCGTCAGCACCAGCCTCAAGCAGCTGTTGAACGATGGCTTGGCTCCCCCTCTCGGCGGCCAGTGACAGCGGCGTCCAGCCCTCATAATCTTTAAAATTAACGTCAGCACCAGCCTCAAGCAGCTGTTGAACGATGGCTTGGCTCCCCCTCTCGGCGGCATGTGACAGCGGCGCCCTGCCGTAGCAGTCTTTCATATGAATATCGGCGTTGTGTTCAACAAGCAGCGGCACAATATCCTCAACCCCATATTCAAGGGCAGCCAACAGTGGCGTCTGGTTGCTCTTGTCTTTCACATCAATATCAGCCTTGTGCTCAAGCAGGAGCCGTGCAATAGCCTCGTCCCCGTTAATAGCGGCAAAAAACAGCGGCGCCCTGCCGAAATCGTCTTTCGTATTAACATCAGCCTTGCGCTCAAGCAGCAGCCGTACAACAGCCTCATTCCCATATTTGGCGGCATTCGATAGCGGGGTTTGGCCTTTTGCATCCTTGCTTTCAAAGTTAGCCTTGCGATCTAGCAGCATCAGCACAACGGCCTCATGCCCCTTTATAGCGGCATGCGATAGCAGCGTCCGATCGTCCCACCTTGCATCGATGTCGATGTCGGAGGTCTTGAGCAGTGCCCGCATGACAGCCTCGTGCCCTTCAATAGCGGCCCAGGGGAGTAGTTTCTTCAGAAGGTCAGGCCATTTCTGTACCAATAGCTCTGCCACTGCCCCGTCCTCATCATTGAACTCTTTCTTGTCTTTACACTGGAGCAGAAACATTGCTGCATTTTGGTGACCTTCCTTAGCCGCCAAGTGCGATGCGGCAGCCTTGTGCGCCGCGTTAAGATTCGTACTGTCCTAGCAAGCGTCATTATTATGCTCTCATACCCGCTTCGAGCTGCGTTTTGCAGTGCTGTATCTTTGCACTCATCTTCCTTGGACGCATCGGCACCCTTCTCCACGAGCAGCCGCACAACCTCTTCGTTCCTATTCTCAACTGCCCAGTGAAGTGCCGTCCGTCCCCGATTGTCTACGCTGTCGATCTCGTCTTGGATCTTTTCGCTTTTCAGGAACTCCTTGACAATGGCCGTGTAGCCTCTGGTTGCAGCCTCGTGAAGCGGAGTCCTCCCGTCTTTGTCTCTGAGAACACGATTCATTTTTTGGTGCCGCATGAGCCGTTCTGCACACTCGACGTATCCTCCGGCTGCCGCCCAATGCAGCGCAGATCTCCCGAGTCCGTCCTGGGCATTGACAAGGGCGGTCTCTTCGGATTTTATGAGAAGGGATGTGCGCCTTTTGAGCAGGAGATTGGACATTTTCTCGGCGTCTCCGGTAAATGCGGCGAAATGCAGCATGGTTTTCCTATCTTGCTGTCCGTCAGCGGCACTCGTCCATGGCAGCTTCGGCATCCTGATAGTGTTCGTTGATGAGATGAGATGTCTCTCCCTTGTTGGTTTGGTTTACGTTTGCACTGTGAATGGCATGAACGACAACACAATGCGAAGAAGGTGAGATTTCTGGAAGGGAGAACTACCGGAGGGACGCCCTTGTGAGTGCTTCATACTCCTGCGAATGTTACAAAAATCACGCGCTGTGGCTGGCTTCGCATGCACAAAAAGCCAATCAAACCCATGTATACGGAGGGGGTCAGCACTTCCCGTTGGTCGTCTTCATACTTGTCGAATCAGATGAAACATCTCTCGGTGCCCAACTTCGGAGCCTAACTTCAGAGCCCAATATGGGAGCCCTACGGTTCATTTCAATCAACGCAACAAATATTAATCCTCCAGTCCAACGTGGGTTGAGCACTTCGGATGTAACCAACACATCCATTGTCAGGGAAAAGGTCCAATGTTTGCGGCTTGCCTTTACTTGACGTTCTACCTTTCGGCGCTAGCTGCTGCTGGGGACAGTAGCGGCGATCCCCTGCCCGACGACCAAGTTGTCGGCTGGCAAGCAGGAAATCACCACCGCGGCACTTGGGACATTGTTAGCAGCTGCCTATCAACTATCATTGCCTGCACATGGAGCATTCAACATCCCAATGTCCCAGGTCGAGAAGACGGCCAATTTAGTCGGTGGTTGCGGAGCTTCAAATGGATGATCATAACAATACTGTTTCCCGAGTTGATCGTCATCCACGCCATCTTTGAATTCATCATGGCCTTTCAGGCTCTTCGAAAAATGGAGAAAGGGAAATGTGTTGAGCTGCCCTGGTGGCTCCCAAACTCCACATCGTCACCGTTGCGACGATCTCTGCTGAACCGCTTTTCATGCTTGTTATGTTCGTCCAAAGAGCGGGAACCCGCAGACGCCGAGAACCAACCAGTCAAAGATCATTCAAACTGGACACTTACCCATTGCTTCTTCGCGAACATGGGTGGTTTCCGTTATGACGAAGGGGGGTCTCAATTTCCTATAACGGGCCTTCAACTAGCAGAAAACCCAGACCGACTTGAGTGGCAAACGATCACGAAGGAAGATATCCAAGACAAGAGCAAGCGAGACTGGTTCGCAAAAGGCGTCGCTACCTTACAGTTCCTTCAACTCGCACTCTCCCTCATCGTGCGAACGAACCAGGGGCTTGCATTCTCACAACTTGAAACGGTGACGTTGGGCTTCGCAGTCTGCGGTGCAGTGATTTACCTTGTCTATCTCTACAAGCCGCAAAAGGTGGACACTGCAATCTCCCTGAAGCCACGAAGCGAAAGCCCACAGAAAAGATCTTCACAGAGCGACTCGGGAGAGAGAGCATCTCCACGCCCTCTGCTTTTCAAGAAAACCTACGACAGCCTCTGGGACATCTTGATAAACGAGGGGAGTCACCGCGGCACGGCAGATGCGAAATCAGGCGAGCAGAGCCTAGAACAAATACCAAGGATTCCGAATGATAACATTCCGATTTCCGAGAGCAGCGTCGCTCATCCGGGCGTATTGCTCTTAGCTTTGGCATCAGGCCTCTTTGGTGCAATGCACGCGATAGCCTGGAACTTTGAGTTTCCTTCGATCGTGGAGAAGATCCTCTGGCAGGCGGCTACTGTCATCGCGGCTGGAAGTCCGGTTGTCGGCCTGGTCACGATACCCTTAGCACAGTTGACCATCCCTGCCGGTGATCCTCAGCCTTTCATGCAGAAATGTCTTCGCTTGATGAGAGAGTCCTCCTGGAACGTGTCTGAAAAAGACGCAGTTGACAAAGCATACCGACAGCTCGAGAAGCACCTTCTCAATACCGAGCCGCGGGAACGCCGGCCATATATCAGTGTCTTTTCCCCGGAACAGAATCCTCCGCAGGCAGTGGATCTTGCACAAAAGCTGCTCAACTTCTTGAAGATCACAGACCCTTCTATCTATCGAGGGAAGCCACCAGAGGATCTGCATAAAGATAAAATATTCATTCAGCAGTTCCAAATACTGATTGACTTAATGGGGGGAAAGGAGTCAAAGAAGCTCAACGATACAGCCAAGACCAATGTCTTTCCCCAGAAGAACTTGCTTCCCAAGGCTTTCAACCGGGGAATTGTGTATTTGACAAGCATTCTATACTGCGTCTCCCGGCTCTCGTTATTGGCTGTTGCATTCTCGAGTCTTCGCCAGATGCCAGAGTCTGTATATGTGAACACGCCTTGGACTAAGTATATCCCGACATTGGGTTCGAGTGGATAGCATGGACATATACTTCAGCCCTTGTGGTTTTATGACTACTGGTTTTTTTTTCCTACTTCGGTATACTCATCAGGCCCTATGCTCTTGTGTTCTCGGTTTTATTAGAACGAGCAATGGTTACAAACGGGCTTCGCTTATGCTTATCTCGCACGAATAAAAGCGTAGGGTGCCAATAGTATCATGCTTGAGACTTCCTGAAGACGAGTGTGTATTTCAATAATTGTGGTAATACTTCCTTAATGGATCACCGTCCTTGTTTTATGCATCCCTATGGAGGAGAGGAGTCTTATTCAACTTCTAATGCGGTGATCACACACTGACCCAAAAGCTCTAGGTTCGGGTAAAAAGAGAACACATGAATTCATTTCTAATCAAGAAGTTTCAAAATGGGGCCTATCCACGCAGACGCGGTCCATATATATACAGGTGCGGACAGGTAAAGAAGCCAAAAGGTTTCGTAGACGATCAACGCCCACTATAGTCTAGGTCGAGTACTGGGCAACATACGCGACCTCCATCATGGCACCATATCCGTCAAGGGTAGCGCTGTTAGGGTATCCAGGCTACAAAAAGTCAGTAAGTTTGTGAATAAAATGGAATGCAATAACTTACCCAGGCACCGCCAACGGCAACGTTGAGGATAAAGTACATGGCGCTGTGGGCAAGGGTATTCCAGACGGACTCATCACCGATCCGGGAACCAGTGATCTGCTGGAACTGGGTGCCATCCATGTACCAGGTGATAGTCTCTGACTCCCAAGACGAGGCCGTGTTGTCCCAGTCGATTCTCCAGGTGTGCCAGCTCTGGTCGGGGATGGCAATGCTGCTACCGATGCCAGTGCCCTCGTTGCAGATACCGCCGGGGTAGACATCGCAGTGGGCAGTTCCATAGCCCGTTAGGATGCCATCGACAGTCTCAAGGACGTCAAGTTCTCCGCATTCTGGCCACGAGCCACCCTGACGAAGTACTTCTCCCAGCATCCAAAACGCGGGCCAGATGCCCTGCTTGGTCGAGATGTCATTGGTACCGAAGCGGATATACGCCTCGGCTCGTGTCTTCTTGCCTGCTTGGGGCGTGAAGGTATACACACTCTCGACCCGGCCCGATGTCCATCCGTTCTGGGCCGAGGAGTCCTTCCAAGGGACGATTTGTAGGGTTTCGCCGCCGCTGAGCTGGAGGTTCAAATTCGACGAAGAGTAGACCTCGAGCTCGGCGTTGACGTTCAGGTAACCTGTAATGATGTTCCAGTTACCGGTGTTAGGAGAAGCGCCAGCTGATCCTTCGAAGCTATCCTGCCAGACTGTGGTGAAGCCGCTGTATGAGGGCGCGGCGGTAGCGAGCGCAGTGCTGGCAAAGCCGAGCAGGGAAAGAATGGAGTTCTTCGAGAACATATTGCAAGGAGGGGACGAAGCAGTAAAGGCTTAACAGATACGAAAGGAGCGACAAACAAACCGTGAAGTATATACAAGAAGATAGAGACTGGCCCTGATTCCCTTGGAGTCTCTCTCTCTCTTTGGACACAAGATGGGACGAACCGGGGACTTATATACAAGCTTCAATATGGCCTCCTCAGCTCCTACCACCGGGATACCAAGCATCCTGCCATCCCAAATCGGACGCGCCACGAGTGCTAGAGCCGGGATACCGCTGCCGAGAGTCTAGATGGGAGCCTCCTCGCAGGGTCTAGACTGAGGGATGGGACCATTCCAGGGGAAACACCATGATTCGCATTATTGTTTGGGACGGGCAATAAACGCGTTTGGGGGGAGAGTGCACTTGCACGGGGGGCGCACTCTACGTTTCCGAATGTCGCCAACCAACGGCCCGATATTAGATGACCTCGGGGGGCTCCAATGGGATGCCAGGACCGGCGCGCTGCCAGACTTGGGCAAAGTGCGTACCGGGCTTTGGTGATGAGGTGGCGTGGCCAGGCCTATGGTTGCAACGGGACAGCGCGGATGAGGCAGAATCGGTATCGAGACCCTGCTGGTCATTAATGAAGTTAATGAAGCGCAAGGTGCAGAGGTGGTTGAAACGGGACGAGACCGAAGCCCCCAATCTGCGAGTCCATGCGGCTCGTCCGGCTTTTGCTGCCAACAGCGGCACCAGCCCTATATCCAGGGGCACAGGAGTAGTTAGTTACCTCATTCAACTAAGCGCCAGGGGTCTGTCGCGGATAAGGACCGGCCAGCGAGCACCTCTCGGAGTGACTGGCTGGAACGTAGCAGCAGACTCCCCACTCCAATATAAAGGCCCTCGGTGCCCAGAGACAGCCATATTAATTGTCGCCCGTCGAGAGCTTAGTTCGGTTTGAGGCCAGCTGGCGACCTTCCCTCCTCGAGCGCAAGGCCGTCTGGGGTCTTCTCACGTGGCAGCCTTCAGCCAACCATGAGCAGGCAGTGATAGTGCTGCCGGTGGTGTGGCTCGACGTATATATTGCCGGCTGGGCGTTTAATATGTTTGTCGCCTTTGTCGCGGGCAATCCGTCGGCGCCTCTTAAAACGCGTGAAACGGCTCGCTCATATCGGGACCGACTTTGACGGGCTCTCTAATATACGCGGTATATTATTTCTGAAGAGAACCTGTTTTGCTTCGCTTACTTTAGGCAATTTGTGAGTTTGGAGCGAGCCACGTTCAGATTGTTCCGACGTGGACATGTGCTGGCACCTGAGGCGATTGCTGCGCTGTCTTCATCTAGACTATCGATTCGCCCTGTTGCATGTTAACGAGGTCAGGGGACTAACCACCCACTGAGCCAGATAAGGCCTTTATCGGTGTAAGCTTAATGAAAACTTTGGCTGAGTCTTTTCAGAAGTATATTAGAGCACCATTAAGCCGTCAACACGTCGGAGGGTCTGGTGGCGAGTAACGTTTCCAGATTCGAAAACGGCCCATTGTTAACGCTGTCGTTGTCGCAAGCCTTAGCCTTATCTTTCACAAAGAGAGATTGGGGGGAAGAAAGAATATTGATATCAATTAATTTGCACCTAACAACTAATAAGATGTCTCATATAACGTGCCGTCTCCTGGATCCAGCCAAGTTCAATTATCCGTAACTTCACCTCTTCCGACGCTCGGCCGCTTCTCTCTCCAAACGATGCATGGCTTCATCCTTGCGTCTCTTTGAGTATAGAACGATAACAAAGGCAGATAAGGCCCATATGATCATAGTTGCAATGAGCACAATGAATACCGCAAGGACTTTGTACAATATGCCGTCTTGCGAGCCCCAAACTGCGCCGAAAACAACCATCCCGATTGTTCCCATCACGCCAATGGTGGTACCGATCCAGATACCTGTCTTGTTCAGACTGCTGAGCTTCGTGATTGTGATCTTTTCTTCTTCTCGCATTGGCATATCGTTTGTAGAAACCTCCACTAGGAAGGTTGGTCGTTGATACTTCAATTCCGTCCAGAAATGTGCTTTGATGCTTTGCGAATACCCAGGTGCTGCCACGGTTGAGTTCATAGAAATGCCATCGGATACTGTACTCGACAAGGGTGTGTTGTCCGGCAGTATTCCAACTTCATACCGAGGGACTTGTTCGTTGTTTCTCATCTCGTACCAGAGTTTCAAGAGATAGTCTTGCGTTCCTGCATGGCCCGACTGCCGCAGTCGTACCAAAATCGCAAGACTAGTTCGGCCATCTGGAGCTGTCACTACATGAATGAGGCTCGGGGAGGATGATTCCTGTGCCTCTCTTGGGAAAACCTCTTGCACCTCGAAATCTCCGGGAATCTTCTCGATAAAGAACTGTGAGATCGGATGTGCTCGCCTCCCCGCCCGAGGAGATAGGATGATACGTTGCTTGTTGTTTCGCGCAGCCTCCTCTGAAATGAGCGTTAAGCCAAGAGAGGCTCTGAAGTACTGACCGCCCTGCTCTGTAAGAGGGATGCCAATGACATTTGGGAAATCGCGCCTCCAACGACAATCTAGCAGTCCGTAGGTTATATCGTCTTTCTTATATAGAGGCAGCTCCAGTTCGATGCCGAGATTCGTCTCCTTGACAGAGCTGCCCCGGTAATCTGGGTTACAGGGGACAACATCTCGGCAGTTTGCAAAGTAAGCTGGTGACTTGGCAAAGACACCATAAAGTGTATCGCCGGCCTGCTCTTCTTCTTTGTGCCATGCCAACCAAGATTGGTCAAAACTCTCCTTCACGATCTGACTTTGAAGCCTTGCAAAGGCTCCTTGGCCTCCCTCTCCGTATATGAGAGGCATCTGGATATTGAAGATTCCCAGAAGGCAGTAGGCTATGTCTTCTGGCCGAGTTGTCTTCCTTTTTGCTGCCCAAGACATTCTTTCAGCCACAGAGGCGATTTCGAGATCGTCGCCACGGAGGAATCTCTCTGAGATACCCGCCTTTTGGCTGATCATCGCAGAGAGACCTGTCTTGGTCCCAAATAAAGTCCAGTCATAAGAATAAAATTGCACCTCAGCCGGCGCAACAAGCTCTTGAAGTGTCCAGCCTCGTTCGAACCACTCGCTGTTGGTGAAGTCGTCGACGCCACTGGCATCTTGGAGGTATGCATAACAGATCTTGGCCTCTTGATACCAGCGGAACATGGAATTGATGGCCTCTGACAGCTCGGCGCTGCTTTTTTGGTCGATGCAACAAGTGTCAATCCAGACATAGAAGATTCCCTCGCGGCGGGCAGCATCACAACAGCCCAAGATCTTAGCAAAGCCGTGTCTCGTCCTCGCTAAGTTGTTGTGGAAATCTTTGAACGACACCTCCTCGTCGCCCCAGCGATGGCTGAGGATCGCGTACTCGGGTGTTGAGTCCCCGGCGACAAGCTCGATCCGGAGAGTGTTGACATTTAAGAGACGCATTTTGAAACAATGATGATTTTGCAGGGTTTCTGCAAGAAGAGGGCTAGGTAAGAGTACCCATCACTTGATATATAATGCCAAGAATCAGATTCATTGGCGACGCTCTGCAAATTATTTTGTAAGACAACATGAGAGGAACATCGGGTGTTCAGACACAGGCTGAAGGGGGCGCAGGCTGTTATTTCTGTGCGCGCAAGCACTGCGTCAGCCTCATCCATCGTGGGCTGACGTCCAAGACAAACGGCAGATCCCAAAACTGCCTTGTCACCAGATCTAGGCAAACACCGCCCCCATGCCAGGATCGTCTCACCAACATCACAGCCACCGCCAATTAAAGACAGCGACTGATCGCCCCCAAAGTCTAGCGGCAAATCATCGCTGCATGTCCAACTTGAAAACAGTCCACTGCAGCCTAGATTTCTATATTTAATACCTTGGGGTCTCGCAATGACGAAGCGCTCTAGAGTGGCGAAAATTGGTAAAGAAGCATTCGAACGAAGTGCTTCGAATTGAAGAGTCTCAAAATAAATGCAAGAAGCGACTTTTGCTCTTGTCGACAAGATGAGGCCATGAAAGTCAAGCGACTAAGTGGTGTGATCACGTCGCGATTTACGGCATGTGAATAATTTTAATATCTGCATCAATTGGAGTGAGAGATGAGCAGAGCGCTAAAGCTCTCATTGTCAAATCATGGAAATCATGGTTGGCTTTTATGTCTCTCATTTCTAATCGGTTTCCAGTCTGATAGTGAGCTTGTTATTGTACCATCTTCAGAGCGTTCCAGGAACAGTAGCTTATAGTGGTCATATAGATCCCCGTGGAGAGCACATGGCCCGTTGACGTCTCCAGAGATTCAGGTATAGTGCATTTCGTGTGATGTTCGCTGCACCATTGCAAATCCCCTCAATCTTAGTTCTTCGGTGTCTGGCAAGGCCTTTGTAGACGGGGAACAAGTCGCCGGGACTCATTCTACAAGTCTCGGTTCATTTCTAGAACAGAACCGTTCAGGTCTTTTCGCTGAATATCACAGCATTCGTGAGGCCGCATGCTTTCAAGTTCTTCTCCAGCACCCAATGTGTGCCAGATTTGATATGTGACAATCAGGGTTCCCGTTGCGGATCACGCTCCTTCTTTTCAGCCCAGAATCTAAATCCTTTCTGCAGCTTCATGCAGACTAATTACGAATCGAATCGAAATGAGGAAATAACCAGATCCTTGCCCCGGGCCGTAGAGGTTCTCATTCGTGCAAAATTTCACGTAAACCAACAAGAAGGCTCGCAATAGGTCCCAGATTTCAGCTGTGATCTATTCCACATCTCGATGCCCACCTTTCTTCTAATCCAGACCGAAGTAAGCACCCAAGCAAACCAGAGGCTCATAAGTTCATGCAGGTAGACATCTTCAGGGTAGAGGCAGTGGTGTGTTATAAGAGTCGAGAACTTAGCTAGGAAGGACAAGGAACTCACCCATTAACTTACTTGCGTATAAGAATTATGACACCTTGCTTTCTACAATCCTTCTCCTGCAGCAACCCCCACGGTTTTATTAAATATGCCGCAGTCTATGAATCGTGGCTGGCGGCAAGACTGAGTTGTTGTTGGGCCACCAACGCGATGCGAGGCCATAAAGGTGTCGGGCCCGCTCCAGATGCCTTGATCTGACCTTAGTTTTGTCGAACTGCTCGCCATAGCAGCGCACAATAGGATTAAACCAACAGGCTTGGCATTAGAGTTGAATTTTAGCTTATATTCACAGTCAATAGTCTGACACCACGCAGGAAGGGTGGTTGGTAGCGTTGCAGAGAGTGAAGATAAATTGACGGCAATTCCGCCTGATCCTTACTTATACCTCTCTTCATCCGACGTTAGAACTCTTCGAAACATCAACTCGGCCTCAGATCTACTCTTTAATTGAAGACGATGCTTCTCCGGGCCTTTGTCTCCTTCTCCGCCTTTGCGGCCAGCGTCTTTGCCCATCGCACTCACCTCGACGATGGCACGCACCTGTCCATCGCTACGGCCTGGGAGTTCCCCGATCCTGTCGTTACTCGGTCTCTCCTCATCACTTTCGAGTGCCCTTCTGTTGCTTCTTACAGCAAGGTCACCCTTAACGAGACATTGTCTATCCAAGTCCTTGTTGCAATCCCCAATATTACGACCCTCTGGGACTACCGTCCGTCTCTCTGGGCTATCGGGACGACCGTTATTACCCCCGAAAACTATCAGACAGATGCCAATCGCGACTCTACCGGCATACCAGAGGACGACACTTTCAAGCCCACCATTCCTAGGGGCTTCAATGCTGTCGAGTATGCCAGTGCGAGCAGCGGTGCGTTCGTCGGCTTCAGCGAGGAAGGGGATGGCGTTTCTGGATACGGCATCCTGTCTGCAAACATTACTCTTAGCGCACCTGGGGACTTGTACTTCGCGCTTCAGCCCATAGATAACCGTCTGGGCCGGGCGTTCATCGCGCTTGGCACGAAGGAAGATCACAATGATGAACCAGGGTCTACGGATGAGTTCCAGCGAGCGGCTTGGTTTCAGCAGGGCGTGGTCCCCAATGTGGGCAATAAATGCATTCCTTGGTCTGCGTAAAGCAAATAAGAAGTGTGAGCAACTAGATCTCTCATAGCTGAATTGGGCGTTCTGGCTTGGAACTCATCCAGCCCAGGCTCGGTTTGCTACAACGTCTTTCTCAAGAGTCTTTGTCGGGTAATCGGTAACTGTTTCGTCCACCCCTGAGGTCGTAGACTTGGATTCGCCACCTGAGAGAAGTTCGTTTGTAGAAACGATTAAACCCGCAAGAATAATATATATAGAAATTTACAAGGTTTATTGATCTTGTTCACTGCTTCCTGTTTTGTTCTAGCATATGCGTGCTGCTCCTGCAATGCCTGATGGACCATCAGGTCTCTGTGGCCATACCTAAAGCTGGTGAGAAATGCGAATGCAACACAGCTAAATCCAGGCGACGAAGCCCGCGACTGTATCCTTCGGGGTGGAACCTGAAGAGGGCGAGGCAAATCGCATTCAGTGCAAAAGGCCAGATATGATGACTGGGTGAGCCTGTGATGTAACCCTTCTCGTTCTGGTCCTCCTCGGAAGCATACTGTAGTATTCCGGAACGCATACTCAGACGAGTTCTATTCGGAGCGAAACAGGAAGGCCATGAATCACTCAGTCCGTTTGAAGACCAGGAGGGCAAAGTACATGTATGGAGAGAGAATGGTTTTCGAGGATACAGCTAGCCGAAGTCTTCGGAGAAGCTGAGTATCAGGTATTACGGGAAGAACGGCACTTGAAATATGACATGCAGAGGTGTCTGAGCTTCAGGTATGGATACCCGGCGGCCGTCTTCAGGCCCTGGCTGGTACCCCGGATAATTAGATTTGAGTTACTCAATATCTGGGGGTTCAGTAGTGTTTGTCTGTTTGTTTGAGGGAGAACCATGCTTTAGGAACACTCAGCAGTTTGACTAAGGGGGCTTTTTTTTTCTCTTTTAAGAGTGATCTTGGTAACTTAGCAAAGTTTCAACTGTCTGACATGAAAATGGCTGCATCACGGCATAGAAAGATCTTTCGCTGTATCGGAGCATACTTTTCGAATCTCTTTGCAAATAGTTATCTCGCAGTTATTCCGTAATGGCGCATAAGGATTGGTCATCATCTCCGTATATTGCAACGGAGTTGTGGCAAGCTCCGCTGGTGAAAGGTATTAAAACACCATTTAAAACACATTGTTTGCTATCAATGCGCATAACTTTATTGCAGGTAGTGTTTTATAAGGTCCAAGCGCTATAGTGGCCAAAGCGCACCCTCCTAGATTGGTGGGATTGGCCGACGATGAAAGCCAGGGCCCCCAGGTCTGCCATGTGATCGCGGGCAATCCGAGGATCTAGCCACCTGTCAGACGCAAAACACCGGCTCTTCAGCGCAAAAGCCTCCTGCCTGAACTGCCACTCGATGCGACGTCCCTTGTATCCGGAAGCAAGCTGAACACACGCACTTATGCCAGGGGCACGGCCTCTCAGGGGTTAGTGTGGTCGGGGCGGCGGACATGGCTTCGCTCCCACCCGTCCCGTTCTTCGGTCGCCCGCAATGGGTGTCTGTCCGCAACAGAAACGGGGGCAGTTGAGACCGGTTCTGTCGAAGGTTCGGCAGAAGGAGATATATATGTAGTGCCGGCTTGGCTTCATACCGTGTCCCACGAAGCAACCAGCAACCAACCAACAACACTCCACGTGCCGGATGTTGGTTTGAAGATTGACGAGTGCCTGACCCCATCCCCGGCTCTGCCGGTTCCTGCGGCTCTCCAGGGGCCTCCAGTGGCTACTCTAGCGGATCGCTAGTGACATATGATGCGTCAACTACTGCAGGCCTGGGGAGACTGCCACCCATTCTGACATTAGTCCAGGAAACTATACGTTACGGCATCGTGCAGCCGCTGTTCCGTGGCTGCTCGTCGGCCGTTCTGCGTGCCCCTGGGGAGTTGCTAATCCCCGCGGGCCCGGACGAGGCGCTCGACTATCTGAGAGGCGCGTCGTACTGGGAAATACGATCAACGGCGTTCAGCCTGCTTCGGAGAAGGAATCAAGGATTCGGCCGACCGTCGAAGTCTAAATCGCGGGCCTGCAACTCCTCTAAGTAATGAGCAGCGCATGCTATAAGAAGCTCTATCGATAGTCAGTCTGACACGTCCTGAGACAGGTTGATCCCGGGGCGCAGGGGCGTCATCATCTGGTTCTAGCACTTAGTTGCAGAGCACGGCTCCAGCTGCTTTTGTCAACCATTTGTAAGTACGCACAAGTCCGTACGGAGAACTCCATCGTCCGTAAAATGAGATGCTGCCAGATGAGAAAATGCTATCGGGGTGGAGTTGATTCGCAGCGCGAAGTGGCGACCTTTTTATCTAGCCTTACTGAACCGTCCTTAACAGGGCGGGTTTCTGGGACGATCCGCCTGAAGAGGAGCCGAAGAGAAAGGTTGCCGTTAGATGTCCATCCAGGTGGGCGTGAGGTATGATCCGTTGCCAGGATGCGATATCCAAGCGAGGGAGCAGTTTGCAAGTTCGGAACGGAACTCAAACGCTTGCCACTCAAGTTTCCCTTCGGTCCCGTGTTCTGAAGCAGAACTGCCTCCTCCTAGGGCAGAAGAGGGGGCGAAGCCTTCCAGTCTTCGTCTCTGGCAGTGGACCAACTCCACTGGCTAGAATACTCCGCGACGATGGCTAGAGGCCCCCTCACAGCTCCCCCTTACCGAGTCAGGTCTGCAAGTTCCCCGATAAGAGGCATTTATGGAGTATCTTCATGCAACCCAAAGGTCGAGAAAGGTCGCCTACAAGGCCCATGTAGTGGCGTCGCAGTGCCGCTGCGGCTGCTACCACAACGATGCCGCAGTGACAGACAGCCCCCTAACTTATAGCGACCATTGCCAGGGGCATGGCTCCTTCGCGCGGCCACGCTCGGCTCCGTTGCAGCTGCTCCGGCATGTCTTCGGATCACGGTGGATGACACGTCCAGGGGATGACTTGCGTTGGTCGTATCGCTGACCTGTCGTCCCAACTGCGTGGGAAGCTATCGGCCAAAACACGTTGCTTCTGCCGATCAGTTGTTGGTCCTTCGTTCCTGAGGCCCAGCATAAGCGTCCCACGGCTTCGGTAACAAAGCATACATACTTTCGTATACTCCGTACATTCGCGAACGGTCCTCTTTTTCCTCCCCCTCTCTGGGGTCGGATCGACAGGGGATTTCCAGCTGCCAGCGTCGTCAGCCGCTGACTAGATGCGCCCGGCTGCTGGATTGAGGAGGTGGTGGTGTGTCCAAAACTCTCGTTCGCCGCAGAAGAGGCCCGAGTCAAAGAGGCGAAGAAAAAAAGCAGATGATGGGTGGGTGGCAGGGGTTGATCCCTGCCGGGTTCGCGTGCCCATGCACCCGCAGGACTGGATCTTTCTAACACCTTGACACCCCGGTCAGCAGCCCAAACCTCCAGGCCAGATGCCCGGGATCATGGTAAGTTCGCTCCAGAACAGCGCAAACGGCTTCAGTCCGGTGTGGGCCTGCGAACCCATCCCGAACGACCTGGCTCCCGGACTTCTGCTGCTCTGACTGTCGCTGCTCTCCAGATTGGGAGGGGATCGTCGTGTGGGACTTCTGGACCTGCGAGAGGATTTTGGGGGGGCCGGAGACGGTCATCGCTCAGGCCATGGGCACAATGGGCTCGCAGGGGTTTCGTATATATTCTGATCGAGCTCCACGGCCCGCCTCCGTCCCCTGGTCGTCGACGATCTCTTCCTCTGTTGATCAGTCAGTGCTGTGAATCTCGTCGTGGGAGTCAAACACCAGAGCCTGCCTGCCCGCGTCGACGACGACGACAATTCTACGAGATGAAGTGGGCGGCCGTCCCTCTCCTGCTGGCCTCGGTGCTGGCTGTGCTTCAGCCGGTGGCCGCGGCCGATTCTTCAGATGCCGTGGGCATCCTGCGAGGGCTTCCTAGCTGTGCGGTACGCAAACTCCCGGATGCTTGGCCGTCAAGCGTGTGGTTGTCGTTGAAGCTTGTCCATCGAGTCTTGGACTTGGCGACGGAATCATGGGGATGCCAAGAACCAATCGACTAACATGACTTTTCTGCAGAGCACTTGCATGAGCGCGGCCCTCGCCAGCTCGCCCTACAACGCCACAGATCTTGCTGGCATATGCACAAACGCGACAATACTCGGCGAGGCCACTCTGTGCCTGGCTGAGAGCTGCTCGGTCAAGGACACTCTGAGTACGAAAGACTACAACTGGAATATTGAAGCAAATACTAACCAGAAACTCTAGCGGCAACCAACGCAACCGAGACCAACTGCGGTGCACCCGTCCGCAACAAGTCGCCCATCTTCGTCGATGTCAGCATCATTCTCGGTGTCGTCTCGGCGGTCTTCATCGTGCTTCGAATTGGCTCCAAGTTCGTCATTAGAGGCTCGGATTTCGGCCTCGACGACCTCTTCATCATCTTTACCTTCTGTATCGGTCTGCCGTCCACCGTCATGAACGTTCGCGGCACAGCCGGCCATGGTGAAGGCAAGGATATTTGGACCATTCCGTTTCACGACATCACGACCTTCGGCCTCTTCTTCTACATCCTCGAGGTCTTCTACTTTGCGCAGGTGTCTATGCTGAAGATGTCGCTGCTGTTCTTCTACCTACGTATCTTCCCCGGCCCCTCGCAGAAGGTTCTATGGGCGACCGTCATCTTCAACGCTGTTTTCGGCATCGTTTTCGTTTTCATGGCTGCCTTCCAGTGCCATCCGGTCAGCTACTTCTGGACCAAATGGGATGGCGAGCACGTCGGAACCTGGTATGTGCCACGTTAAATCAATCTCTTTGCTACAGCCTCAGCTAATAAATATCTAGTCTCAATGTCAATGCCATTGGTTGGGCCAATGCTGCCATTAGTATTGCCCTCGATTGCTGGATGCTGGCCATCCCCATGTATAACCTGCGAAAACTCAAGCTGCACTGGAAGAAGAAGATTGGTGTCGCAGCCATGTTCATTGTTGGAACCTTGTAAGTTGAGCCCCTGAATGCTCACACTACCAAGACTAACACCAGTCAAAGCGTCACCGTTGTCAGTATCGTGCGTCTCCAGTACCTTGTCAGCTTGGGTAGCTCGACAAATCCCACCTACGATCAGGTCGATGTCTCTATCTGGTCCACCGTCGAGATTAACATTGGTATTGTCTGCGCCTCTATGCCCTCGTTGCGAATCCTGCTTGTCCGATTATTTCCCGTCCTCGGGGGTTCTTCCAACGACTCGAGCAAGTACCGCAAATATGGACAATATGGGGATGAGTACGGTGCTCGGAAATCTAAGATTGTAAGCCGAAGCCGGGCGCTGGTAGAGCTTCCCTCTCGGGGGGACTCAGTCGAGACGCCCGACCACGGCGGCATCGAGATGAAGAGGACGTTCCGTGTTCAGTATAGCGATGGAGACGAGGCCAGCTTGGTCCAGCAAGGAGGCCATTTCGGGACCAACAAGGGCATGGGGGTGGCTGTTAGTGGAACGAGTCAGAGCGAGGTATCTTTGTAAGAAAAGGGGCAAGCTACTTTGTTTTCGAAGCCGAGTTTTAGTCCGACTTTTTTTGGGAATGCAGCTCGGCGTCTTCTTGAGATGAGATGATCCATGACCTTGGCGTTGGTTCTGCTAGGATAGTATATTAATCTGATAAAAGTAATGGGCTGATGCCATTGGACGAACACTACATACATGCCTCACCCTCGCTGGATAACCTAGCCCTGTCTCCAATATCTTGGGAGGATCTCCTCATCTCGTGATTGTATGCGATCATGCTCCAACAAACAGCGAATTCAGGGTTCAGTTGCGCGCAAGACCCAATCAACCCCGGATCATCGTGGACGGGAGCACATCCCGTTATCCACGTGGGACCAGGAGGTCCACGAGGCGTTGTTGGCTGTATCTCCCGATTCGTGTCAACACTCGCCAGAACGCTCCAGAACGTAGGGAGGGCCCGTATCCCGTCTCCGAGCCGCTGACCGTTGAACTTTACGGCAGTTATGTTTCAGGTTTATCCGTCTAGGTCATTCAAGAAGGCGTTCTTCTTGCGAACCAACAGCCGCATGCAATAGAGTCTCGGCGTTCCGTGATTCTTCTAGATCGCGGGCCCTCTACCAAGATGACGCGAGGCTCAACACCAAGATGCTGCGGGGATCCCTGGACTTGCGAGCACCTAGTTGGCTCTGTCTTGTTTGTGGTTCCACTGGGCGGTTAATCTTTCGATCTTTGTTCATCGCTTACAGTATGTCAACCACGCCAACAGCCGAAGGCCCTTCCCATCCTTGTGAGAAGCTCGGTCATCTTTCGCCCGCCACCTCGTGGCAGACCCTCTCCAAGCGATTGCGGGACTCGGAACCGGTGGTGTGAGCCTCTTTCAGGGTAGGGCTCTCAGTGGAGGAAATGAGCTCCGCAGACAGATGGAGCTCGACAGGCGATAGATCAGTTGCTCTTCTTAGGGCGCAGATTCTCTCATGCAGGAGGCCCCTCTGTCGGAAGATTGCGAATTGCGTATGCTCGCGTCTGGTTCTCCGTCGACTCCGCCCACATCCCGTACTATTGGAACTGCTCTGTATAAGGCTGGTCTAGCCGCAGCGATAGCGGGCGAGAAACGTCTCGACAACTGCAGTCCGGCTTGTCGGGGAATATCCGGTTTCTAGAAGCCGGACCCTGTCTCTATGCAAAAGTCTGGAACTACCGTGGTCTGAGGTTCGAAGGGGGGCGGGCGCAGAATTCTCCGCTTCATGTCGCATCGCTGAAAGAAGCGAAGACGGTCCAGCCATGAGCTAGAGTATTTCTCGCTTGTTCGCCACGCTTGGTTGACAAATTCACAACGACTACGACCTCGTTCTAGTATGCGATAACCCTGGTAGAGGCGCCACACATAGTTCCCTGGCAATTATAGAGAATTTCGGCCGAGCTCGGATCACTGTCCTCGCTTGAGACCCTGCCAAGACCGGGCCAGGATGTAACCAAAGGACCGCGGCATCACCTGGTTAGGTCGTTTAGAGCGAAAGCCTGTTTTGCCTTAATGGCCAACTATACCGAGTGAATTATCGACGACCTTTTCCGGCTCAATTCAATGTCGCTCCCCGGCGGTGCTCCTGTCCCTTGCATCGGAGGCGTGGCAAACACCGAAACCCCCAACGTCACCTGACGATGCAACCCCGGAGTTTCGACCTTGTTAAGGGTATGTTTGCATATGTGAGAACGTCTGTGCATCCCCAAAAACAGACTCACATTTGTAATCTTCGGAATATCCCACCTCTGTATGCTCGAGTCATGGCACGAGATCAGCGCTGTGCCTACCCTAGACCCCTGAGCGCAATTTGGAGAACTACAGAATACACGTGTATGACATAATAATTGCTTTGTATTCTGTCCCGTATAGCAAATGGCATTTTTGAGGACTTTTTATCACTAATCCGATAAGTTGCCCTTGTCTAAGTATGATGCTCAAGAGTTGTGTTTGTCTTTAAGTTGATTTACTTGATGCATGACCAAGGAGGGGAAATTTACCCCTCAAACCGCGTTCGTCCCTCGAGTCTTGAAAACCACCAAGGAATACTACGCGCGTAACAAAATCATGTTGCAGCTTGCGTCTAGACGTACCGCGCCATCTAACAAGCCATCAACACCATCACTGCCCCTCACAGTCTCAAAACAAACATCCTCTCGCGAAGATAAGAGCGATAACAGATTAGATATCCGTCCAAGCTCACTGGCGAGAGCGACCTTCCCCTAATCGGCCTTTTCGGTGCTCCGCTTCCGACGACTCACGCTATCTTCATCCATCCCGTCCATCTCCACCATGATTCACTATCTCGTATCTTGACCTCTTAACGCGAAGAGATTGACCATTGCGGCGACCCAGACGACGACTCAGCAAACGAAGACACCTCATTCGAGAAGAGACGAGAGGAGGCAGAGAGACCCATCAACGTACCCGGGAATGAGGCCCTGTCACTCTCCTCCTCAGCGCTCCCCCGCCCCCTCCCCTTGACTTGGCCTGGGCGATTCAGCATGGATGAGAGTGAGACGCCTCGGCCGAGGCAAGCCGCCTGCCTCGTGTGCCGCCGCAGCAAGATAAAATGCGACTGGAAACCGCATCAATCGCGATGCCGGCGCTGCATCCAGCTCGACTGTGAATGCGTGCGGCCCGAGTACCATCCCGGCCGGCAAAAGGGCATCAAGAAGTGAGGCTCCGCGAATCCCTGCTCCCCCCGCTAGTATGTGCATCCTTTAAGCTCACAACCCATCTAGCAAGCGGACGGGTCTGGATAAGGCCCTCTATCAGATTGATCAGGCGATCAAGCGCGCAAGATCGGCAGCCCAGCAGACGCCGGAAGATGAGCGCGTGCTGGCGCATCTGAGGGAACTGCTCAATGGCACCGAGTCAGATGACCGGTCCCCAAGCCAGGGATCGTACTCGACGCGGCCTGCGCCGCCTGAGCCAGAGGAAGAGTACTACTCGGGCGAGGAGGGAGAGGAGGAGGATGAGCAGGATCCCGCGTCGATGCCAGACTTCATCCAGCGCACTGAAGAGAGTCTCGCCATTGATGATGCAGAGAACCCGCTGCAGCTGCTTGCACGCGCCTCATACATCCAGCCGTCACCGGATTCTCGTCATGGGAGCTCGCCACAGCAGCCTATATTGTTGTCTAATCGGGGCGGGCCTCAGGAACCCGAGGATGAGATACAGGCCTTCTTTGCACCGGCTCAGGCGAGGCTTGATGTTGGCGCAGAGTATGATCCCGTCACACTGGGCCTCGTCACAGATGACGAAGCCCAGTCTCTTTTCACATTGTAAGATACAAATACTCTCATACCACAGAATCCTTCACTGACACAATCCCAGCTTTCACCGCAATCTAGCACACACACGCTGGGGTCTCGATCCGCGCCTGTACACCATGGACTTCACTCGCTCCCGCTCCGCCTTCCTCTTCACCTCCATCATGGCTGGCTCATCACTCTTCATGCCTAGCGCAAGTGCCCTCTCTAAGCGATTATCCAACCACGCGCGCCACCTCGCGCACCGCGTCATTGTCAACCAGTTCAAGTCAGTTGAGATCGTGCTGGCCTACATGGTCAACGTGCCGTGGATGTTCCCGGGCAAGCACAGCACTGACGACGAGACATGTGCCTACATCTCACTGGCGAACACTGTAGCCACGGATTTGTACCTGCATAAAGTGTTGGTGCCGCCGGAGACGATTGGGCCTGGGGCAGGGACAAATCTGGCGAGAGGGGATTGTCTTGATCCGAGGACCGCGTTGGCAATGGATGGCTTTCCGGATATTGATCCTTGGTCGGAGAGGGGGCGCATGCTTCTACGAAATAGGGAGCGGTGCTGGATATCTTTATTTGTGCTTGAGAGAGGGTAAGTTTCTGAGAATTGGCCGGAGTGCAACAAGCTGACGAGTAATGTAGCATGTCGCTGGCGAGAGGACGGCCCTTCATAGTGCCCATCACCCGATCACTGAAGGATTGCGATAGCTGGCATCGATCTGAATTGGCAGATCCACTGGATGGCCATTTGGTCTCCATGGCAGTGCTGCGAAGAGACTTGGTAAGCTCTTCATGTTGCTTCTTTGGACTCGTAATTGACTCTGCATCAGGATGGACTCTTTGCGACTGTCCGCGCGCTCTGCGACGGGTCTCAGAACGTCTCGAGCGATGGATCACTGATAGCACAGTCGTGAGTTTCCCTCTCATGAGTGTGTCGAGATGGAGTACTAACAGTCAGCAGGATCCAAGGTTCAATAGAGCGATTCTTCGACCAGTGGCACACCGAATGGGGCGTATCAATAGGCACAGGCCGAGGTAAGCAACCCCAACTGCTCCCATCTAACTCTCTCTTCGCACTCTAACATACTTCCAGATCGCCGTCTTCCCCCATACGTTGAGATTCTCGTCACCCATACCCGTCTCTCCATCTACGGCGGCGTCATCAACCATCCCACCGCACCCCTCGAAGTCCGCCGCTTCTTCCACACCGCAGGCCTCTCCTCGGCGCTCAACGTCATGCGTGCCGCCATCCACGGCGAATCCCAACTGCAGTCCATGCCCAACAACACCGCCATCATGATTTCCTTTGCTGCCTGCTTCGCCCTAACGCTGAGCGCCTACGCGACCGGTGGCTCAGCCCTTGCGCCCAGCGTGCGCAACCTGATTGACGAGACCGCGGGCGTGCTGGAGCGCATCGGCATGGTGACGGAGCACCGCAACGGGTTGTCCGTCCTGTACGGCAAATACTTGCGACAAATTGTCAAACAGGCGGCCACGAGCACTGTACCGGGCAGCATGCTCCCACCGCAACAGCAACAGCAGCAGCCCCCAGCGCCGATTTCAGCAGCAACGACCGCTACGGCACCGATTCAGGAGGGCCCGCCGATGATAGAGGCGCAGACAGGATTCCTCGATCATCAAACCTTGTGGCCGGAGACGCTGCAGTTCTCAACCATGTCGGACGATCAGATCGTCCAGGTGCTCAACCAGCCGGGCAACGAGATGGAGCCATCATTTGGAGGATTGTCGTGGGATGATATGACGAACTTTGATTGGTTGTATTGGCCAGAGTTTGGTGTATAGATAGATCTTTGATGTAGTTCTTGGGATACCAGCAAATTAGCACCATATTAGTTGATGTCACTTCGATTCCAACTTAGCAATCATACTCGTTCCATATATGTTCGACTCAACAAATCAAAAAAATCTAAGTTCTTAAAGAGGTATTTTGCGTTTAAATTGTCGTGTTATATGAATAGAACCCCTGTCCTGATTTCAATCCGAGTTTGTTTTGAAGCAACATTTGTTCCAGGAGCTGTCTCGGCTCTTTTGGAATCCCATTGCGCACTCTCGCATAGTGATTCTCAATGTCCAAAACCACATCAAGTCCTACAACATCCATTTGCTCACAAGGTCCTTTTTGCGTGTGGAGAACATCTTTGAAGATGGCATCCACTTGCTGAGGAGTTGCGACATCCTCAGAAAGCAAAAACAAAGTTTCACGTTTGATGGCGGCCCAGATCCTAGTGAATTTCATGAGTTCTCCTCAAAGATGTGAAAAGGAGCTTCAAGGAGCAATCACCTGTTGTATATATAGCCCATAGACGATCTTTGAACTATGTAAGGCGAAAAACCATGAGAACGCGCCTCTTCTGCAACTAACGAGAGCACATCTGGATTAGTATTGCCGGACCCCATGATTTCCACAGCTGTGCATAGTTAGTCAGGTCAATAACAAAAAATAAACTCATTTTAGACCATACCTGCTGTCTCCGGAGGCCAATCTGCAGGAAGAATTAGGCACATGTAACAAGTTGAAGAGATGAGGGAGGTATTTCAAAGCACGTACATGAATGGAGGCTGATATATCGGTGGTAGTGCTTGAGGTCTAGTCCATCCAATAGTTCTTGGATAGTGTAGCTGCTAGAATTCGAAGCAATGATGACTTCACTGTCGGCCACATCATGCAATTCCTGAAGCATTTCCCTCTTCAATTGGGGAATCTCAGGTAGACACTGAAATTCTCTTAGCTTTCCGTTTTTTATTTACCGATAAATGTATTACCTCTATGATCAACCACGACTTGCTCTTTGCCATAGGCAAAAGCTCCATGAGGCCAGGGATCACAGGCCCCCATTCATTAGCATCTTGTGCATCCTGCGGCCACTGCTTTCGAAGACTGCGAATCTCCTCATCCGCGTTATCTAGTTGTTTCTGCTGCTTATCGAGCATATATACAGTGCGACCTCGTCTTGACCACTGAGAGCCGTTTAGTTTGGGTCTTATACCCCTCAAAGTCATTGCGGAATGTTTACCATGAAACCTAGTCGCCGACCTTGAGCGCCGGCTCCAAGAATGGTAACAGCCCGTTGCGTTGAAGCCATGCTGACGTGAGTAACTAAGTTGGGGAAATGACTACACTAACAATCTTCAAAAGCTTCCATGCCCAATAATAGCCAAAGTGGTAGCAGGCTTGGGCCTATCCTAAGTATAGTATCATGGGTCTTATTCCCTATTTGCTGTTGGCGAAGAACTAGCGGAACACGTTAGCACTTCACAACCACGGCAATATGATTCGGCTCGGCTCTTGGAGCTTGGTGCTTTCAATTGGGCAACCCCATAAGCGAGAATCAAATACACGTACCTCGGCAATACTTCCCCTACAACTCTATAAACTGACTTGTCAGCTCCCAACGCTAACACTGCGTCAAAATGCTGAGGCAAAGACTTCAAGTTGGGCGACGGGCTCGAGACACTCATATCGACACAATACTGGGAATCACTGAAGCAAAATAAAAGGGACATTCGCCATTGTTCTATCGATGGCGGCGGAAGTTAACTATCTACATGCATAACTTCTGAAACCCGATTCTATCGAGTCTTACACTACTTTTAGGTATATTCTATCTGGGTCCTCTAATCTTGGCAAATTCATAAATCAGGACCCAGTTGCTTCCCGGACACTGGGTGCCCTGCGAGATCGCATGGGGTAAGCCCGGTGGGTGTTCAGGGGCTTTGCCTTGGCACGTATTAACGATGCAGCTCCAGCACACTGAAAAGCAACAGCAGCGCCCACAAAACAAGCCGTGGAATGCCGCCTTGGTGTAGTCTACGGCAAAGTCGAGGCATTAGTTCGAGCTACGAAACCAGGGAGGTTGAAAGGGAAAACCGGCTGGTCGCCGTGAACTCACTCTTCCGGCATTTGCTACAGGCCACCTGCGCAACTGGCATGAAGTCTTGTCGCCGCACAGTCAACACGTAGATAGCGTCTTTATGGCGGTGGTTGACTCTGCGAGTCTCGGTGCACGAGGCGCAGTAGATGAACTGCTGACATCCAGTCTTGACGCAAAAAGTTGCAGGCTTGTCGTATGCCACCCCTAGCGGGAATCTGGTCAGCGTCGTTCCCGTACCTTGCGTAATAAGAGAAGAGAGGAGGTTTCTAGGACGTACGGAAATTACACTGCTTGCAATTTGCCAAGATGGACCTGGTTGGGAGCGTGTCGGGTTGCTGGACCGAGCCATTGAGGCAACGCTGCTTGTCACATGTTCTGTAATGGGAGAGACGTAGAACCTCCAGGAGTCTGGGACTGATCTTCCAGAGCATGTCAGGATTTCTAGTGACGATCGATGTATCGGCGTTGGTGTGTTCGTGGTAGTGCCTTATTCCGTCCTCACGATCGAGGTCTGTTCCAAGTAACATATTAGCGAGATAACAGAGCTCTCCATTGCCTCATGAAACTTACCGAGCTGACATGTCGGGCACCAAAACCAGTCTCTCTTCTTATCAGTGATGGTTGGGTCAAATGTGATGGCCACTTTGATAAACATGTGCCAGTGCTTGTCTTTGCTCCGTTTCTGCTCTTTCGGGTTCTTGCTGTCAATGATGCTCTTTTCTTCCTGCTTCAGTCGCTCTAGTGTTGCCGCTTCGTCCTTGAAGCACTTTTCACAGAGCCACTGAGCAACGCCGAGCTCCATCTCGCAACCTAGGCACCAATATACATGCTCGCTGGCCTCTACGCTGCATGATGAAGATATGGTCAGTTGAGTCAGACAACCGGAGATGGAACATAGCATACGCATAGTGACACCGCTCACAGTGAGTAATCACCGTGAACCTGGTGTCAGGACACGGGCAGGGATTGACACTCCACTGGTCCGAGACGTGCCAGTCCTCTGGGTAGATAGCCTGTAGTGTGATATCCTGGGATAGCGTGAGCTTCTTCTTGACATGTAAAGCAGTATGCTCGACAAAGAACTTCTGCAGTGCAGAAGGGCTCAGGAAGCACTTCAGACAGAGGGCATATCCGCACGGCAGGCTTTCGCACTCCAACCTTGCTTTCGCCACACGAGAACAGGCGCTGCACGCCGGGATGAAGTCTCGCGACTTGGCAACATCATCTGCTCGCGCTATACTCTTTTCCTGCAATCGTCTATCCGTCCATTCTAAGAGCAGGGTTCGGACGCGAGGGCCTTGATGCACGGCGGTGTGCGACACGCTGCAGCTCGGGCAGAGCCAGTACATACATTCCGAGCAGATGAAGCTATTTGTGGTATATCGAATCCCTGGCAAGGAGTATCTCGTTAGTGTCGATAACTCCTGCTGATAGCTCCTTCTTGAAAGACAATGCTTTACATACCGATCTTACACATTTCGCACCACCTGGCACACTCGTTATACTGATACACCCAATCGAGCGGCAAAGCCGCGAGCGCACCCTCACTGTCGGCAGGGTCGACGTCCGCATCTTCAAGATCCAGCGCCAAGAGGTCATCTGACACGTCTCTCTGCTCGTCTACGACTAAAGATGGCAGCTGGGTTGCGCCGGAAGAAGGGGCCGGAGCCATGCTGGGACCCGGAGCCCTGCCAGGCACTAACCCAGGATTCATTCCGGGAGCCGGACTTGGGAATGACTGCTGAGGGTGGTATGGAGAGGTGGCATACGGAGCAGAAACGTAGTAAGGGGACGGACCAGGCGGCGGCCCGTTTTGCTCTTGGTATGTTGGTGCTGGCTGTCCATAATATGGCATTGGCGGTGCTTGAGAGACGTGTCCGACATATTGAGGACCGACTACAGGCAGCGGCTGTTGCGGCGCTGGACCTTGCTGGTACTGTTGCAATACTGGACCCTGCTGATATTGTTGAGCTGGCCTGGCATCGGGCTGTCTCGGTCCCTCAGTTCTGCCGCTGAGGGCTGCTTTGAGTTTCTTGAAGACTGGCATATTGAGAGATGGAAAGGCACACTCGCCAAGCCCTCCAGAGATGGGAAATTCGCAGACTTCATCTTGTCATATTAGCCAGTTCGAGGCCCTCAGCCGCACCTGGTCAGCTGACGCATTATTGACCAGCTGATATAAATGTGCAGGATAGATGCAGACGCTTTTCCCAATCTCGACCAGCGGTTCAGCCACAGCGCGCTAGGTGATGATATTTCAGTTGATTATTGGACGAGCATCCCTGATTTCTCGGTATCCATTGCACTGCATCCTGCAGCTTGCCAATAAATGGCATAATGGCCAGGCAGAAGGCTGTTCCAGACAAGTCGAGCGCCCGTTGGGTATTATAGCGTGGACATTCGCCCAATAACCAGGCGTTGGTTTCAGCTCTGCTCAGCCGCTTTTGCTTCGGTTCCCCTCACATACAGGACCTCCTCTGCGCTTCACAGACACCCCGCGCGCCAGCAAACGAGTGAAAGAAGAAGAGAGAGACGGGGCAAAAGAGAAAAAAATGGCAGAGAATTCCCAGCCAACTCAACCATCGCTGTATTCAAAACTGGCAGCTGGCAAGATTCGTCTTATAAGACTGGTGAAACAGCACGATGACACTCTCAAGGCTTTCCTGGAGATCAAAGCCTTGGATACAAAACCGCAGTATGAGGCATTATCATGGGTCTGGGGCTCAAACGTCGAAGAGCAACAAAAGATCAGCTTCCCCTTGATGAGCAACGGCCGCGAGTACCCGTTCGAGATCCTGCCCAATCTCCACGAAGCCATCACGCACATCATGGCCAAGAAAGAGATCGAGACAGAGTGCTTTCTGTGGGCCGACTACATCTGCATAAACCAGGACGAGAAAGCCGACAAAGGCGACAAGAAGATCCAACTGGACCAAATGGGTAAAATCTACCTCAAAGCCCAGCGCGTGCTCGTTTGGCTCGGAAAGCCGCCGCCCGGCCGCGAGCCCATCGCCGAGTGCATGAAGCTTCTCCCCCTCATCGTGAGCACAACAGCATCGCTCGCCCGCACCGCCGGTCCCCGGGCCGATCCGCGCGGCATCGACGGGGTGCCCGAGATGAACCACCGCGTATGGGCTATCTTTGCGGCCCTCGTCCGCAACTCCTGGTTCCGCCGCATGTGGACATTGCAAGAGGCCGCGCTGGCCCGCGAGCTGGTCTTCCTGTTCGGCCTGGAAGAGCTGCCCTGGGCCGACGTCGAGGCCTACGTCAACGCGTACGGCCAGCTACCGCTGCTTCGCGGGGATGATGATGCGCGGGACGATGCGCGCGAACCCGACGCGCAACCGTGGCGCTGGCACCACGCCATGATCATCAAGCGGTACCGGGCGCGGGAAGAGAAGGGGATGCCGGTGGACTTCGTGCACCTGCTGATGACGGGCATGTACAAAGAGTGCACGTACGCTCGCGATCGAGTCATTGCAGTGTGCGGCCTGGCGCGGGACGTGGTCGGGAAGCGGATTGACAAGGGCGGCGACGTGCGGAGTGTATATCTCGATGCCTTCCGGCTGGTCGTGGAGCTGGACCCGGAGCTCCGGCTGCTGAGCTTCCCGTTCGAGCGGGACCGGCGCTTCGGCCTGCCGAGCTGGGCGCCGGACCTGGCCCGGTGGAACGGCCGCGATCCGCACAGCCAGTGGCACAAGCCCCGGGCCGGGAAGGCGGATGCGACAGTCCTTGAGAACGACCATCTGCGTGTCCGCGGCATGGCGCTGGATCGAGTGGCTCGTATTGGCCACTGTCCGTTCCCGGGCTTGGACATGGAGGATCCGGGGCGGCGGCGGCGGCTCATGGCAGCCTTTTACCGGGAGAGCCTGACACTGACGCAAGCAGCAACCGTCCAGCCAGATGCACACTGGAGGACGCTGATCCAGGACGTGCAGGACAAGCATGACTCGTTCAAGTCTGCGGATGCTCAGGTTGGGTATCGCTACTATCTGGTAGAGGCGAAATGGGACAAGTTAGACCCCAGAATCCACCAGACGGCTGAGCAGCAGCAGAAGGGTGCCGTGTATTTCCACCATCTCTTGCATGCATGTCAACGCCGCAGGTATTTCCGGTCTGAGCAGGGCACGGTTGGGCTCGCGCCAGAGACGGCGCAGGTCGGTGACATTATCTGTGTCTTTCAGGGCGCTGGTGTGCCGCACGTGCTGAGACGGAACCTCGACGATGATAAGGGCCGGTCGGAGACGTTTTCGTTCATTGGGGACTGTTATGTCCACAACTTGATGGAGTCCGAGATGGTGGACAGGTATGACAAAGAAGTGACGGGATCAGGCATCGGGGGCCCGGGCAGTGACAATGGTAAAGGACCTCGGTATTTTGAGATTACATAGGCACCTAGTATTCTAAGTTTTTTGTCTTTTGGGTAAGATGGAAGCCAAGTCACCGAGTCGCCGAGGTTGTCTTGTGTACATTATGAGAACCCCCGGTTGTCCCTAGCGCTACCTAGTTCATCAAACGCGGCCTATGTTAGTGCATCCAACAACGGTAACCTTGTTAATCCTCCCCTTTCCTTTTGTCTACTCCATCCCTTGCAATAGACTAGTTGTCAAGGTTTGGGGAGAGACTGAGAAGCACAGAAGCCGAGGGTAGTGCATCTTGAAGATCAGGTACTCCAGGTTCATTTAAATGCCCGTCGTCAACCTAGACCGAGGTATCGCGACTTGAATTGACCAATCATCCGCTGATAAATGTTAAGATGTGATGAGCGTCCTTGGCTTCCATCAGCTCAAGAAGTTTCTTATATTATCATGGCTGGCTCTCAATCTCATTCACGTCCGTTACGTATGCGCCTTTGACATCATCAAACTTACAGTTTTCCGCCATGAACAAATCCGGCAGTCGCAAGATTACGACATTCAACTTAGCAGTGCGTAAATAAAGCAGTCAAGTGCGAAGCAGACAGATGACGACTGTTCTAACCCCATCTCATTAGATAGTGCTCGCACTTTGCCTTGGTAGCCTGACCTATGGCTACGCTTTCAGCATCGTATCAACTACGCTCGGTCAGCAAAGTTGGTTCGAATACTTTGACTTGACGCAAGATGCAACAGACCACGCGCGATACCAGTACACCAACCACATCATCGGAGCTATGAATGGGTGTTTCTCCGGTGGTGGTTTCTTTGGAGCTATCTTTGTCGGTTGGGCCTGCGATTACTTTGGTCGCAGGAGGACTCTGCAAATTGCGACTCCTATCGCCATTGTTGGTGGTGCCCTTCAGGGAGGCGCAGTGCATATTGCCATGTTCCTCGTTGGACGCATTTTGGGTGGGTTTGCTGTCGGGATTTTAGTGGTATTGGTGCCCTTGTTCCAGTCAGAGATTGCTCCTCCCGCTACGAGAGGATTCCTCGTATCCCAACACGGTGAGCAGGCCTACTTGAAACACTCTTCATATTTGTGCTTAGACAAGCAAAACTGATCATCCTAGGTGTGGTGCTTGTGGTAGGATACTCGCTGGCAGCCTGGGTTGGCGTAGCATGCTACTATTCACAAAATACGGCTTTTCAGTGGCGGTTTCCCTTAAGTCTTCAGGTCTTATGGCCATTGATCATGCTTTGCCTGGTTCCTATTCTACCGGAATCTCCGCGCTGGCGTAAGTACTCCGTGCTTTTCTTTCCGAAGGAAATCAAGTATTTGCTAAGGTTCGAGGTAGTCCTGATGCAGAATCGTCCCGATGAGGCATGGGCAACCGTGTCAAAACTTCACGCCACAGGCTTGGACGAAAACGCGCCAGCTTTCCATTTTGCTCAAGAAGAGTTTCAACAAATGAAACAACAAGTTTCGCGCGACCTAGCTGCCTGTGCGGACGAAACTGTTTGGACGCTATTTACGAGACCATCCTATCGAAAGCGCATGATCTGTGCCTTCTTCACCATGTTTGGGGTTGAATCGACGGGCATCCTGGTCATATACAGTATTGATTATATCACCTTTTTTACGCCTTCAACGTTGCTGACGAGTTATAGATTACAGTGTATTGCTTTACGAGGGATTGGGGTTCGGGCAAAGTTTGTCACTGATTCTTGCGGCAACCTATGTTTCCGTGGCCTGTTGCGGTAACTACATCAACTCTCTCCTAATCGATAGGCTTGGCCGTGTAAGACTATTTGGTACGTCTTCATGATCGAAGCATCCAACTTCGCACATTGACATTTCGTTATGCAGTGATCGGAATGACTGGCTGCTTGGTATGCTTGTGTTGTGAGGCAGCACTGACAGCCCGATATGTCGGCACAAACAATGTTGCTGGCCTTCGTGCAGCCGTTTTCTTTTTATTTCTCTACATCACTTGGTAAGTCCGCTACAGGAGGTGCCTAGTCGCCAATAATGGCTACTGACTACAGTCCAACAGTTATGGGTGCTGTTTAGATGCGACAAGCTACGTCTTCTGTTCCGAGATCTTCCCAACCCACATACGCTCAAGAGGGTTGGCTTTCTCTATTTCCATTCTTTTCCTTTCGACTATCGCTTATCTAGAGGCTGCACCCACTGCTTTCGCTCAGGTGGGCTGGAAGTACTACCTCCTCTTCATTATTCTAACAGCAATCAATGCCCCGATCATGTGGTTTCTTTTCCCTGAACCTAAAAGCCTTTCGTTGGAGGAGATTGCAGAGAAGTTTGGCGACGAAGTAGCAGTGTATCTAGCCGACCTGGCAGATGAAAAATTCTCGGAACCGGGAAAAGTAGCTGATTCTGAGAAAGAGTCATCCCAACCATCCCATGTCGAATTCAGCGGGAAGGGGCGTGGTTCCACGGTCGTTTGAGAAGTTACATCGCAAGGGTTAGGTAATACGATTCTGGGAACCAAGGGGGCTTCTCTTCGCATTTGTTAGGCAGTCTTAAGTGGCTGGCGTTGTGTTTTCCGGAATACCTCTGGTACTAGGCTAGTGAATGAGAAAGATCTAGTTCGAAGAGCGGTAGAATTATACTGTTTAGGGCACATTCGATCATCTGAAAATATGATTCGGGGTTGGGGATAGGCTAAGAAGTAATAGCGAGAAAATTAGAGTCGAAACGTCAAAGAAGAAGATGCGATACTCGTCAAGAGAACTCATAAATCCATGCCTAGTTAAAACTATTGAAGCTTCAATTGACATGAAGAATTAATCTGACCTTCGCCTCATCGTTGTTCAAAAATAAAAGAGTCTACAGTCTCGACCCATATGAATTCTGCAGTGCTCTTTTCTGAGGTAGGAATACCTGTGGCGGCATTCAGAAGCACGTAGTATTCCTTATATGCATTCACTCGTCTTCGATGATTTGACTATAGCTCTAAATATCAGTAGATCTTGTCAAACCCCTCAACTGACGTTTGCCGATAGCTTCAGAGGTTACCAGGGGCGGAGGAGGAAATAGGACAGAGATGACTTGTGGTTCTACTGATCGGCGGGTACAATAAAAGATGGAGGAGAGGTCCCAAGAAGCCGAAGTACGGAGCACCCGCGCAGCAGGTAAATGCAGCCATATTCTGAACCGAGGTTCGGCAACTAACCCACCTCGAAGGCCTGCCTGGATATTGGAGATAATGTAGGCCCTTCTCTCAATCGCATAACGTAATGAATCCTGAATCTTTTGTAAAGCGAGGAACACATTAAACCCAACTTGCTTCATGGTGACGCTTCTCGAAACCTAGCGATTCCTCCTTTCAGCATTAATAACATCCATGGCTTGTATGAATCATGGTCGCATCTCAGAGCATCTCCCATGTAAAATGCTCGACTGCACGCGAACAAATAAAGAATGACAATCGTGATACTCTCAAAAGCGACCTAGCTATTGACCAGTCCAAATTGCTCATATCTTCCATAAGTACTGAAACCAAAAATTTGAACCGGAAGCTACAAGCCCTGGAACAAGAGGGCGACAAATGGTATCATGTAGGCGATCGATCCTCACCGTTGAGGAAAACCAAGGCTAACTAATACAGATTGGAGCATCCAAATATCGCAGCCTCCGAAAAAGGGGACTGACACCTCTGCCCGGCGCCGTGTTGCTACCGAATGCTTCTTCTTTCTCGATCCCCTCCCGGGATGACGGTCGCGAGATTCCATGCCGAGTTTTACAGCCTCAAAGCCCGGATCTAATCAGGGGGATATTTCTGCATTTCCACGGCGGGGGTTGGGTGCTGAATGATGAAGAGTCGTCGGATCTCTACCTCCAACAGATTGCGGACGATTGCCAACTGATTTGCGTCTCCGTGGGTTACCGCCTTGCGCCTGAGAACACATTTCCTGCAGGGCTCAACGACTGTCTTGATGTGGCCAAATGGCTGATAGATCATGGCCCAAGTTCTTTCCAACACAGGCTTAGCTTCATTGGGGGTGAGAGTGCTGGGGCAAACTTGGCCATGGTCACGGCCCTGGAGCTCCTGAAATCTCCAGTAGAAAAGTATGCTCAGTACCGCCTGAATGGGCTTATTCTCCATTATGGGACCTACACGCTTCATTGGCAGCCTGGTACTAGAAACTTCCAGCGGTACCCGACCTTAGTCCTTGACCAGGAATCTCTTACACATTTTCGAAACGCCTATGTGCCCAACTCGGATCCTGAGATGGAGATATCGCCACTCATATCGCCGTTCTATACCGATCTAAAGGGATTAGAGCTTCCCAGGGCACTATTCACGTGTGGAACGGAGGATTGCCTACTCGAAGATTCGGTATTTATGAGTGCTCGGTGGATGCTCGCGGGAGGCTCTGCTATTCTGAAACTCTTTCCAGGTAGTCCTCATGGGTATATTTTGTTCCCATCTGAGGCCCATAAGAATGCTCAGACTTCATTACAGGATGTGGCCACATTTGTGGCGGACTGTTATAGAAACCCGCCTATCTAAGGCATTTATTAAGTAGAGATCCCGTTAGACCGCCGTATATGAGATTTCGGACTAGATACTAGATATACAATACTGAAAGGAAGAATATAATAGCATACGATTAATTGAATGTGGCTTGAAAGTCAACGGGACTCGCCAGCACAAAGTTGGCTTGTGAATCCTCGCTAACCACAACAAGTATATATTACCAATCGGCCATTATTTGGACCTGTCACTTTGAAGATGATTTCCTTTATCTGTATTTACAATCCAACACGCAATCTGGTGGAAATTCTCTTGAGACGATGAAATTCCTAGATGCCCGAGGTAACCCTTTCAATTGTTTCGTAATTGTGGAAATAGCCTTTTCTGCACAAAAAAGTCGAACGAAGCAGATTAGAAAAAGATTATCTCTTAAAAGATGTATTTTATCCATGTATAGTTTCTCAATTCAAGGACCGACCACCATCAACAGGAAGTTCAACGCCTGTGATAAAAGCAGCTTCGTCACTAGCAAGAAATGCCGCTGCATTGCCAATGTCTTCAGGAGTTGCGAAACGCCCTAGGGGGATTCCAGATAGTATCTTTCTGCGATTTTCTGGTGTGTCTGGTTTTCCAAGGACTAGCGGAATCCTGTATTATGTTTGTCAGTCTAGTATCAAGGATATGTTACGCTTTCCGGCATGCTATTACATTGATGTTTCTCCCGCAACTGGGCAAACTGCGTTGCACCGAATGTTATCCTTTGCAAACTCTGCAGCAAGGCCTTTTGTTGCCTGATGCAAATTCATTAACTGTCTAGAACCTTCATCAAAGCCGTAATATGACAAGACTTACTGCGCTTACAGCACCTTTACTTGCTGCATACCACACGAGATCTGGACGAGGTCTCAATGCGCTAACACTAGAAATATTAATAATGACGCCACCGGTGCCTTGATTTTGGAAGACTGGGATAGTCTTCTTCGCACTATGATATATACTCTTGGCATTGATTCGGATCAGCCGATCGAACTCAAGTTCTGAAAGAGAAATCGATGACTATTACAGTTTAACGGATGAGCATGGTGCTTCCAGAAATGTTAGGTAGTCAGACGTACCGTTGCCTTATTCACAACACCAGCATTGTTAACGACGACATCAAGCCTTCCAAAGGAGGACATTGTAGTTGCCACAAACTTCGACCAGTCTTCCTCCGAAGAGACATCTCCAACAGCAAAAGTGCTGTCTTCGCTGGGGTACTGAGTGGCTTCCTTCTCGACATTCTCCGCGTTTATATCGACGAGCACCACTTTGCATCCTTCTGCAATAAATTTCTTGGCAATACCAGCACCAAATCCCGTTCCAGCACCAGTGACAATTGCAACTTTGCCGATCAATCGTCCTGTCATGATCAATATTGCTGGCTTGCGAATTTGTTACTAGGCTCAAAACAACACTTGCCGAAACAAAGGATATGCGACGGTATTGCGTTCGCTTCCTTCTGCATGTAAAAAGCCGTTTCTTATAACAGAACATCCCATCAAAAGACCGATTGTGGGCTGCTGCGGGGAAATCGGCCGAGGTTTTCCTGCGTGACGGAATCGACATGAACCTCGGCGTCTTGCAGAGGGTTATTAAGTTGATAATACTTTCGGTCAATCAAGTCTTAGTAGTGCAAAAATACTTAATGGGAACGGTCTCTACTCGCATTACTAGCCCAATTGTGAATTTTAGCTAGAAACGGTCGCGAAACATACGACTCCATCTGTAACATCATGGACAATGTCAGAAAGAACTTTCCGCATGGACTCCCAAGCCTGGCTGATCTAAAGCTATTCAACGAGGGCAAGGGTGTTCCTGCCGAGACGGCATGGATCTGGGGAGGTGACGATGAAGTAAGGAAAACAACATCACACCTTAGGGTGAAAACATAGAACTAGAATATAGCTGACTTTTGACTGGTAGCTCGGCCGGATCAATCTCTTGACCCCAGAGGTCACACGAGCTGCGCAGATGAGTGACATGAAAGATGGCAAAGTTGTATCGCTTAAGCACGTTAACTCAGCCCATGGACAAATGGCAGAGCCATGGTTAACAAAAGGAATTACAGTTGGTCATTGAAATATCCAGAACGCCCTTCATTCCACCGAGACGCCATGAAGCATACTATTAAGACACATCCGATCAGCCCTTGCATCTTTGACGACTTTTATGACATGAACACGCAGTCAGGAAGTCAGTGGGACGGTTTTCGACACTTTGGTCACCTGGGGTTAAAAAAGCTGTACAACAATCTCGACCCAGATGAAGTAAAAAAGGGCACACGTTGCGGTATCCAAGCGATTTCTCGCCATGGTATTGCTGGTCGTGGCGTTCTTCTCGACTACTTCGGTTGGGCACAGAAACAAGGCCGCCCTTATGATCCTGCCACCGGCCACGCCATCACAGCGCAAGACCTTCGCGATGTTGCAAAGGCGCAGAACGTTGATTTCAAGCCCGGAGATATACTGTTGATACGAAGCGGGTATATCGCCCGTTACCATGAGCTGGTTGTTGAAGATCCGGGTAAGCTAGAGGATCTTGCCCATGACCCATCGTTCGCGGGCGTGGAGCAAAGTGATGACATGAAAATCTTTCTTCATGACAAGTAAGTCAGGCCGCCCTCAATTCGAATGCGGCTACACTTGCCCATACCGCCGACGTAATGCTGAGGCAGCTCTCTTTAGTTATTTCGCAGCTGTTGGTGGTGATGCTCCGGCATTCGAGGTGTGGCCGCGGAAGACTGAGTGGTATTTACATGAATACTTGCTGGCTCTGTGGGGATGTCTGATCGGGGAGATGATTGATTTGGAAGTGAGTCCAAAATTAATCGTTGTTGTTAATAAAACTCACTGATCGCTTTAGAAACTCTCCGAGGAATGTGAGAGCCGGCAGCGCTGGTCATTCTTTTTTACCAGTGCTCCATTCAACACACCCGGTAAGTACTTGATACTCCAACGAAAAGGTATTCAGTACTAACTCGAATGCTAAGGTGGTGTCGCTAGTCTTGCAAATGCACTTGCAATCTTCTAAAGTGAATGTCTTGTGGATAGATTGTTCCTAGTTTTCGAATAATTATATTAAGCTCAAAGTCCTGACACCGTATCAAAGAAACTCAGAATCTTCAAAAATACAGTCCTCTGGGACAAGAATTGGAAACGAATCTTGGAAAATGAGATCAAAGTTGTAAAAGTTGTCCTCTCCAGCAATAGGCACAGAACTAGTCACATTTATTGTGTCGGCCTGCCAAAGGCCAAGAGTTCCATCCTCGACATTCATGGACGCCAAGGGCGATGGCCGAGCATTTGGCTGAGGATGGTCTCGAAATTGAGAGCTGGTACCATTCAAAAGGTGCTGAGTGTCGCCTTGAGAGTAACGATTTGTGAGCCGTGCCATAAGTGTCTGGAAGAGGCGCAATATCCAACCTCCCACAGGCCAAGACTTCGACAACTCCCCTAGCGCTAACATGCACTGCCCTGCCCGATTCTCTGCCACCTTTTTGCGCACCTTATCTGCCCCACGAATGACTATGGCGTGGATACCTAGTGCAGCGAAAAGCGCTGGTATCAGGTGAAGCTGGCCGAGTCTCAGGGTGCCGGCTGTGAGAAGGTCTTCGGCAATGCGGGTTATTGCGTATGTCGCGTTCATGGCGCGATCAGTCGAGTCTTGTTGGGTCCCTGGCGTTGCGACAATACATGTAGGTCTATACAAGAGGATCTCGGTGTTATGATAACAAGCATGTAGGTTTGCTGCCCAGAATGCCGCATCCAGGTCGTCTCTTAATGGATGGCGGGCCATACATTGTGGAAGGGCTTTCTCCCATTGATATAGGTTAGTGCCTGCTGTCGCAATGATGTCGTCGTCTCGGTTGCTAAGGGGAGAAAATCTTATAGTCAATACTTGTCCTAGAAGGACTGCCAATTTGGACATGTGCATGAAGTATGAAACATGATAGCCTTCCTGATGGCCAGTAATAGAGAGTTCGGTGTCGACATCGGTCTGGAAATCAGCCTCTGAAAGGGATTCGATATCACAGTCTTCATCTCTGATACGACAAGGCCGGCCCAGTGACGCAGATGCATGACGGTCTCGGATATATATCGACCACCAAATGCGTTTCCATAATGAGCGACTCCGCTGTCCTATAGTTGAGTTGACGGTTGTCCTATGCATACCAAGGGTCTGAGCAAGACTAATTGCACAGCCAAGCCAATACCAAGTATCTTTCTGATCTTGTGGCTGTTGCCACCAGAAGCCCAGGAGGAAAAGTGTAGCAGTTAAAATAGTTTTGTCCTGTTCGTAATCTGCATCATAGAGCAGTTTTGCTCTCATATAGAATGTCTTTCTTGCATGATCTCGACTTTTAAATCCAGCCTTCTGAAGTAGTAATTCGTCGCAAATAGTAGCAGCAAGGAAATAAATTGTTTGAAGAGCAAGGAGCGACATATTTCCCCGGTTATATCGATCTTGAAACTCTTTGCGATCGAATACCGGATAAGCAGGATGAAATGACCGAAAGAAGATAGAGACCAGAGCATCTCCGATCTCCTTTGGGGGCGTTGTCAGCGCCCCTCGAGTTTGCAGTAGTGCAAGGATATCATGGTCCAGTTGGCGCCCAGAGCCATAGTCATTGCTTCTTGTTTCCGATGCAGAAATGGGAACTGGATAATGAACCTTGGTGGGCAAAGGAGCTGCCGAGCTGCTGGAGGGACTGCACACAGTTTTCACAACAAAAGTTAAGCTGAAAGCTTCGCCGAGATAGAGCGTGCCGGAATTTTGTTCTGGACTCTGATCATGATGCGACTCCGTGATCTCCGGATCAGCCATACGAGCGTAGAGCGTCTCTGGCCCTTGTTCATGGTTGCTTCTCACATCCAAGTCATCTTGGTCTGGCGTGAAGATCTGGCTGGGAGAAGTGTCTAAATCCATCGCTCCTAGTGACTGGCGTTGGTCGTCTCCAGACAACTTGGTCTGGGTAGTGTCAATCAGGTCCGAAGCCGGGAGAAGCACCCTATTGGGTCCTCCGACAGGCACATCCGGTTCAGCAACACGCGTCGGCCGCCGATGGCGCTGTGTTCTTTGGTACCTGTCGCGATGTTAAAAAACTTGTCGCACGACAGATTCAATGACATACTTTCCACGTCGAGATTCAATTATCTCGCAAACTGTGTCTCTATTGCGGCAATGCCAGCAAGGATGAGACTGCACCACATCGCAACGAACGCGGCGAGCATTACAGGCTTTGCAAGCGACCTTGGCACGACGAATGACCTTTGGTCGGCCGAGGGATTCCGCTTTGTTTTGTGGAATAGGAGAACCAGGAGAAGGCATTGTTGTAACTGGCAATGCTTGGAAAGAAATTGAATGCAGCAACGATACATGCCAGTGATGATAAAAGGCGTCTAGGGCCGCATTCTCGGGGAGACGGGATGAACTGTAGGAAACGCGGGGTAATACTAACGTTAGTACGGAGTACCTACGTTGGTGGATTTCATACCCCGGAGTCCGATGATCGTCTCGTGGTCTTTACCTTGCTCTAGGGAGTCTCCAAGGAGCCCGCCATCGGCGGAACAAATTAGATGATGGAGATGTCACGAAATTACCACAAGCCTCCAGGCAAGTACCGAATGTAAAAACAGGATGTACAGCCGTGACCACATGCTACTTCACCACATCTTACATAGATCACTTGGGCCATGTTTATTTCTCAATGACTTGCCTTAAGAATGACTTGCGCTACTAACTAATTTGCGATTATCTAAAGCTAGCATTGGATTCAAATAAATTACCGCCCGAACCCTGAACTTGGAGGACGTTTAGTTTTGGAATACAAACCTACCCAGCGCAGAGTCCAGGGATTATCGAGGGTGCTAACCATGATGATAGTTGATCGCCGCTTTGGGATCCCAATGCCTTCGGCATCTACGAAACAAATATTGACAATATTGCTTCATGAAGTTGCTATCGCTTGATTTCAGTGCTAGGGTCCTCCCTTTGTCTCGCCGAGCCGAGGTACAACTTCCCCGCGTAGTCCGACGTTGTACGGATCGGCATCCGTAGCACTGCGATTGGCTGTCTAAGTCGGCTCGGCTATATGATAGCTTGGAAGAGGGCGAAGCCACTTCGCCAAGCTTGGCTCAGCTGCAAATGATGAATCTGGGCTAACGAACTCATCTTTGCAGAGAGACTCACATTAATAAGTTGAGGCCTATTGGAATCGTGCAGCGGGCCGGAATTTTCTTCTAACGCTACCTTTGTCTTAATAGGTACCTCCATCGCAGAAAGATATGGAGAACGGGAGTATTAACGGCCAGCAAAGGTCTTACGAGGTGCAAGAGACAAATATTGGCGATGCCCGAGAGCTGCGAATCATCACTGTGGGCGCCGGTGCATCGGGTCTGAATCTAGCCCACCAGGTCAACAAATTCATGAAAAACATGACGCATGTTGTTTATGAGAAGAATCCTGAAGTCGGGGGTACATGGTTCGAGAACCGATATCCCGGCTGCGCATGCGATATCCCATCACATAATTATCAATTTACATGGGAACCAAACCCAAATTGGGAATGCTTGTAAGAGCCACGATCTACTCTCCGAGACTTACTTGTCTAATAATATCCTACCGTTGCTAGCTATTCAACAGCTCCGGATATTCTTAACTACTTTCGCCGGCTTGCCAAGAAGCATGATCTGTACAAAGTGATCAAGCTCAGCCACCGCGTGATCAAAGCGGAATGGGAAAGCAATCAAGGTATTTGGAAAGTAACTATCGAGGATCTTTCCACTGGCAACGTGATCCACGATTGGTGTCACTTTATGATCAGCGGTACCGGAATTCTGAAGTGAGCATATGGCTACACGAGATGCTATAATTTTGCTGGGGCTAAAACAGTCATAGCAATTGGAAGTGGCCAGACATCCCTGGTTTGAGCTCATTCAAGGGAGAACTACTCCATAGTGCAGCCTGGAACCCCTCCATCCATTGGAAGGATAAGACCGTTGCCGTACTCGGATGCGGATCGTCAGGTGTTCAAATTGTGCCCACCATTCAACCCGGTGCGTCATGTCCAGAACCCCAAACCGTGAAGAGCAGGAAGGCTGAAAGGTTAACAATTCTATAGATGTCAAAGAACTCATTACCTTCATTCGTACCCCTACTTGGATCACAGCAGGCTTTGCTCAGAGTAAAGCTGGGCCAAATGGGGCAAACTTTTCGTGTATGCCAATTGATATCCTAAACGCATTCACATCACGTGAAGCTAATCTTTGATCTAGTTTCCGATGAAAGAAAAAAAGAGTTTGAACGGGATCCAGCTGCATACTTGCACTACCGTAAAGAAATTGAGGGCGAGCTCAACTCTCGTTTCAAGTTTGTGAGTTTAGTCATCGCAAAGCATGAAGAAGATGACTCCTAAGGATTTACTTTTTTTTTTTCCAGATTATCAAGGACAGCCCCGAACAAGCAGAGGCTGTGAGATTTTCCACTCATGAAATGAAGGAGAAACTGGGTCATGATAATCCTCTTCTGAAATATTTACTGCCTACATTTGCAGTAGGCTGCCGAAGACCGACACCAGGAAATGGATACCTTGAAGCTCTAACAAAGCCAAACGTTCGCGTGGTGACTGACCATATTCAGGAAATTGTCCCAGAAGGTATCAAAACCGCAACAGGGGAAATCATAAAGGTTGATACCTTTGTTTGTGCAACTGGGTTCGATATATCTTTCTGCCCACGGTACCCTATTCTAGGAGAGAACGGTGTTGAGCTCAGCGACCAATGGAAGGACAAAGCATCAGCGTACTTATCGCTTGCTGTGCCCAACTTCCCAAATCACTTTAGTAAGTCTTTGCATTCAAACCCAATAGCGGTCATCTCCAACCGTATCATAGACTAACTGCTTATAAAACAGTGTTCCTGGGTCCTAATGCTCCTATCGGCCATGGCTCAGTTCTCCCTATCGTAGAGCACGCTACCAAGTATATTATGCAAATGCTCTACAAATGTCAAACTGAGGGCATTAAATCGGTCGTTGTAAAACAAGACGCCGTGAATGACTTTGGCCAGCACATCGAGGAATTCATGAAACGGACTGCCTGGAGCACGCATTGTCGATCCTGGTTCAAAAACGGTCAAGTCGACGGGCCTATTGTAGCTCTGCATCCTGGGAGCAGAGTCCATTGGTTTCACATGCTTGATAGACCTCGTTATGAGGACTACGACTGGAAGACCTTTAGTCATAACCGTTTCGCATATTTGGGTAACGGTTTCTCAACAAGGGAAGCTATTGGCAAGGACTCGACATACTACTTTGATAACCCGGACGAAGGATTTGAGATTATTAAGTACTAGAATATTTTAATCATCTAATAGATAAGTAAACACATTTCCATGCCAACAGTAGAATATGTGCGAACTAAACAGAGTCATCATGGTCGATACAAACATTTTGCTATCAAAAAATGGTAGGGGGGTGGGTTTCAATTAGGAGGGTTGAATTTGAGAACCCTCAGTACCGCAGGTGACTATTGAATCGACAGGAAGTACACTGACAAGCCGTGTTCCGCTGGGATTTTCGTCATGGTGCAGTTGAAAACCGCCACGACAAGGTACAAGTGATTGAAGACAAGCAATTTGGCTTCGAAGATGCGGCCAAGGCCTACAACAAGCTGGCAAGATTGTTGTTTCAATTTGAAGTTCTTTTCTTCTCATTGGTCGCCTGTTATGGGGGGTAAAAATTGTCGCTAGGGCCTTTCTTACAGGGGATTTAGTGGGTTGGGAGGTGGACAAAAAAAACAAAAGAAAACATACAACACCGGGTATTCGCTGGTCGTCACCGACCCAACTACTAATCCAGCGCTTCCTAGTTTGACTATGGGAGAGCGGACGGGATCCCGTATATTCTAGGAGCTATGGTCGTATGTACCAGTGATCAGTGTGAGTGGGTCTATGAGCTACAGTATCACGTGATGCATTTCGAGGTGCTAGGATGTATGGTGTGATCGCTTTTTTTTGTCCATGGCGGCCTGTTTTGCTGACCACTGATGATGCATTTAGTCTTACAACCTTTAGGAATCCGATGAAATAATTTTGAGGCCTTCTCTCGTTGCATACGCTCAGCTTCACATCTCTCAAACGATTTCCCGCCGGCATATCGGTCTCTCGGGAAGTGGAGTGGCGGCGGCGCATCACCAGCACCATTCCGTCGGTCCCAGATCTGATCGCCGGCGGAACATCGCCCTGCCAGCGGCTCTTCAGCATTGCGTGAGCCTCCATTCATATATCCTGGCCGTCCCGCTCACTTCCTCCAATGTCCCGCCAACCAGACTCGCCGCCCGACATGTCGAAACTCTCACCGACCCTGAAAGCGCTGATCAACGCGCCCTTTGCAAAGCCTGGGCCTCGCGCGGCGCCCGCTCGCATTGAGGATGTGTACCAGTCCATAGCGCGGGAGGCGGCGCAGAAGAACCTCGGCCAAAGGCCCTGGTTGGCAATATCGGTAGGGAGAACTCCCCATGAAGTGAAATAGGATGAAGATGCTGATACTGTCATAGGCTGCTGCGACATTCACGCTGAACGCGCCAGATGCACTGCCAATTCTGCATCGCGTGGCCTCGGCGGAGAAGAAGGGAGCCGAGGTCCAAAACGCTGAATTCATCCGCGAGATTGGACTCAAGTGCATCAGCTTCAACGGCATCCCACGCACCATCAACTGCCTGAATGCTTTCCACGCTGCTCTCCCCAAAGAAATTACTTCACAACTCTCTATTACTCCCAGCCGACAACCCACGGCGCAAAACATCGATGCTGCCCTGGCTCGCGGACAGCAGCTTTGGGACTCGATTTATGCTCCGTTTGAGAAGAAGCTCTTCGACAAGCTCGCCCTGTCGCACCCAGACCTGCCAGTCTACATCCTAAGCTCTCACTACTCGGCGCTCCTTTCAGATCCCGCGGCGTCTGAACGAGGGTCTCTGGCGAACATTGGGCGGGTATTGACCTCCATGGTGGCCGTGTCTTGCCTCCGTGCTCAGACTGGAGTCGGACCACAAGTCTTGTCGCATGTCTTCGGCCTAAGAAAGGCCTTCGACGACGGGACCTACAAGCTGGATCAGATCGATGCCGACGAGGAGGCTGTCAAGTGGCTGGCTACTGACGAGGGTGGTGAGTGGATTCTCAAGTCGGTGGATGAGATCGTCGAGGCCATTGGGGGGAGCAGCTTTGCGCCTGGGCGTGACTCCAAGCTGTGATAGACTAGAAAGCGATGATTTATGAAGCATTCCTGCCTGTAAATATGTAGAATAAATAATAGACGCCGACTGAAACAACACAATTAATCTCATGAACCACCCACGCCTTCGACGATGTCGGAAGATTGACTCTTCACAGGATCAATCGAGCCGCTCGTGACGCCAACCGCAGATCAACAGGTAACCACAGAAATTGAATCCAATATACAATGCAGGTCCCATTTGCGCCAATGCTTCCTGCCCATGTTTATATAAAAAAATGCGGCCACGCTTACTCCATGATAGTAATATCCTCCGCAACCTTGAACTCAGCCTCCGTCTTGCTCTTCACATCTTCAACGCTGACGCCCGGTGCCAATTCGGTCAAAGTCAAACCTCCGTTCTTGCGATCGACCTGGAACACGCACTGTGGTTGAAGACTGGTTAGCATGTGTGGGAAAGAGCCAGCTTGGGTACAGCGTGACTTACAAGATCGGTGATGATGGTGCTCACAACACGAGCGCCCGTCAATGGGAGGGAACACTCCTGCAAGATCTTGGACGAGCCGTCCTTTGCTACGTGATCCGTGGCAACGACGATCTTTGTGTTGTCGGGGTTGGCGACGAGATCCATCGCACCACCCATGCCCTTGAACACCTTGCCGGGGATCATGTAGTTGGCAAGGTCTCCAGAGGCGCTGACTTGGAGAGCCTGGGACCATTAGCGATCTTTTTCGATCAAGGAAATCTTGCTGGGTTTTCTTACACCAAGGATTGATACGTCGACATGACCTCCACGGATCATGCCGAACGACTCGGAGGAGTCAAAGACTGACGCTCCAGGGACGAGCGTCACGGTCTCCTTTCCGGCGTTCACAATGTCGCTGTCACACATTAGTTATTCGAACATAATCCGAGAAACCGTGATACGTACGGGTCAACCTGATCCTTTGTCGGATACGGGCCCATTCCCAGGATTCCATTCTCCGACTGGAGCCAGACCTTGCGGTCCTTGGGAAGAAACGACACAGCCAGCGTGGGAATGCCTGGACAAGGTCAGATGTCATGACGAGTCAGGACATGCACAATTGACACTCACCAACTCCAAGGTTCACATAATATCCCTGCTTCAACTCCTTCGCAGCTCTTCGCGCAATGCGCTCTCGTCGCACTTGAGCGGCGCTCTTCTCTGCTGCGGGCGCATCCTTGCTGGACGTCTCCTCTCGGAGCTTCAACACCTCGATCTGCTTCTCAGCCGTGGAAGGCACGATTCGATCAACGAAAATGCCGGGCAGGTCGACGTCGTTGGGGTCGATCTCGCCCTCTTCGACGATGTTTTCGGCTTCGACGATGGTGACTTTGGCGGCCTTGGCCATCAGAGGACCGAAAGCCTTGGTCGCGTAGCTGAAGGACGTGTTAGAAAACATCACAAATGCAGTTTTTGATCAAGGACTTACCGGAATACACAGTTTCCAGCCTTGTCTACCTTCCATGCTCTCAGGATGGCAAGGTCACCCGTCAACGACGTCTCCATGAGGAATGTCTTGCCATTGAACTCCCGAATCTCTCGTTTGCGGCCCTTCTCAACTACAGCCCCCGAGGAGTCTAATCGCACTGGGATCTCTCCATCTTGAACAAGAGTGTCTACCAAAATTAGCTGTCATGCATCAATCCTGTAAGTCTGGGGAAATCTTACGAGCTCCAGTGGGCGTGTAAAAGGCTGGAATGCCAGCTCCTCCGGCTCGAATCCGCTCCGCCAGCGTTCCCTGCGGACACAGCTCAATTGCCACCTCACCCGTCAAGTACTTCTTCTCCAGCGCCTTGTTGTTGCCCAGGTAAGAGAGAATTAGGCGATTGACCTGCCCCGACTTGGTGAGCGTGGAGAGACCGCCTCGCCCTTCTTGTCCGGCGTTGTTCGACACGGCCGTCAGCGAGTGAAGGTCCTCAACGCCTCTCCGGTGAAGCGCATTGATCAGTGTGTCTACCAGCGATCGTTAATTACGTGGACTAAGGCCCCAGAGTCTCAATTGAACCCACCTGCAATACCGCAGAGACCGAATCCCGAGCTCAGCACCGTTGAGCCGCTCTTCACATCCGCAACAGCCTCGTCCGCATTCTTGAAAAGCTTCGAGGTTGGTCGCTCTGTTACGTCCTTCGACGTTGTTGTGATAAAAGACCGGCGAGTCGTCAAGCCCGAGCGAGCATCCCGTATCGTGAGGCGGCACACCCACCGCGACGTCAACAGCACCCGCGGGCGCGCCTGTGATGAGATTGCTACCATTGTGACGCCTGAATGCAGTCTTAGCGATCAATCCAGTTGTTCTCACCAAGCTGGGAACAAAGCTTACCGAGGGAAGTCGCTCTTTTTGATGGTTTCGGCTGAAGCTCTCGGGCGCCAGTTTTGGCCTCCGGAGCGAGTTCGGGGTACTGTCGGTAATAACGTCAGTGGCACGCATCTCCTGATCTGGAGCCGCACCTACAAGAGATTCACGTCCTTCCGAGTAGCGAATCAGACTCGGCGAGTGCCTGAGAACAGAAAGGTTGCTATTCCCGGGCGTGGCGGACTTGTCAACAAAGGTGAGAGTTCCAGGCACCGCAGGCAATCATGTGATCCGTCTTGTGGCGCAAACATACCGAGAAAGCCTCAGATTCCGAGTTATCTCGCAAACCCCAGGATTTGACGGCTACGTGTTTTACATCCTCGGATAAGTCGGTTATTAGTTTTATAGGGTAATTGACTTGTTTGCCTCGTGAAAGGTTTGTACAATGAGCTCCCCGTCGCCACCACGCTCCAGTCCAGACACCGAGAACCCTGCTCAAGAATCTGGGGAAGACTTGCTCTCAAATTCATATCAGTTTTCATTGTCTCCCTTATATTCACTTGATTCTCACAACGAAGCAATAATCGCGAAACATTGACGGCTACCAACAATCGTCCCACGTACCTCAAAGGAGAAGCCATGATTTATTCCATGATAAAAATATTACTCTACTTCGATACTCAAATCAATATCTTCAATCCCTTTCGGAGACCTTTCCAATCGGTCGCGCGATGAAAGTGTTCCTCTCCCATCCATCGATCTCGTCCACGATAGACTCCCGCACCAGCTCGTACCCTCCTAACTTCGGTAGGATCTTGGCCCAGACCAGCCAGTAAACACCGCCCGCGAAAATGATGCCAAATCCAACGACGCAGTGGATCCAGTACGGCAGGTCTTCGTATACATTCTGCCCCTTCTCTGGAGGAACGAATGGGGCGACGACAAGATAAATATTGCTAAGGAGGAAGAAGACGACGACGGGGAGAGTGGCCTTGATTGGGGGATGCCAGTTCCACTTGCTGCGGTTGAGGTAAAGGTGGACGAGAGCGCCCGCAACGAAAGTGTTGACGATTGCAAGAGGGTAAGAAATGAGGCTGTCGGGGTTAGCGATCAAAGCATCTCGAGAGGGAGACTAAGACTTACTTGAGAATGAAGTTGTAAGCATCGCCGGGCGGAGGTGCTAAGATGACAATGACACAAATAACCCAATGCTCAAACAAACCAGCTAGAGGGGCATTGAAGGGACGGTTGCTCGCAAAGATCTTAGAGAACGGCAGGATACCCTCTCGCCCAAGCTCTTGCACCAGGCGGCCTTGAGAGAAGATAACACTCAGGACGTTACCAAAGGCAGACAGAGCGACAAAGACGGAGAGGGCGCGCTCAGCCGCGGGACCCCAGACGTTGCGGAAGAGGCTGGTAGCCACGAGGCGCTTAGCAGCGAGCATCTCATCTTTCGAAACACCGGCAAAGTACGAAATATTGACGAGCATGTACAGGATGGCGACAGACCCCACGGCGATAGTGGCTGAGATCTTGAGGGTGCGCTCCGGGTTCTTGGTCTCGCTGAGGGAGTAGTTGGCGTTGGCGTATCCTATATAGCTCCAGATGACGTTGTAAAGCGCCGTGACTACGCCGTAGGCACTGCCAGTAGTACCCTCAAAGGCGTTAGAGAAGTTGTTGGGCCGCTCGATGTTAAGGTGGCCTCCGAATGCCATGAAACCCGCAATGATGATGACCAAGATAATAACAAGCTTGATGACGCCTAGGAAGTTCTGAAGGCGAAGTCCCCATTTCAGAGCCGTGCCATGGATGAGGAACGCAGCAGTCACACAGGCCAAACCAATGCCACGTTGGTTCCAGCGATTGACCTCAACCTCAGCGGCATTGAGAATGAACTCGCCGAAGATGACCGAGTTTCCTGCAGCCCAGCCAAGGAGAATAACGTAGCCGGTGTAAAGTCCAGTCACGAGGAACTTGGGCCTGCGATAGACGTACTCGAGGTAGTTCTTCTCGCCACCGTTCTTGGGGATTCCTGTGCCAAACTCTAGGTAGACAGCGGTTCCAGCAGCAGCGATGAGCCAGCCCACCACCCATATCATCAAGGAGAGACCGACACTTCCAGACAAGGAGAGAACGGTGGCAGGAGTAGCGTAGATACCGGTGCCGATAATCCTATTGAAGATGAGCATTGTGGCTGTCGGGATGCCGATCTGTCGCTTGGCCTCGCGCGCATGCTCAAGGCGACCTGAAGAGTCATGAAGTCAGCATTGAAGTGACATAAACATGACCAGGGATGGTCCCAGGTGTTTTGGCAGTAACATACCGGTCTCGCTGTCGGTGTCTCCTCCATTGTTGAAGATGGATGTGCTTTGTTTCGTCTCACCCACAAGGGGGCTTCCCTGGGTATCATGAGCCATGACGAATAGGAAGAATGTTGGTGTTTATGGCAACGAACGACGCCAATGGATGAAGAGTGATAGAAGGTTCATCAGAGGGGATGCTGGTGCTCTTTATCCTACGCATGTGGTGACATCGAGGAGCAGGAGAGACCCTCCTGGGCGCCACTCGGCAGCCGCCGTGGGACCGATGGGGTCACTACGGGCAGTCTAGAAGGAAGCCAGAAGCATGATGATCGCCAAGAGCCTCTTCAAGGTAACCTGGGATGCTGCCATGGGAGGGTCTCCTCAGCTGCCGATTGGCCTCCCTCAGCGGCGGTTCGGCCCTGATGCGCAAACCCCACGATCGTGCCATCGCAGCGGTCTTTCGCGTTTTCGTCTGGCCAGCAAAACCGCTGCACCACCTTCCCAATTCTTGTTGAGACGTTGAATTTTCGCTCCCGCGGTGGGCAGCCAATGTGTCATGGTTTGCAACTTTTGGAGAACGTGCCCGATGACGCGATCTGAAGGCGAAGAGACTTTCTGGGCCAAGTCCAATCGGAGACGGCGCCAGCGGGAGCATCCCCAGTAGTACCCACGTTGCGGCTCGTGCTTTTAAGTATTCCCGCCGAGCATCTGACTAGTTTTTCTTCTAGCATGTCTCGACGGGATGATCTGGTGTGTCGTGGATTATCGTCAAGTGGTCCGTTTCGTTTGATCTGGGGCCTGCTGACGAGTTAGCCAAGACCAGGGGAATTCCAAGTACCAAGTCTCCAAGACCTGCCAATGCAATCCAATTTGAAGTCCATTGGTCTATTCTCAAACTCTATTGGATCTCTTCATGATGCCAATTGTGTGGCACATGATGTGACTGTGTCTCGCAGTCCAAGGTTTGCGGCGCAAAAAACAAAGGCAATCGACCGCAGCCTGCATCTTCGCCATGTGAAAGGGATTTGACTCACTCATGATTTACTCTCTCATGATCATGACAAGGGAGATTATTGAAAGACATTTCTGGATGTGTCGGAAACACCCGTGTCTCGGTTCGAGGAGCCCGCCGGGTCTGATATCGCCATCGTAGCAAGGGATGGTGCTGGCAATCCCGTGTCCCATGGAAGCTGAAAACCAAGATGTTGGAAATGCAGGGAATCTTCTTGGCTAGTTCGTATTGGCACGGTGAGAATAGAGTCTCGAACGAATTTGTCGAGACCTTTGCAAAACGTGACAGCAATTGGGCGTGGTATCGAAGCATCTGATTTAATGGCGTCATCCAATGGAACAATTTGCATACTGAGGAATGTGTCATACTGACCTGCTAACCCCTACACCTGCCTTTTTGCATCAAGTTCGAGCGAGAAATCGGGCAGTGTGTGAAATCGAAGGCGACACCATGACATTGGCTAGAAAAGTCAATGGACGAGGGGACGACAGGACGAAAGCGTTCGGAAGTCGAGATGAATGTGCTCTCAATGGTAAGCGTATGATATTGCTTGAAATTCGGAAGAAACCATGAGGAATATCCTGACCCTATGGAATCTCGCAATAAGTCGTCAAGATGTTCCCGAACGCTTGGTATCGTCAGAACCTTGTCACTTTTTCGACGATGCACAATCGCAGCCTCACCTCACTCTCAGGTAGTCACGTGCAGGAGGGCGGTGTCAGCTCACATGACGTTGTAGGGCTTCGCAGGGCTGCCAATCCATCGCTGCAACACTTCGATTACTCTGACGGAAAATTGGCCAATATCCAGACCATCTTCCGGCAGCAATTCCAGACAATTTCCAGCGCTGCATCCTCGCTGTAGCTCCCGCCAAAATTCTCCAGGGTGAGCCTAGCAACGGTACCTGTGGCGGTGGTGGCTCAGCTCAGCAGTGTTGCCCAGCAGCCTCAGGTAACCGCCACTAACCCAAGCTTGTGTTGATCTCCAAGCTCTGACTCCACTCCAGCTCCAGCTCTCCTCTCCCACCTTATCCCCGACATTAATTGGCAACGGGACCTCTCTACGCGTCTCTCACCCGCGTGGCGCGAAAGCTTCAGCTCGGAAACGCAAACGCACTGCCAGCGGTCAAACGCAGCTCAGCCGTTCTTCTCACACTCTTTTCCCTGCTCTACATCGCAAGTTACTCTCTTGAAGCTTCTCAGCTCACAATGCGGCCTTCAGGTATGTCTCACTTTGGTTGCTGTGCTGATCTGGCGCCCAATGTCTCATGAGGGCAGCCGGGCTAGCCGCACTCGTCCGGCGCATCTATTGCACAAGTTCAACCTCTGGCTTACTGACATTGCCATTTTCAGACGATCCCTACGACGTTCCCGTTTCTCCTCAGAAGACGAAAGACGCTCGAGCCCCCAAGCCCAAGCCCAAGCCCACCGAGAACGGCACCATGAGCGAGCCCACCCCCAAGAAGCGCGACAACGTCGTTATCAATATCTCCGACGAAGAGTCCAGCAGCGAGGCCAAGGCCAAGCCGGCTGATGTCAATGGCAACTCCTCCAAGCCCGACAAGACCACCGAGGCCGCGGAGGACGCTACAAAATCAACCGACGCCGACCAGCCTGCCGAGGCTTCGACCCCTGTCCCAGCCGACACGAACGGTGCCCAAGCCGTTTCCAACACCAACGTTGAAGAACCTCTTTCTCCGGAGCTGAAGATTGAGGAGATTTGCGCGCATCGTGTCGATAAGCAGGCCGCGACTGTCACGTTCCTCGTTAGTCTAGAGGGCGGTGACTCGTCTTGGGAGCCAGAATTTACCATGCAGATGCGGTTCCCCGAGCTCGTCGATAGCTACTGGGGAAAGTTCGCCTCTCGCGAGGCGGCAACCAGCCTCGTGACCTACCATGTCTTCCGCATCCTCCAGCGCAAGGTGGTAAAGCGTAAGGTCCAGCTTTTGGTTCAGTGGACGGGATACACCGAGGAGGATGCGACTTGGGAATCTCGCACCAAGATCAGGACTATTGCCCCTGATCTGCTCAGGGCCTTTGAGGCCGAGCGCCGAGCCGCCGGCTCGCAACAACCCTCCGCCCAGGCCCCCTCCGCCCAGGCCACCTCCGTCCAGGCCCCCTCCGTCCAGGCCCCCTCCGTCGAGGCCACCTCCGTCCAAGCCCCCTCCGTCCAGGCCACCTCCGTCGAGGCCACCTCCGTCCAAGCCCCCTCCGTCCAGGCCACCTCCGCCCAGGCCGCCAAACGTCCCGCTGACCGCGGTACTGGACGGCCTAGAAAGAAGGCCCGGGCCGCGGACGACGAGTGAGGGGATCATGGCGGCCCAATTTCTCAGATTTGTTTCAGCAGGTTGATTTCAAGGTGAGGGATGGAAGACTTGTGGAACGTGTGGATGCGAAAGGGTTAGGATGGACAAAAACTTGAACAGGATTTCTCTGGCATTTGAATGTGCCTTTTTCTTTTCTATGTAGATATTGGTTTCTGGAGCGTTGGTTTCTGAAAGAAGCCTTGTTCACGGACTTGAAGGTTGTTTCTAGAGGCGGCAACCGATGCAATGGAATGATTATGATGGCACGGATGGCGAAACAGTACTTAGCATGAATCATACATTAGCATGATGATGAACGAATTCCCTTCATGACTTTCTGTCTTCCTCTTGATCTTGACCATTGATGATATCCATATACCTTCCATTTTGTTGCTGAGTCCAGTTCGTGATCATGATTCTCAGAGAGGTATTTGAATTCAACGGAATTTGAAGGCCAGCTGACCGTTTGGTGATGCCAATGTAAGCGGTAACTTGATTCGAGGTTCTGGTGAGCGCGGGGTCCGGTGAGCAGCGAGAGGCTCCGCTGTGGTCGATGCCGACTCAGTCATATGACGAGCCACCCGTTCAATTTTCCATATGATCTTTTTCAAAGGACACAGGAATGTGCCGGTGCAATGATGTTCTTCTTCAACTTTCAATCTGATTGTCTCTAGTCGCTTGGCGATGCCTTCGGGTGACAGTGTCGTCCGCAAGTTGCCCCTCTTGTTGATGACCTCCCCTTCTTTGAGGTAGTTGGCGTATTCCCAGTAACGAGATTCTGCCGTACAAAGGGGGTCGTAAGGATCTATGCCGGGAATTTCGATGCCGCGGCATATGCGATCGTCTCTGATGTGGGCTCGGTTGCAGGTACGGCACAGGGTGCTTAAAAGAGCGAAGTCATTGACAAGGAAGCCCTGTCTGAAGACTTGGGCATACGACTCCTCCAGGCATTCTTGGAGGAAGCCATGCATCAAGACCCTCGATCTGCAAATTGAATCTGTCCTGCATTAGTCTAACCGATGCAAGAAGGAACGTCCTAGGCTTTACCTTTCACAGAATATCCGAAGTACTTTATTGACAACAAGTGGTAGCTCAAGGAATCGGCATCGCGGACCTGTTTCTCGCCCTCGCTCAGCCAATCTGCCATGTATGGGCGTAGGCCCTGATAGAAGTCGTACTTGTGGCACGCCATGGCCACAGAAAGGAGGAACCGGGGGGAGATGCGAGTCCATGGGAGGATGTCGCCGTGAAGAACTCTGAGGATGAAGCCGATGCCCTCAACATCTCCATCCTCCTGCCCGACCCTAACGGTGAAGGGAAGAGATTCCCTTCCCCAGGTGCTTAGCAGCACGCTGAGCCAAGGGCAGGCGAAGAGAATAATGCTCTGAGAGCATTGGTACGTTCGACGAGACTGACCCTCTCGCCCCGCGACGAAGAAGATTTCTCCCTGAGGCTCGAGAACGACAATGGGTTGATCGGCCATGATGATGAGGAATTAATGAGGAAAGGAAGAAAACAATCTCGGAGTCTCTGGAGATGGGTGATTTGACTGTGTCAAGTACTAGAAAAGACGCTGATAGTTATTGGTCATTGCCGATCTCGCTCGACCAACCATGATGCTCGAAAACTCTAGCCCCTACATATTAGGTAAATATCATGGGTTGATACGAAAAGGCTCTATTAAACAACATTGCTCAATTTGGCGGTATTTCTGAGAGTATTTTTATTATATGATGCAAGATTACTTGGTGCGCTCGAATGCGTCTTGGTACACCTTAAGGATATTTCGTTCGTCCTGCAGCTACCTGTGCATTTACAATAAAGCTACGCTAGACGCACATGACTCCCTGAAAGTACCAGTAATGCCGTACAAACCCAAGAAATCGTTGTAGATGTGGTCCAGTATCAGTGGGATGGCAGTTTCTTGGACGATTCCTTCGTTGTCTACGGTTGCTCGATCGACAGACGTTAAGGTCAGTGTCATTATGCCGAAGGCCAGAATTCTTAGGCAAACATTTCATGGATCAGCAGTCACATGACCCCCAAAGAAATCACTCCCAATCTGAGATCTGTTGTCCAGCTTTCTGTGATCACATCTTCAACAACACCTCGGCTTTGATGGGTGGTGCCTAACAACGTTTCGTTCTTTGTCCAAGACTGCTTGCTTCAGACGCATGGGTTTACGCGACTTCATGACCAGATACCAAACATGGTACGCGTTGTAATGAACAAATATCTTACACAGGTTTGGCAACATTCTACAGCAGACTAAGTGGCCTCGGTTGGCTTGTTTGTTCCACGTCGCTAATCTCTGCTACAGGGCGAGCCATTTTACTAGGTCGACTTCGAGCGCCAGCACTGGGCCAGAGAGCTCGCTGATGTGTGGGCATATGTTTCCGTTTCTTTTGCGACGATCGAACCACGAACTGCTACTGATTGCAGAATACTCCGTTCAAGCTGTCCCGGTGCGGAAACACGAGATCGATGCTGAGGGATGTGAGGTGTTCACCATCCTCTGTCGGCCGGATACATGAGCATATGGACTGGGGCCTTTATACGCTGGAGGGTTTGAAGAGTAGACTGGTTGCTTGAAATGGAGAGTAACCATTGAGGTTTCTTTCGTTGGTGCAATAGAGTTGCCTTGTATGGGATATTCTTCCGTCATGACCTTGAAAAAGACCATGAACAAGGTCATTGCGTATGATTTCATTACTTTCCACTCTAAAGCCCTTCGGCCATGCACATCAGACTCCTTTGGTAGCATGATCCTTTTGCCTGGGCTGCATCGTACTCCCCCTTCACTACCGAATGTATGGAAAAGCACCGTCTCCTGCGGGCCCAGCCTTCGAAGACAAGTGATGGTAAGGCAAGCCTACAAACATAATGAAGTGTCAGCCAGCCTGTATGTCTTATGGAAGTGTACAACCGTTCTATAGCAGTTCTTTGCCAATCAAAACACCCTCTAGATGGACGTGACTTCACGACAACAACACCAAAGGGACAAAATAGACCAAGCAATAGGATTGAAAGCAAGCCTTGGACTGCATGATAAGCCAAGACTTCAGCCTAATAGCTTGCATCGATTCTTTGTCTCTTGTTGCCCCAAGATCCAAGACAGTCAAGACCGAGAAAGGGGTCATCACTTCGAGTGCTTGTGAGTGCCAGCTGAGGGAGACAAGGAGAAGGGACTGCGGAAATTGAGACGACTCGGTATAATCAAGGTATCTCAAATAATGATCTCATTGACATGATACTGACCCTTTCCCATGGTTACTCAACTTCTGGTGCGCAACCGTCACAATGTGAAATGGTAGGCGGTAAGCCTCAACTAATTTTCGCGGCTTTGCCTGGCGAGGCCTCGTGCCTTGGACATCAGACCACTTTTGGAGCCAGGAATTCTGCTCAGGCTCTATCAAGTTCTATTGCTTGTTAGTCTTGATAACGCAGGTTAGATATGGGCTGCCTAGTTCATTGACTTTCCTCCTTGGCGTAAGCCTCCAAGCCTGCTTCGTAACTTTCTCCAAGCTTCTCCAGGGTTGATTCTCCAACCCAGCGGCCAGTGGCTGCGGCTAGACCCAATGCGAGCGATACTCGCGATAGCTCAATAATGGGTGCAGCCGGCTCATTCCTGAGCCTGTGACAGTTAGTCGGGCGTGGCCTTGGTGCTGCTGCAATTACTGTAGCATGCATAATCAGTGGTGTTGGTCTGGATGCGTGAGATGCAACGTTGGTGAGGAGGCCCAGGATGCGAATCCTGCCCTAAGCGCCCTACTCCGGGGAACAAGGCCGCCTGGACCAGCGCTCGTACCCACGCTGCTGCAGTAGGCTATCTGCCTAGACGAGGGGGCGGCCTTTTTCGCTACCATCGAAACGGAATTCTGACACTGGAAGGGCCAGGGTTGGTGGTGGTTCGCAGGTATCAATCTGACAGCGTGCTTAATCAGTTCTTTGGCAGCATAAGCGACCCGTACCCTGGCTCCGGTGAGAAAAAGCAAGGAAGGAGGCAATTGTGATTGTCGAGTCAACATGTGATGAATCGTGCAGGTATCTGAGACTGATATGTACAGGGATGAGATTCTCGCTACCGTTCAAACAGATTGATGTCCGTGGACGAAGCACCGAAAGACACGTAACCCATTGATAATGGGTGCGAAAATCCCATTTCTCGGGGTAACTCAAAATAGGCATGTGCAAGAACAAGCATAATCTCGGTCATATACTACTTTACGGCTGTCGCTCTTCTAAATGTACAAGCAGGATTTCGGCGTAAGCGAGGGCAGGGGTTCTCGCTTGCTTGCGGAGTCACTGCTGAAGACATCTCCGACCCACTTGTGCAGACCAGGCCCCTGGTCGCTGCTGATCACGGTTGGTTCCGACCTGAGTAGCATTCGGCTGTCCAGGACGAGCCCGGGCCAGTCACGAGGTTCTTGTCGCTGCTGTCGTCGCGGTCGGCGGCAACGGCCTTCATCTCGAAGGACTGGCGAACCTGGATAGTGAGATCCTTGTCGTCACTGTCTCGGTCTCGATCGTTCGTGTTGTGGCGGCGGTCGAAACTGCTCAGGGGCAGCGTTCCGTGTGTTGAGCGACCGGGTCTTGAGCGCTTGGAGGAGTCGGCAAAGGAGGAAACGAGGTGGGGGAAGACCTTGACGAAGAGCGGCTTGAGAGCGGGCACGCAGGCGCAGATGATGGCCACATTGATCTCGAGACCGGACCAGAGAGCGATGTCGACGCCGAAAACTATTGTGAGAGATGTCAGCGAATGTCGTGATAAGCAGTGTTTTGGGGGCAGCATACGGGGCTGCTGGTCTATAGGTGCCGAATTATTGACGTAGAGCGAGTGAAGACGGATGATTGCAACGATGCAAGCGCTGTATGATAAATTTGTCAGTGTTGCTGTCCAGTGCTCTCAGATTGTTTTCAGTTTGCTTTCACTTACAAGCCACCACAGCAAAACACTCCAAGCAAGATAATCTTTGCCCTACGTGCAATCTGCAATTGTCTCAGAAAAGGCAGCGGTGCAATCAACAAGCAAATATCATTTAGAATGTTGAAGCCTGCCAGCGCATAGTGAAGATTGGACCGATTGATGCATCCGCCTGGGATGCTGTCGTCCCAATACTTTGCGAGGGGTACGCAAGTAATCAGGGATGAGAAGAAGCAGAAGAGCCCATAGACTGTCAACCAGATGAGGAAGACCGTAAAGATGCGCTGTGCTTTGGCCGTTTTAAAGATACGCCTGCACTGCAGGAGGATCGAAAATTTGACGACTAGCTGGGTGAAGCTGTAAGAAACGACGGTGGCCAACAACGCTTGGAGGAAGTTCTCGATGACATCTGGCTGAACAGCATCGCCAAGTCCATACTTGATCTCTACAACACATTGTTAGTAGGGGAATACGGACGATCCCTCACAAATGGGTTCTAGCTTACGCTCCACGACTGCTGTCTGAAAAGCGATTGTTCCGAGCTGAAGGATGTTAGTCTGACGCACAGATCATGAGAGATCGATAAAGCATCTCAACACTTGAAAATATCCCAAGGAAGTACGTACCATGGCGGCAATAATGAAGGCGTCGTCGAGGCCCATGTTGCGGACCAAGACAGCCCGAGTGAAGATTCTCATGCTCCCAGCCAGACATGCCAGCGTGGTGAACAAGAAACCCGCAACCACGAGGCCATGGTTTCTCTCCACAATGGGGACGTTCCCAACGTACCACATGCTGACTGCCACGAAGAGCAAGTTAGGGAGGGATGAGGGGAGAGAGACAGAGCGAAGGAATGATTGCAGGCAGCCCGGACAAGAGGATCGTCTTGTAATTGGAATCGACTCGACCAAAAGGAAAAAAAGGTTCGTCCACCAGCCGTGAGTTCATGCCGCCCCTGTGGGCCTTATGAGACACGACTCGACAGACTTCTGTACCTTCTCCTGGACCTCACATACCGGCTGAAGTGACAGCACTGCTCCGGTCTCGTCCGTCTACGAAGCGAGTCGACCTAGATGAGTCTGGCCTATTGCGTGTGGCGTCGCCAGTGTCATGTTCTGAGTCCTGGAGCGCGGAAGGCTGGTTCGACATGGTCCTCGATGGTAAGTCGACGGCCCATGCCCCGGGCAAGAGAGCGGCCGACTAGAGGCGGGACCGTGAGTTACTCCGTCGAGACAGAGAGAAGGCCGCTAGCCAGAATGCTGCTCAAGATGGGGGCAGTGTTTGTGTTGGGGAATGGGATTCACTGCTACGCCGTATCCGTCCTGCATTGCTTCCATACCATAAAAAGCTGATGCGACTGGGCAGGACCGAACAAAACCTGGTCCCTGGCTAGTGATGCATTTGAAAAAATCTGGTTCCCAGGGACTGTCCCAGGATGACTGTTGGTTCGGCAGGCCGCTATTCCGCCCCAGGTTACAAGGTACAGCCACCCTAGCGACGATGGCAGCAAGGCGTCCAGGATCTGCAGCGCCGCCTGAGACATTATTGTGCAGCAGAGGTTGATGAGCGCCTTGATTGGGCACCGTCGACGGAGATGAGACGGGCTGATGTACATCACGATAGCGTTTGCTTGACAGGAATACGCACAGCAACTAAGGGAGCGCCGTCACCAGGAGGCGTCGTATCGGCAAGCCACCTCCCCGTCTCCCCGTTTCCAACTCTCTGCATGGGTGCAGATGTCTCACTGCCTCGAATCTAAGATGTGATGGGCCCCTTTCCAGGGCAGCGCTACCACTAGAAGAGAGGGGCTTCCCCCGGACCTTGCAGAAGTGCCGGGCGAGCTTGGGCCGTCATCACAGAGGGCTCAGGCCGTTCTCTGGCCCGGATGCCCTCCGGCTGAAAATCTGGAGGCAAGCTAAACATCCAAGGGGGTTTAGAGGCTCTGGTAAGGTTACCGGACCCTGGTTGTTATATGGGGCTATCTGCGTCTAAGAGTCTAAGTTGTATCTCGAGGTACCTCATCTCGCTATGCTACAGTGCAGATTGATGAGGGAAAAAATGAGTGATTCGCTAAGTAATGAAACCCGCCCAGACGATGCATCCCTGTTCCTGGGTGAAGATCTTACTCAAGCATTAACCCGGGGATTCGTAAACGAATGGCGAGGGGCGCGGAAAAAACAGGCGATTTTTGCAGCACTAGTAAGCCGTAGCCAGGCTTAGTACAGGTCCTCCTCCTTCTCGACAGGGGCGTCGATGTGCATGTTGAATTCCTTCTTGGGGTCAATCAGGAACGCAGCAACGACAGCAGCCAAAACAACGAAGCAGGTAGCGGCAATCCAGACGCTGCGGAAGGCCACAGCGTAAGTGTCGAGCACCGCGTTGACGCCGTCCTGGATAAGCTCAGGGGTGATTCCGGGGATGGACTCGAGAAGAGTCTGGTTCTGGTTGGCAATGCCACCAATGTAGGAGGGCAAGTCCGTCGAATTGAGGCCATGAGACAGACCCGCCTTCGCAATGTTGTCAGGAAGATGGTTCATCTTGCTGATAAACAGAGCGTTGTAAATGGTGATGCCAACGGTGCCACCGAGCGAGCGCAAGCTGATGATGAGGCCGCTTGCAATGGCAATGAGCTGGGGAGGCGTGGACAGCTGAGCAACCGTCACAAGCGTTGTCAGAGTCATGCCGAGAGCAATACCGAGCAGCACGGGATATCCCCAAACAGGCGTGTCCGTGTGTCGGGTTGTTGAGGCCATGCAGGCGAAGAAAGCGATGAAGATGCAGAACGCCAGGACAGTGATCCAACGAACCTTGCGCTCAATGGCACAGTAGAGACCGGCCATGGAGGCACCGACCATGGAACTGATCAGCATGATGCTGTATCGAACGCCAACAATGAGCGCATCGTGCTCATACAGAACGCTGACCTAGAGATCTGTTAGTGTCTTCAGGCGGCCTAAGGATCGAGATCCCGACGTACCTGAAACGCGAAGTAAGTGTTGGCGGCGAAAAAGGCCACACCCTCGGAGAAAACGCAAAAAGCAGCTAATGCAAAGTTGCGGTTGTTGGTGAAGAGGCCGTGATGGAACATGCCATCCTTCTTGAAGTATGTCTCGTACACAACGAGGACGATTGCCAGGGCCACACCAACAGCAAAAGTGGCCGATACATGCGGGTTGGACCAAGGATAGGGATTCTGTGACCACGAAAGACCAACGCAGAATAGAACAAGACCAGCAGCCAACAGGAAGTAGCCAATCCAGTCGAGCTTCTTCAACTTGTCCATGGTGCGGCCGCTGTACTCAACCTGTCGCTCTGTTGGAGGAGGGTTGTATGCAACAGCTGCCAGGAGAGCGGCGAGTGCGTACCAGCCAGTGGCCATGTAGAAGTAGTTGCGGAAACCGTTGGACGCAGGGTTGCTTGTTCGGTTGAGGGCACCGCCGACAAGAAGACCAGTGATGGTTCCCAACGCGTTGGAGATCATGTCAGCAGCCTGGCCCCAAGCGCGCCATCGTCGAGGAAGAACCTCAGATGAGATGGTATGAAGTAGTGGCTGAACACCGAAGCAGATGCCGGTCACACAAAAGCCGGCGATGGCCATGTTCATAGTCGTGGCTCGGGACACAATGATAGAACCCACGGCTCCGAAGAGCGTGAGGATGACGAGGAACCATTTGCGGCCCCAGTAGTCGGCGGCCTGGGAGACAATGGGACCAAGCACAACTGTCAAGATTGTGATCGGGGCTGTGAACCAGATGGTGTTGGCCGTATCATTGAAGTGTCCGGCGATCGTTTGACCTTGCTGCAAGCCGGCCTGTTAGTCGAAACAACGGAGCCACAGGCCAAAGGCGGAGTGAAAGGGGAAGGAAGATCAACTTACAGCACCTGCGCCAACCAGAGTAACTAGCTGGGCGAAGTAAATGAGACACACAGCCAACACTGCAAGCAGGGTCTTTGCATGCAGATGTGGTCTTGGCTCTTCGACGCTCTCCGACGTGTCGGATGGTGAGCCCTTCTCATGGGCAACGACGACGTCTTCAGGCTTGGACTCAGCCGTGTTGACCTCGTCTGAGGGATTGCTGCCCTGAACAGACATACTGACAATGTGCCAAGAGACTCGCGTGGTGGCTTGAGCAAGGGGACAATCTGTCTGTCTGTCTGCCTTTGTCTGCTAAAGACTCGGGAAGTCCAGGAATGGGAGGAGGGGAAAGGAGAAGAGAAGGTGATTAGGGTGTGATCGACAGAGGGAGAGCGTGGGCATGGACGAGGGATAACGGGATGGAAATACCGCTCGTACCGCACGCGAGGCCGTTCGGACTTGGAGACGTGACGGCTCCGAGAATGTTCCAGGCAAGCGATAACGGCCAGGGCATGATGGCAATGCAACGGTACGGAATCAGTATCCATGAAGTCCTCGCCAGCGGGCGTGGATGGACGCGCAGCGCTCGGAGTCCGGTAGACTAGATCAAGGAGGAGTCTCCGGGGGGTCTCTCCGGGGGTCTCACTCGTCTCCCCAGTGGAGGAGACGAAGCCCTACAGCGAGCTCCGCTGTGGCCGGAAGGATTTTAGGTGGCGGCCTCAGCTTGGTTTTCAGAGGGTACGAGACGAGGTACCGACAAGTACTTGACCTGACAGCCCCTGGCCCTGGCTCAGGGAGGGTCGCGGACCACCCTGATGCATCCGTAGTGTGGAGAGTTCGAGGGCCGGTCCGTCGTGGAGAGAAGCTATTCGGAGAGCTGATGCCGACGGGTGGGAGGGGCAAAGAATGATCCATCTCTGATGCTGTCTCTGGCTCGAGTCCAGTGGACTACCGTCGAGTCTTTCGTCTAGGACAAAGAGCTAGAGCAGGCGAAGGGAATGATCCGGGAAAGACGCGTTGACCACGCCTAAATTAGCGAGAGAACGTCGCATCAAGCTTGACTCGGGAGATTGCCAGCGATAACCAGCGCCAGACAGGGGCCCCTGGCATGTACAGACTTAGTCGGCCCCCCGTGCCGCACTAGGGACAACCAGGAACCGAGAACCAACACCAACACAAACGGCCCAATGATGGAACACTTTGCGCGCCTTCCAGATCCCGTGCCCTTGTTCTGCGGCAGAACAACCTCGAATCGAGCCTGTGAGAGTGACGAGAGCTGCATGAAAACACCGCAGGCCGGAGATTAGGGGGGCGACGCCACCTCGACGGTCGAGGGACGCATTCCGTCGTTTCTAGGTGAGACCGTTTTCTGGAACTATCTATTAGATCATGCAGATTCTGCTTATTCCGAGCCCGCTACCGGTAAACGCGCATATCAGACCGCATGAGAGGCCTTTTGCTCTCCACTCATCGACTGATACGTGCCGGGCTGATACGGAGTTCCGCGCGTGAAGAGGAAACAAGGCTTCATTAACAAGTCTCTGGCTCCGGAGCTTGCGTCAGACGGAGGACTGGCAAAGTCCATCTCATTCGCCCCCTTTGTCTCCCCTACCAGGCCAAGCACCGCCCAGCCCAAACACCCAAGCATACAGAATCCTCTGGCTCCTGCAGCCATACATCCGCCATGGTTCATGTGATCATTGTTGGCGCTGGCATTGCCGGCCTGTCAGCTGCTATTTCTCTTCGCCGGTCTGGCCACCTGGTCGATGTCTACGAGCGATCGTCGATGAACAACGAGATCGGCGCCGCCATCAATGTGCCTCCCAATGCCACACGCTTTCTGACAGCGTGGGGGCTGGACCCTGTGCGGTGGCGCTTTGTCAAGGCGCGCCTGGTGACATACAAAGACCCCTATTCCATGGAGACAATTGCAGTGTTGGGGACAGAGAAGACTGCGAGTGACATTGGGGGTGCCGAATTGTACTATGCTCACCGTGTTGACTTGCACAATTCTTTGAAGTGGTTGGCGACACGGCCTGACGGGCCTGGGAAACCCGTGACAGTCCATCTTAAGAGTGATGTGGTGGGATACGTGAGTCGTTGTCTTGGAGTAAGCAAAGGGAGACCCAAACCAGCTGAAACCTGAGCCAGGACACATCGAAACCCTCAATCACACTGGCGAACGGCGAGGAGATAGCGGGCGATATTGTCGTCGGAGCAGATGGAGTACACTCGCTGGCCTCAGAGGTCGTCATGGGATGCAAGAACCAACCTATCGCACCCAGCCACTCCAACTGTTGCTTTCGCTTCCTGATACCCTCAGACGCACTAGAAGCCGACCCCGAAACGAAGTTCTGGAACGAAGAGAGGGATGGATGGACTCGCCTGTTCCCGCATAACGAGACGAAGCGAAGGCTTGTTGTGTATCCGTGTCGCGAGTTGGTGCCCCTGGGTCGGATGAAGGCAAGGGTCGTGATGCTGACACGATGGATGTAGCAACACAGTGCATAACTTTGTCGGTATCTTCTATGACGATGACATGACACTCGAGAACAGAGAAGGCAAGTATAGGTGTCTCATGTTGCTGCTACCCCATTAACATCTCATGCAGATTGGCAGGCCACTGTTGATGTTTCAGAAGTCCTGAAGAAGTACTCTGACTTCAGCCCCCGGCTTCTCAAGATAGTCAGGTACTCCTTCCTCTCCTACTTGAAAAAGCTGTACTTGACTTATTCTATCTCTAGCAAGGCAACTGATGTCAAGCGATGGCCGCTCCTCTATCGATCCCCCATCGCGACTTGGAAGAAAGATCGCATGGTTCTGGCGGGAGACGCTGCTCACCCCATGCTGCCCCGTGAGTCTCTTACAGGATTCATTGTACTGTCCAGTTACTGACCATACATAGATCAAGGTCAAGGAGGCGCTCAAGGCTTGGAAGATGGTCTGGTCCTCGGCATGGTCCTCCAGGGAGCCGACACTCCTGAGCTCATCGAGAAGCGACTCCAGATGTACGTCGATATTCGACGTAACCGAGCCAGCGCCATTCAAATTCTCAGCAACGTCGGCCAAGATCAGTCTCAACTTGTTCGAGAGGAACTTCTTAATTACATGACGGAAGAAGAAATACCAAGTAAGTCAATCTCAGCACGCTACCATATTGGTTCTAAACATAATTCCCACAGCGAACCCCACGGAGAATTTCAAGTACAATTTCGGATACGATGTTGTTGATGCTACCCTAAGGGCATTGAAGAAAGAAGACCCATCTTTCCAACTGTCACCGGACTACTTCGAGGGGGAGGTTATTGGGGCCCCCAAAGGTATTCCCAATGGTGTTCCTAATGGTGTCCCCAACGGTACTACCAACGGTGCTCCTAAGATTGTTCCGAATGGTATTCCCAACGGGGCCCCTAATGGCGCTCACAAGTAGAGGCCGGCAACACCAATGGTAAGGACAGACGCAGAAGATGTTGTAACTTACTTGAATAGAGGAGTCATCCCGCGCATTTGTATTGGGCTAAATTAGCCTATCAGATTGTCCTGCCCTCAATCATAGTGTACCTCTTTTACAGACGTTGAGTTGGCACGTTGAACTACTAGTGCGTAATCATCGTTTTACTGGTGACGTTCCCGTATAGTAAGATCTCCCGTCTTTGTCCCTCCCAGGCCGCTTGACCCGAGAAATGGATTAACTGTGATATTCTACTGAGCGAACAGACGGGGAATTGCTTTGTATACATATAGCAAAACAATCATCTGTCATTTTATAAACCATGCCATGCACTAAGAATATCGTATCTTGAAATGCATTCCAGCTACCGCTGAAGCTCTTAAAACATTTCTCTTCTCTTCCTTGCATATCGTAAATGTCAAAAGATCGCCTAATTGCTCCAGTTGCCAACAAGCGCCGGTTTCTTTCACAAATTAGTCATATTTTCTCAAAAGAATACACCAACGTGGAGCAAGGTTTTGCAGATCACTCCAATACCATGGTATCGGTACTCGGCCGCGTGATGGCTGAAAATCAGGGATTCCACTGGCCGATGCATCTAATGTTTGCAGTCCACCAACAACCCCGGCAAGCCGTGGCGCTTGGTGGTGTTGGTGGCGTCTTGACGTCCTGGGATGCGCTCATTGAAATGGCATGCACGCATCGTGTGACAGCCATGTCATGCAGCCCAAATAAGCCAACTGGCCCTGTGACTGGAACTGAAAAGAGGAGTTTCGGAGATGCATATAAACGCCAGAATGGACGAACATGCCCCCAAGACAGTTTTCGTGCGGTGATGGTGAATTTCCAAAACTGATTTCCATTACTTTCACGTTGGTCTTCGCATATATAAAAGTGTTATCTCAAGGTGACATTCCCATATTATAACGATTGCTAAATGCGCTGTGGATTTGGTGTAGCTTAAACTTCACCAGCTGGAACAAAATTAGTAGTCCGATTTCTAATGACTTCAATCTCAATAAGGGCCTGGCTGCAAATCTCTGCTAAAGATCTATGAGCGATATGAGGGCATCACGAATGATAGTAGAGCCGCATTTTTTCATAGCATTTTTAGACCTACGCAAGACCTGACACCTGAAACTCGTTAGGCATAAATTGCTCATGAGATGGAGGAGTCCACCTCAATCCCACCTCTGCAAAGTCTGAGCCACCGCCCCAAATCTTTCACAGCATTTTTAGCCCTACGTAAGACTTGACAGTTGAAGCCCGTTGTCTAATTGCCCATCTTCACGGCATTTTTCGATCAGGGCAAAACCTGACCCTTGGGGCCGGTTGCCTTTCATAGAGCTTCTAAGTTAGTCAGCAATTTAGCAGCATGTCTAAAGCCGTAGTAATAACAAATGAATCAACATATCCGATGGTCAATTGAACCCAAATCAGCATTGATATGTCGACAAGAGGTAGATATTCAAAGCGTAAATATTTACCTGTCTTGGTCCAACTAAGATACGTCTTTCTGTGAAACTTAGTCTTCGCGTATGGATCAGCCTGGCTGCGGGAACGGAAACAATGTTGGATCATAATCACATGCTCGTTGTGTATGCGTAGTCGTGCACTAACTAGGAAATATGGTTATCCATGAAATCAATTTTCACAGAAAAACTTTTGCCTTGGCAACTTCCGAAAAAAGAAAAAAGACATATTAAGCGAATAAATATGAATGCTGTTTTCAGTAAACTTTTCTATTACTGAAATCTGAGGCTACTGCTCGAACTTTTAGCAGACTTCGACGAAAGGTTGTATCCGATCCTCGAGTTTCAACAGAAGTGGTTTATCAAATAGATAGTGAAATTTGTTATCCTAAAAGCCAAAACCTTCTCAATAGTAAAATATTTTCTGGAACATACCAGAATACCGGCAGTGCTAATACGGCTACCCTGTAGACCAGCGGCAAAATTACCAATGCCGGCTTTCGCCCCCGGTAAAACCAATGCCAAGTTGTAAGTCTTTTTATTGATCTTGACTTCTAACTGGAGAACGTAGAGTTGTTAAAAGATTCTCTTGATCTAGGCATCTCCATTGCACTGATCCCTGGTCTCTCGACCTTCGGGTAAACCGCTAGGGAACAGTGCTGGAGGATTGGAGACTTAGGCCAAGGCTTGCAATATGCGAAATGTTCATCGAAAATAGGGGTAGAACCTCATCCATCCAAATGGATCTAATTGTACGGTTGGGGATTGATATGGCGGAGTGTACGCTCACCGGATGAACGGGTAGAGCCTCCGAGATGGATGAGCCGTGAGAACAGTCAATGATTTCCCATACTTAATTGTGTAGTAAAACCATCGGGTTAATGCAAGGCGAAATTCTGACGACAGAGCTCCAACAAGGCGTCATCCAAAATTTCGAAACCATGCTATGATAGCGAGAAGAGGTAGGTCAAATGAGACCCTATTTCAGGGCATCTGCCTTTCCCTATGTAGCCTTTGAAGTATCATCTCAAGAAAATAGTCGAAACCCCAAGGTCCTATCGACATTCTTAAATTTCCACATCAGCAAATGCGACGTGACCAGGAATTTTGATCTTCAGAGACAATCCAAATCACTAAAAGTTTTTGAGCACCAGAACTCTAACGCATCCCAAATTCTTACCGTAACTATTAATCCTGCTAAAAGCTAAACCTGGCGAGAAATACTCTGTTCTCATAGATAAAGTCCATGAAAACCCGCGGGGCGATCCGGGCTAATTCTTAAGCCTTTGCAAGCGAAACAACCGAATTCCCGGTGTGAGGGAGTCTCGTGGACAATATATCCACTCCGATTGAAAGCCTCATCTGGCAATAGGGTGCGAATACAGGGTGCAAGATCCCCAGAATCTCTTCCGGTTCCGAGAGGCTCTTTTGTTGTAGTGGTTCGCCGTCGTTGAGCCACTATCGCCGGTTATGTCTTCTTTGGTCACAAAGGCCCCGTTAGCTGGAGTAAGGCCAGGTCAGGTAGGGGTCCGGGGTTTGGAGACCCAGTTAAACACATTGACCATCAAGGCCGAAGCCTCGTCAAATAGACAATAGCCTACTCTGTACTGGCTGGTTGTTTCAGCCGCAGGTTCGTGTATGGATTCTTTCACAACGCCAAGATACTTCGCGTTTGTTTAACTTGGATGAATATTATGCACAAGGTTTATGAATACGAATTTACGATGTTCTTTCAGGGTGCTCATGAATAGACCTAGGGTCGTGAAGTACAGATGAAAGAAAAAGAAACCCAGAACTTTTTGTTCTTCACTTTCGAATGAAGGCATGTAAGGTTCAAGGTGCTGTTAGTATCTCCGTTGAAAGAGGACAGTAATGACGAGCAACCTTTCCTCTGATAGAGCATTTTGTGCACTGGAGGCCTTGAATATTCCCGCTCAGCCTTGGTGGGCTCGTACGGCTGAATATGGAATAGGCACTTATCTTCATCCTCCTCGCTTATCATTTTCGCATTCAATAGCCTGTCCTGTCCGTGCAAAACTGTGGGATGTTTGTCTAAAATTGGTCATAAGATTTTAGGTCCTTTTTATGTCGATCATCTACCCCTGGCGTTGGATTCTGGGTGCTGACTCCTCAAGTGCATGTAATCTGACGCTTTAAATGAATCAGCTATAGGCCAAGGATTGTGATTTCAAACTGCAGACAAGTTCAAGGATGACATTGGCCCGGGATTTTGGGTATCCTAATTGCCGAGAGAGGGCGATGATCTACTTCGAATGCACAAAGTCACGCCATTGCTGAGACAAGGTTCGACAGGCTAGCCCTTGTTCCGCCATCTACTTATGGCTCTTGATCAATGTCTGTTTCCTGGTGTGAACGGCAACTGAGTTTACCCATGCTGAAGCTGCCACCGTCAAAACTTATACTACTCTACAAATGAATTAAAAGAGAAACGAAGTCTATCAAACTGATACTACAGCAGGCTCCCTCCATAGCTCTTCAAAATATCTCCGATCAAGCAAGAAAAAGCCTTCAGGCCATCTGAGCGAGGATTTCCTCAATCTTAGCCCAGAGGCCCTTATTCAGATAACCAGACATCCAGATGTTACCCTCGTTGTCCTTACCCATGACTGGGAATGCATTAGGCATCGTCATACCGAATTGGTTGTTCTGGATGTATGTGGGCTTGCCAGGCGTGCTAGTCCTTGAAGGCGAGAGTGTTCCCCCTGGCATAATAGCCGCGGCAAAGTCGGTCTCGAAAAGTTTCGCTTTGCCCCAATTTGAGTAGGTGACCATGTGCATCGAAGGTTCGCCGAAGAAAGGTGGGAGTTTGCTTCCAGACTCTCTTACCAGGGCCTCGAACGCCTCTATTTGTTGTCGCGTTCCTGTTTCCTTGATCGCCTTACGAATCTCCCACGCCACATAGCTCACGGGCTTTTCGAACACATCTTTTGACGTAAGCATAACATTGACGAAGGCAATGGCGTTGGACAAGTATTCTCTTCCTTCGGGAATGATGTCTCCTTTGAGAACATTTCGGATCGAGTATGCGTTATTCAGTACAACAGGCACATTCGAAGTTTGTGATAGATGAGCAATGGCAATCTTTGTCCACCAACCACACAAAACGTCGCCCTCGCTGAGGAACGGTTTCTCTCCTTTTTCATTGGGAGGAAGCTCATCAATTGCGTTCCTTTTCAACCTCTCGATGAAATATCTTGGGATGCAAACCATGCGGGTTTCTTGGCTCCGCCACACGAACTCAACAATGTGACTGACGCCGAAGTGAACAAGATTGAAGGTTGACAAACGCTTGTCAGTAAGCACGTGCTTCTCGGTTGGATGTTTGCCCAGCTCAGTGAAAGGGTCGCTTTCAGAACCAAAGGGTGGGAGGACCTCATCATCCCTCCCTTGAATCATCAATGACCAGGCCTTGAGAAGAGCCTTCTTTCCGAGAGCATCAAACATAGTGTGTGGCCAATACAGACATACTAGGGTGGCATCATTAAACGACACGATGTGAAGACCTAGTTGCGGAATATCCTTATTGAGGTAGTCATCAAGCTTGGTTGGTCCGCCCTCGCAACGAAATAATGGCTCAAACTCATCGGGGTCTCCAACAACAGCGGGACGAGCGCTCGGCTGGGGTAAACGGGAAGCAAGAGGGTGCTCTGCCCTCTTCATATCATGGATGACCTGCGAATAGGAGAGTGCTGGGCGATCCTTCGTGAACTCTGCGGGGAAATGATATTCGAGGGCGCCCTTGTTCTATTCACATGCAAATTAGGCAAATGACAGTGAGTAACGATAATGAATCGGGTTCCTACATCCTTTCGCAGTCTAGCTCCGAGTTTCTCCCATCCTTTTCGAAAGACAAGGCGCTCAAGGCCGCTTCGGAGCTTCTCGGCATCTAGAACATCATCGAAGGCAAACATGGAATACAAAATGAAGGATCGCCAAACAGGAGTGTCGTCAAAGAAGTGCAGTGGCATAACATTGTCGGCTGGGCCCTCTGCAGGCACTCCCGTCTTGTTGCCGAAGAGTTTGAGCATCATTACGGGGGAGCAAGGATTTGCTGTGTTTCGTTGTACCCGCAATCTCTTGAGTTGGAGCAGTCAAATGGAGAGGCAGAAGCAAGAAAAGGTCGCTTGCCAGGAAGATGGGGTTCCCTGGGCAGAAGTAAGGAAAATGACTTGGATGGAGGGTGGAACGGACAGCAACCAACAATGAAGAACAGAAGTGGGCTGAGAGCACAATCTCCTCCATATATCAGGTTGCTGGGTTGCCGGGTTCGCATTCAGGCGAGCCATGATAACTCCCCTGCCGTCGTGCCTTCATTTGGGAAAGGCCTGTACAAGTAGCCTGTTTGCTATCGCATTCCATGGTGCTGCTGCATAATCCCTGGTTAAGAGCCCTCATTGAGGGATGTTCCCTGCCAATGCCACCTTATGGGGGATTGACCGGGTATCAGGCCCTGGAGCCGCGACGACGCCTTTGCCTGAGGCGAGGAAACGGCCCACCACATAGCCTGTTGGTTCTGCAGACAGGCTGGCCGGTGTCTGGTAATTGGGATAAATACCGTGAATTTGCTCGCCTCGAGACCAAACTCTTGGGAGGCAGCCCCTATCCAGGGGTCTCAAATTGTCGACGGCTCGGCTCGATGTAACGCGACACCCTCTGGCCTCTGCAGATCCTCGCGCCATCTCCACAGTCCAGGGACTCAATGCCAATATAACACCACTTTCGAAGGAATCGCAAGCCTGCTGCAACTCCATACGGCCGTTGGGAGACTGTCCCACGAAGAAACTCCCGGGACAGGGCCTCTTGAAAGGCTATTGGGCGGCAAGAAAGATGCCGCGTTTGCTGCTTTTCTTCTTGGTTGTTGTGTGCGTTCTTAACTCTTGCATGACCCGAGAATTCGGATTCAGGAACAAAGGAACGAGACCCCTCCCACAAGTGCCGTGCCCAATGGTGCGTATCCGGTCTCATCTCGCCTGTTGAGCCGCCGCGTGAAAGTGAGCAGGATACCTCACGACACACCTCGAAGTTGACGACCATGGCCTCCAACGAGACGACGAAGGAGCAGGGCGAGCAAGTCCAGAAGCTCGCCTATGCTGAGCCTCCCATTGTTCCCCAGGATCTAGCACTGGTGCTGATAATCGTGTGGATTATCCTGTTGGTGATCTCAACAATTATCATTGCCCTCCGGATCTACGTGCGAGCGTGGATGCTGAAGGCAGTTTCGGTTTGGGGATGGGAGGATACCTTTGCGGTCTTGTCCTATGTAAGTGCCCTCCAGTAACCACTGTACTAACCACAGAAATCCATTGAGAGATCTCGTGTACTAACCAACTTGGACACTGCAGGGCGCTTTTCTGTCTAGCACTATCTTTGCCATCAAGGCTGCCTACTACGGCCTGGGAACGCCTGACTCGAAGCTCAACGACTACCTCATGATCCGCGCCGCTGAGTACATGCTCTACTCCCAAGTCACATACGGCGTTACCATGCCTCTTGTAAAAGCCTCGGTCGTGTTTATGATGCTACGCATCTCTCCGGCTAAAAAATATCGCTACATGCTCTATGCCATGTTGTTCACCACAAGTGCCATGGCACTAGTTGGGATCCTCGCTTCTTTGACCTACTGCACGCCGGTTAGGGCTTACTGGAATCCCTTGCTGGGAAAGTGTGGTGACTTCAACCGCGTGGTGACAATTGGGTACGTGTGGACGGCTGTTGGTATCATCACTGATTGGTGGTGTGCCATTTTGCCCTACTTCATTGTGCGAAAGCTTCAGATGTCCCGGCGGGCGAAACTTACGGTACTCCTCATCATGGGACTTGGTGCTGTTGCTTCCACAGCCACAATTATCCGTGCCCCTTACCTCCAATACTATTTGGCCACCAAGAATAAACTTTGTAAGTATCACTGTTCATCCAGACAGCACAATGGCTCTGACACTTTCAGACTGGAATGGCTACATCTCTCTTTGGTGTCAGGTTGAGAGTGGTATTGGTATCATCGCTGCTTCCCTCCCGTCTTTGAGAAAACTCTTCAACAAGTACTTCGATATGAGCCGGAATGCCTCGAATGGGGTGTCTGGAGACAAATCATCTCGCAACGGGGCTCTACGTACAATCGGAGGCGGAGTGGTGGGAGGCACACAGCTCGATGCACTTTCACCAAGTGGCAAGGTCTCAAAGTCGAATAACTCGAAGGGTGGAAGTTGGAGACGACTCGAGGACGAGAATTCAAGCTCGAAGGGCATCGTTACAGACACAGTGCGCTACGCAGAGTCGGGGAGTCTGAGTGATGAAGACACGAAGCACCATTCTCCAGCGTATATGCATCCATGATTTGACGAATTTATTTTAGAGAATAGATAATAGATACATGACAGTTTCTCTGCATCCATTCGATCAAGTATCGTTAGGTCGCCAATAACCTGCTTCAAGCTGTGACTGAAGCACCGCCCTAGTCGTCCGGAGTATTGGTTAGGCATTCGTCGCTCCTCGTGTTGAGACCAATGGCATCAATGATTTCGCCCTACGCCCTCGTCGGGGCTTTCCCATGTTGGGGCGTCATTTTTTTAATTGCCGTGCCGGCAACGTTGCATGACAGCAAGGGCTTACATGAATAATCGCTCACTCACACATATTTGAACAGGCCCCTGGCTGATAGTGCAATTCGCATAACTCCAGAAAATGATTGATCACCGGCTTGTCTCGCGATTGTTTTCGTCGTCACGCTCCTCTCCGATAAGCTGCTCGCCGTCGTCCTCGGAGGCCTTCCCCTTCATAAGCGGCCATCGCCCATGCTCCTCTCGGAAGCGGATAGCAGCAAATTCTCCGATGACAACAACCCAGTACAGGTTGTAGGCCACGACGGATGCATAGGTCGCTGAGTTCGTCCATCCAAATACGGCATTAAGGAAAGCCCAGGGGCCTCCGCCATTGAGGTCGGGGCTGCAACACTACGACACGGTTATTTTTCGCGGCAATCAGGGGGTTAAGATGCGTGACTTACGTTCACGTGCCAGAGGCTGTGATCAATATCGTAGGAGCCAGGGCCGTCGCCAAGCTCAGCTGCGTCACCTCCGATGACTTTGTTCCATTGTTGCTGCTCGATGAGCCAAACAGCCCGAGAGAAGAGGCCAGCAGCAACCAGATACAGCAAGCAGGTAGAGGCTGCCAGAAAGAACTGGAGCTTTGCACCCGAACCACCCCTAAGTGTCAAGTCAGCACATGAGTCTCATCAATTCTTTTGGGCACGTACTTGAACAACATGTATCCAACAAGAGCGCCCGAAAGAAGGCCGAAGACGACGGGTAGAGGCACCGCCGTCATGGGCGCGGAGAAGGACACGCCAGCGACGAAGACGATACCCTCAATGCCTTCTCGGAGCACAGTGATAAAGGGCAACACAAACATGGCATACTTCTCAAAGAAGTTGACCAGCCAGGCTCGTCCGCCAGCCGCGGCAATCGGTGCCTCGATGGCCTTTGCCAACTTGACGCGCCACTTCTCTTCCATCTTACCGACGCGCAGCAGGGCGCCGCCCATGATGGTAATGATGACAGATGAGATGATGGAAAAGACGGCTTCATAGTAGTACTCACGGTCCTGCCAGGTGTCGGTGCCTAGGCCATAGAAGATGCCGACGATGATGCCGGCTGCGATGAGACACAGCAAGAAGCCGATGCCGGTGCCCAACCAAACCTGGCACAATCAGCTAAATGCACTGTTTACGAAATATCGGCGGGCAAAAATGTCCATACCTGAGTGCGCAGCGTCTTGTAGACGGCAGCATCTCTGTGAGAGCCATCCAGCGTCTGCTTCAAGAACGCGAGCAACACCGAGACAATGATGGCTGTCTCCAGCGTCTCGCGGAAGACCACCACGTAAACGGGGACCGAGAAGAGATCCACCATGGTTGCGGGAGGTTGAGCCGGAAGATGCTGTCGGAGGGGAGGGGAGAGAGAACAGTCGAGTCCTGGAGCGCGGGAACTAGATCTTTTAAACAGATCAGATGTCTATCGACGGATGACGCCTCTAGCTCTGCAGTTTGGGAGTCAAGAGCCTCGCGAGTCCATCTAATCAAGGAGATCAGATAAAATCGCACAAGATCACTGGAGATGAATCAGCCGACGGACGGGCACTGTCAGTGGGGCTCAGTTCGTCCTTGTGTCGAATTTGCCTCACAAGACTTGAGTTAAGAGGGCCAAGAAGCCCACTTGGAGGCTCCTAGCATGGGGGTTCCTCGAATCATAGCCCGAGAGCGGGATTCAGGATTGCACTTGGTCGCAGACGAAAATTGGCGTCCAGCCGATGCCGAAGAAACTGGAGACGAACATTTTTCTCTGAAGGAATAACCCCTCATCAGTTCATTCGCGTTTCGCGGTGGCGGTGGAGTGCAGACGGACCTGAAGACGGGCTTCGAGACGAGCTGAACGACTCCCATAAGTGTCACTCTGAGCAGCGAGCTTTGGAAGACTTCCCGAGGCTTCCAGTGGACTGTCAGACGTGCATAGGTCCCTCGGCATCCGAAGTCGGGCTCGGCGGATTATCTGATTGATAAGATCCCCGTCCATCTCCGAAGTCACGCGGCACCACCTCGGAGACTGAACCGGATCTCACAACGCTCAATCCTGTGAGCTTAGGACTCGGTGGCAGTGCTGTCTATCCCAGAGCGTCATCGCAGAGCTCTTCTTTCATGCTGAGGAGTTTCTGGTCTCTCTGAGGCGCTCCCAGCCGGTTTCTCTGCAGCAGCAACAACACCATGTTCGGAACTCGCCGCGTCGGCAGCGTCGCCGTCCTGGCGGGCTGCTTTTTCACCCCAATGCTGGCTGCAACGGTCTCATATGACTTCAACATTGGCTGGGTGCTCGCGAATCCAGATGGCGCATGCGAACGACCGACCATCGGCATCAACGACGAGTGGCCGATCCCTCGCATTGAGGCAAACGTTGGTGACACCATCGTGATCAACGCACACAACAAGCTCGGCAACCAAACCACGTCGCTGCACTTCCACGGTCTTTTTATGAATGGATCGACTCACATGGATGGGCCTTCACAAGTTTCTCAGTGCCCTATCCCGCCTGGGGAGTCTTTCCAGTACAACTTCACCGTAAGACCACCGAAGTCTCGAAGTCTCTCTGAGGAAGTCTATGTTTGACCAATAGCTCTAGATTACCCAACCTGGAACGTACTGGTACCACTCTCATACTGACAGCCAGTATCCCGATGGTCTCAGAGGACCGCTCATCATCCATGATCCCGAGTCTCCATTTGAGGGAGAGTATGATGAAGAAGTTGTCATCACTCTCTCCGATTGGTACCACGATCAGATGCAGACCCTGATCCCTCAGTTTCTGGCCAAGGAGAACCCTACCGGCGCCGAACCTGTGCCGCAGTCTGCGCTTATGAACGAAACCCAAGACCTCAAAGTTCCCGTCAAGCCCGGGAAGACTTATTTTGTGCGCCTCATCAACATCGGCGCTTTCGCCGGCCAATACTTCTGGATCGAGGGCCACAACATGACCATCATTGAAGTTGATGGTGTATATACCAAACCAGCTGTTGCTGATATGATCTATCTGTCGGCAGCCCAACGATATAGTTTCTTGCTCACCACACGAAGCGATGTGGGCGAGAACTTCCCGATTGTTTCTAGCATGGATACGGTAAGCGCTCTCGTTGATGAAGCTTTTTCCACTACTAATCAACTCCCAGTCTCTATTCGATGTGATGCCGGATGATCTCAACTGGAACGTCACAGGCTGGTTGGTCTACGACGAAGCGGAGTCACTCCCGAAACCAGCAATCGTGGATGATGACGAGTTCGAACCATTCGATGACATGGAACTTGTTCCGTACGATGAGATGGAGATACTCCCGGAGCCAGACCACACAGTCGAGTTCGACGTCATCATGGATAACCTTCGTGACGGAGCCAACTACGCCTTCTTCAACAATATCACATACAAACCGCCAAAGGTTCCCACCCTCTATACCGTTCTCACCAGCGGAGACATGGCCACGAATCCTCGCATCTACGGAACCTATACTCATAGCTTTGTCCTTGAGAAAGATGAAATTGTGCAGATTGTCGTAAACAACCTTGACGATGGACGTCATCCCTTCCATCTCCATGGCCACGACTTTCAAGCTCTTTACCGAAGTGATGACGACGAGGGACCGTTTGATCCCTCAAGTGTTGAATTCCCTAGCACACCTATGAGGCGAGATACCCTCGTTCTTATGCCGAACGGAAACATGGTTCTGCGCTTCAAGGCAGATAATCCGGGTGGGTACAAACGAGATTTAATTCAAAACAATATACTGACAAGCTTCTAGGTGTTTGGCTTTTTCACTGCCATATTGAATGGCACGTTACTTCTGGGCTCATGGCAACCTTTGTAGAGGCACCGTTGGAGATCCAGAAAACGTTGCAGGTTCCTAAGAATCACCTTGATGTTTGTGCCGCTGGCAAGATTCCATCATCTGGCAACGCTGCTGGGCATACGGAAAATCTCTTGGATCTGAGTGGTCAAAACGCACCGCCGCCTCCTCTACCTGATGGGTATGTATCAATTCCTTCTGATCATTGTTCACGTGGGCCACTGCGACTCACAAGTTTTGTAGATTCACCCTCAAAGGAATCATCGGATTCATAATCAGCACTCTAATGGGATTGTTTGGTGTTTATACAATTGGCTCTTACGGAATCTCTCCCGCAACCAAGCGTGAGAGTGACAAGAATGAGCAGAGTGCGGAGTATCAACCTCTTCTTGCCGAGGGCTCTGCGCCTGGAGGTGCTACACAGGGTGAAAACGGGGAAGCCACTACAAACGGCAATGGAACTTCAAGAGTAAGGTGAAATATGAGGGTTTCGAGGAGTAAATAGACAAAATTCAAAGTAGATAATGACGAGCAGCATTGTAAAACACCATCAAATGGGTCACAAATAAGGGAGTTTGTTCAGACCGGTAGATAGGCTATTGCGGTGGGTTCTTCTTAATCCATCTTCGATCGATGAAAGGACCGATAAGCTCTTTGGAAGTTCTAATAAGCTTAAACGCATTTGAAACCAACAAAGGAACGGGATCCAGGAGTCAAGCGTGGCAATGGACTACAACGGAAGCACCGGAACCAGTTTTGGCCTCAGGATCCTTTACGCAAAGCACCGAAGTACCAAACCTGGAAATAGCCTAGATCTCGGATCTGACTCATCTGGCTGCGATCTGTATCCCTCCCTGATGCTAATCTTTATCGAAAGTACTGGGGAGAATGCGGAATGGGATTACTGTTTAATCTAAGCATAGGCAAGAAGCTTGAAGCTTCCGTAAACAATGATGTCTTTCTTAATGAAAATATCTAGCAATGTACAGGCCTCACACACATCATGTATACACGTGCCCTTCGTGTCGCCCGGTGTCGGTGCCAAATGTGGTGTCGAACTTCAATACTCCGTGAATGCATCCACGCTACGATCCACGCCAACTCCTCAAATCAACATAAGCATAGTGCGCACTCCAGAAAATTACAAAGCACATTGTAGCGCATATCCATTGTCCCTGTCTCCTCTTTATGGTAAAGGTGCTTGCTTCGGTTCCGCGTGTGGATACTTAGATGGCTGTCTGAGATGGTCAGGCGTGCCGAACACCTCAATGCCCTTGGATCCTCTTTTCTTGAATGCTACCTTGCGGTCGCAGTTTTGGCAATAGTGGCCAGTATTAGAACAGCAGTGGAACAAGTAGGGCGCAGCTACGCCTATGACGGTGGTGAAGAAGAGTGCCACAGCACCAGCGCTGCGAATGTCAGACTATATCGTCATTAAAGTAGGAGATGGGGCATTCTCTTACTGTGTAGCGCCAGATGGGTGCTTCTTGACATATGTTTCCGTCCTTCGTTGACAGAACGGACAGTCGATGGCGTCGGGTTGGTCACCAAGAAGGTTGAGCGGCGTCACGGTGTCGGGAACGGTCATCGTTTGGGGTCTATTGTTGTATCCCTGCGGCTCTTGTGACCGAGGCGGAAGACTTGGGGAATCTGATGCTGGAGGCGGTGTTGGAGCAATGCCGTGGTCCAATTGAACAGTTGCGCCTATCGAAGAAGGCGTGGGCATCATTGTGTTGGAATCGTTCGGTGGGCTCGTCTCGTTCGCTTCGGTCGCAAGATATTTGGGCTTTTCGGCGTCCTCGGGGCCAACGACCTCGGGGTAATCCTCGTACTGAATCTCGGACTTCTGGTTTCTGGTCATCGTCAGCCTGGCCAAATGGTAAGCATCTCCCCACGGCGCAACATACTGGTCTGCAGGGATCTTCTGGCTGTCTGAAGAGTCCGGCTGGTAGGCTATCTTGTCCTCCTGGGCTTCCGGGGAAGCAGGCGCCTTTGCGGAGTATGCAGGCAGCTGCACATGAGAATCGCCGGCTGTGGTCTGCGCAGAGACGGGCTCGGGGGATGTTTGGGACATGGCGCAGTCGTGATGGCGCGTTCCCAGCACTGAGGGGTCCTCAATTGGGTGCGAGAGGCGGCAGGGGAGGTGAGAGTGGCTCAATTGGTCTGGACCGTCAATTGTTTCGTTTGAGGAGACTTCGGCTCTTGAATCGTCCCTCAATCACGTCGCAGTTTCCAACAATTTTGCAATGAGATGAAAAGAAGAGAATTGTCAGTGCAGTACGGACGCGGACACGGGCACGGATATTGGAGTCCCCTGGGCCTGCAGCTTGATGAGACCCTGTGCACGGCAACGATCCTTGACGATCACTACGTCGCACGTTCTGTGCTTCCACTCACACAGCGCGCCAACAGGCTTCCCGCAGTTGGCAAACGCCACCCGTTCAGCTCTAATCCAGCTGCAATCTCGAGATTCGATGTCAGTTCTGGTGAGGAAATCGACGATCTTCCCACCCCTTCGCGTTTGACTGGTTCGTTCGTATCCCAACGAAATCCGAGCCACTGCGCCCAAGCCTTGTTTTTATGGATATGAAGGGGCTTTGCTGGGCTTATTTGCGTCTCACTGTGGGGAGCCTGAGTTACATCGGCCAGGATCCCTGGAGAGGTGGCCACCTTCGCTAATTGTTCTTCAGCAGGCCAATTACAGAGCCCGCTTCGTCTAATTCCGAAGCCTATTTATATCAAGCCAATAGTCGACGATGAGTGAGGTAATCAAACTACAGAGTATGTACCAGCTCTCCCGTCCCTCGCATGGAGACTGCCTTAATAGTAACAGAAAATCACTGCCTTCCAGCACCAGATGCGACTTGGAACAAGCGATTTCTTGCAAATCCTTCTCGTACCACGTTTCAATTCATAGCCACATACAGCCGGTCGCAGCGTCTCTGGCACATTACTTCACGGATGCGTTGAAGAGAATTGTCCAAGACTATAATGTCACAATCTTCGCATCCGAAAGAAAATTAGAGTAGTTTAATTGGTGAATTCAAGAAAGCATCTTGCTCGCTTATCTGGCAAATACCCTGTACCTGGCTTATTTTGCTTACCTTTTAATACTGCATTTCAACTGTTTGCGTTCGTCGAATTGAAGGATGGGATACACATAGTTTACCAAATTCCTTCATCCATTTGGCTCACAAAAGAATTACGATTTATCACTCTTGGTCATTTCTTTTTTACTGAATTTAAGCTCGGGTCTTTCGCATCGGCATCTCATTGGGAGCCTTTTCGCATTTAACAAATCACCTTCTCGACGTCTAGGGTAATTTGTTTTGGAATTCCTCATTGTTCAAAGTCTTAGACTATATGCCATTTATTCGGATTATTTTTTCACTTATCGAATATGACGGCGACTTCAACCTCGACTCGGAGCCTCGGGGAACAGTGCGAGGGGATCATTTCCGGTACGAATATCAGCCGATATTTAGCCTCGGCGGCGCGACAAACCGACGTGGGGGCTCAGGATTCCCAGGCGGAGAATTATTAATAGACAGGAGCGCGATCTTCAAGTCTTCTCAAGATCAATTCTTGAATCCGTTCCTTTGCTGCTGGCCAAGCCTTGGAGCCGCGTAGAGGAATCATGTCGACAACAACCACGCAACTTGAGCGAGGGGATATTGGTGGCTCGATTGAGCTATCCAACAACGCACCCGCATCTCCATTGAGAGATCCAGAACCACCGGCGACAGAATCTAGTGGGAAACTCGACAAACTGACGTATTTGAAGCTGATAAGCTCCGGATTCTCATTCTTCGTGGCCGGCGTCAACGATGGAAGTCTTGGTGCTTTGGTCCCTTACGTGATTCGCACCTATGGAGTCAACACTGCCATTGTCTCCTCTGTGTAGGTGATACTCCGTACTATGGGTGTGCAACTATATTTTTAGCTTACAGATTCTATCTAGTTACGGGGCTAACTTCTTTGGATGGCTTGCCGTCGCCATAACCAACACGCACCTCTGCCAGATATTTGATCTCGGCTGGATGCTCATGCTCGGAGCGTTATTCCAAGTTGCTGCCCACGCTTTGAGAGCCTGGAAACCCCCATTCCCACTGTTCGTTGTGACCTTCTTCTTGGTTAGTCTGGGACAAGCATACCAAGACACACATGCAAACACTTTTGTTGCGGGCCAACGAAACGCACATCGATGGCTGGCATTCATCCACGCAATGTACATGGCAGGATGCCTGGTAGGACCCTTTGTAGCCACTGGAGTTGCATCTGTTGGACATGGCTCTCACTGGCCCCTGTTCTACACCTTTCCTTTGGGTCTTGGGGTTCTCAACGCAGGACTCGTCTACTTCTCGTTCCGGCAGACTGTCGCTTTGAAGAAGAAGGTTTCTTATGAGACAAGCGGTACTGCTTCAGTGGCCGAGCATGAGGCTACTCATCCGGAATTCCCCGAGAAGGAGGATGCCTTCGGTCTCATCAAAGAAGCTCTTTCCACTCGCAGTGTTTGGCTTCTCAGCTTGTTCTTCTTTTTCTTTCTCGGTGCTGTTCTGACGGCTAGTGGCTGGGTTGTCGAGTATTTGGTTGTGGTCAGAAATGGGGACCTTTCGCAGATGGGATATGTTCCTGCTGGCTTTAATGGAGGGTCGCTCCTTGGCAGACTGTTTCTACCTGAGGTGACTCATCGCCTAGGTGTCCGGAAGATGATCTTCCTCTTCGCCATATTAGCTATCGGCCTCCAACTTCTGTTCTGGTTGTGAGTAAAGCGCGGTTCGGAAGACGTCAGTCCGTGCTCAGGCACTAATGTGACTCTACAGAGTGCCTAATATCATAGCAGCATCTATAGCTATCAGTCTGCTTGGCTTCTTTATGGGGCCTTTCTTCCCTGTTGTAAGGACTTTGGATCTCCCTTTAGCGTTTGCGAAGCTAACGACGTCCTGAAGGGAATCTCACTGGGATCAAAGTTGTTCTCTCCTCGCATACAGCCAACAGCGTTGTCCTTCGTCTTTGTATTTGCCCAGCTGGGCGGCTGTCTCTTCCCTGTCGTCACTGGTCTGGTTTCAGCCCACGCAGGTGTGGCTACTCTGCAGCCAATTTTATGTGGTCTTCTAGCGGCAACTGCCATCAGTTGGCTCTTTGTGCCAAGCCCCAAAGAGACCGACAATACTTCGCTCCATCGCGAGTAGTCTTTAACTATCGTACTCTGGTGGTTTGCACAACCAGGCTTGGCAGCGGATCTCCCGACTCTGGGAACAGAAGCCCAGTCCGTGTCCGCGGTATGTTAGGCAGACGCTCGTCCGGATAAGAACCTTTTCAAACAGCAACCCGGAATGACCGAGGCTGCCGATGGGAATCCAACCTAGTTCTGGTCCGAACTTTATCCCAAGGGAGAGACGCGTTCTAGCACTTGGTTTCTAGTACATTTAGTACACTGGAATTATGTACATATAAGCCAGAGGCTTAAAGCAATTAGATTATTACACTCATCAGAGGGTTTAGTCGAGTTATAAGTTATTCGTTCATATTAATAAAGGTATTTTACATGATCCTTGCGTTGGAACTTCACTGTATGCTGTCATGTCTCTATCTCTCTTCTTTCTTCTGGACTTGTAATATGCTTCAATCCCATCCTTCAAACCGGCCTCAGGCCATAATGATAATGAAGTTTCCGAGTTGAGCTGCTTTGACTCTCGGTGTCATCTATGTCCATTTGCGAATCTTGATCGTCTCGGGGCTCCCTGTTTACCACGGTCTCTACGGTCTTCATAATCACCCCGTCGGCACCAGTAGAATCACGACCTCTGCGGTCTTGTAACTCAAAATTTGAGTCACGATCTCCAACGCCGACTTGCATAACCTGCTGCTCGGTGAAAGTAAGGTTGTTGGTGTTCGCCCGGTTGGTGGCTTGAGAGGATTTGTTACCACCACGACTGGCAGTATTTTGACCGCCAGCCCTGGACCTAGTATCGGATCTCGAGTGCGAATAGTAGTCGCCGCTGTTACTAGATCGAACGATCTTTGTAATGAGGTCGGCCATGGTCATTTCGATTTGTAACTTGAGTAGGTAGGCGACAGGATGAAATTGGAGATAGCTGTCCACATTAATATAAGAGCTCGTTCTATCAGATATCAAGATTCTTACACCAATGTGCTGGGAAGTGACATCAGGCCGATCAATACGATCTAGATCACAGGTCAACCACACGACGAGAGAGACAAATGGCAGGCGAGCAGCTTACATCCAGAGACATGGATATACAGACCAAGACCAGGTTGGCTTTGTAGAGGGGGATGTATTTCGTGAGGCCGTTGCTGACCAGGCGAGTTCGAATGAGTTGAACGAACCAAAGGTTTAGACACACGTCGACAACACAGAAGATAGCCTTCTCGCACCGATCCCAAACATTGTTGATGCTGATCCATGTGTGGCTGATCTGGAGCCGCGCCGGAATCCAGATGATGAAGACTGAGATGTTAACGAGCGCGATAACAAAGAAGACGATCCATTTTAGCCTGGTGGCTTGTCCTGGAACGACCATGAGGAGACCGATACGGTTGATTATAATCTGAAGTAGAAGCTGGATCTGGAAAGCCCAAAACAAGGCTAAGGGTCGTTAATATCTTGTTTAATCGACGGGGGTCATATGTGCATACCAACGAAGAAGAAGAACTGGAAACTGCGATACTGTTTAGTATCAATCATTTAGAAGGATACATGATACAAATCACACCTTGGCTTGATGATGCCTCTCTGAAAGCACCAGGCAATGGCACCAATGATCATACTCGCAGTCCAGTCAGCCCAGATCATCATGATGTATGCGGTGATGCGGCGAGAGCGCTTCCATGACTTGTGTGTTTGCCTTGCGGCCTTCGCAGCCGAGAAGAGACCAATGGCAAGCGAAAACCCCCAGAAGATACTCGCAATATTCATGTCAGTCTCGTTCGGCACCTCGGTCACGTACCAGGATGGGATAAGGAACCCATTGCCCATGGTAACCTGAGGCTGTCCTCAGGACGCCTCGACGTAAAGGCCAGATCGAGACCACGATATTTGACGGAAGAGAACGGTTGCAGACGGTAGTGCTCAAGAGAAAAGCAAATTCAAGAAACTGGAACTACGGGAGTGCCTTGCATAGGCGGGACCCAGGATATAAGGCGCATGCAACAGGGCAGCCCCTGTCTATTCTCTTCCCGGCCATCTGGTGAATCCTTTGCATCGACGCCGTCGCTCGAGCCTCTCCACGCAGAGAGGCTTAGGCGGCGCGTCTCCAAATACTCCCGTCTAGCCCCGATGTGGGCGGCTAGACTCCTGATCCTCACTGCCGGGACCAGATCTGAGCCTACTCGGCTTCGACGCGGAGGTCATCCGTGCCTGAAAGTGGAGAGACTCCTTCAAGAACGTCTGGGGGAGACTAGAAGAGCCTGAGCGCGTGTTGGTGATTGTCTGAGACTCCAGATGGCGCATCAGCCACCAAGCTAAGTCTCATCCTTCGGCCCAAACCTTTCAGCCCGAAGTCAAGCCTATGCGAAGTTTGTTTGACACGTTCGAGCCCGAAGAAGCCGGCTTAGGCAATAGCTTTCTCTATTCAGGCCCTCGATCTTGACTTGGGCTTGTTCCCTTAGAGATCTAATTCAGCAGGGATTCCGGGCGCTGTAGATGAAACCTTGTTGCAGGGCCTGAGATAAACAGAGTGTGTTAGTGCCTCAACGCATGATACAGTCTAATCGCTGATCCCGGCTGCGCATTGGTGCTCTGGATTACAGCATGGCCTGACAGACGGGCACGAAGGGCGACGTCCATGCTCTTGCAGATCTCGTGTATCTGTGATACGTAGTAACAAGGGACTCTTCGAACTGCAGGAATCTCGGCACAATGTGACCCGGCTTAGGCTGGCAACCGAGCGAGGAGGCCACGCGTAACAATCTGCCAGACACGAACATTGACAGTCGCTGATAGCTGCGCTTCTCAGCATGCGAAATTATGCTGGCGTCCTTGGCTGCTGGCCAGCGCAGCTCTAGGAACCGGCCCATGAACCGCAAGGATCCGATTCGCTGAAATTTGGTGATTAGCACCGGCGTCGAGTCATGTCTCAGCGTTTTCTGGCCGTCCTTGGAAACCCCTGGCGAGTTTCCTACTTGACGTTCTGGTGGCGTCGGGCTCGAGTCAGTCTGGCGGCTACTGACGTGGATTAGCTGATCGCTAGCTATGACACTACCTAGCAGACGAATTTCAATGAAGTTTGGGCTGAAGACCTAATTCGCGATGAGGCACGGCGTACTCCGTAGGAAGGCCTCGATGCAGATTCCTCAGGATGTGACGGTGGTGTTCTTCATGAAGATCAGCCGAGCGCCAGGCTACGGCCCTATACAGGGTTTGGCCCGGCTCGGGCCTGAACGTCGGGATCTACAGTCCTCCGTTCGTATGAAGACGTCGGCAACTGTCAAAACACCCCTCACACTTGTTGCCAAACATCTCAGTGGTTTCGCTTTACGATACTACACGACTTACCGCAGAACTTCACATAAGATATAAACAAAGAATACATCGTAGAGGCAGGAGGGAATGTGAGTGACACGCAAAGGCTTTCATGCAAGATGGTCTTTTGTCTGTCAGGGGTTCCCCGGATTAGCGCATCCCTGCGGGCGTTAAACGATCGCAAAATCCGTGCGCATGATCAGCTTTCATACGAAAAATTTCTGGGGTGGATGATTGACACTCAGCATCAGGGCAAGGGTGTACAGGGGACCTCCTATAGCAACGTAGACCAAGGACCAGTCATCCATTACGGATGGGACAAAGCTATATAGGTATCTCCCATTCGCTTATTGATTCCCCATAATACTTGACGGGGAAGAGGGAGGAAGGAAAGAGAAAGAACTGGCCACTGAGCATGAAAATTGACCCAAACAGTGAATCTCTTCTAGACTCCGAAATTAAAGATTTATCAGACCTCGATTGTCTCAAATTTCTCCTCCCCTTGATCGACTTTATCCAAAACAGCCAGTAATGACATGGAAAGGGAACATGTGCCGACGTGTAGGTAGTGATTCTCAACCCTACGCATCAGCGCAAATCGGTTGTGCCCCTCGATCAGGACAACGAGATCCCCGATGGCCGCTTGCCTTGGGACAAACCCGAAGTCTTTTTTAGCCGTCCTCGCCAATCGCATGTTTCCATGGAATAGACGGGAGGCACGCCCCGTTATTTCCCAGATGTGATCAAATTCAATCGGTTTGCAAAGCTTGGTCAAGGGTTCAATTAGCTCCAGAAAACAATTCTTCAAGTCTTGCTTAGTAGGCGCTTGGGGGGGCTAGGCTCTCAAATAACTTTATCTGTTAATTGATTCCGAGTCCCAGTTGATTGATGGATTTGGCCCTGTGAAAAGATTGTTGTGCCGATGAATTGAGGCTATCGGCAGGAATGACGAGCGCCAAATTCTTGTCGAATAGCAGCTGCAGAATAAGATCGAAATCCTTGACCTCAGGAAATTCCCAAACGTTCACATCCAGGTCCTCCGCTCCCAGAGCCCCTACAATACTTAATAATGGGCGGCGGTGACTCATGTCCGAAGGATACTTAATCAATTCCAAAAGCGAGGCATTGTTCTCCCATGTTCTGGGTGCCATTATGGTCAAGCTTTCGCTAGGATCGACGATATCAGAGATGATGATTGCCAGCGCAAAAAGACTTTCTCCTTGGATGGAGACCCGTGTTTTTAGCCCAGTACTTGTACGGCGGACTGCTTTTTCACATCCGCGAATTCTTCCTGTATAGAGGTCCTGAGGGAGCAATGGGCACCCTCCGATCGCGAAGCCCCGTGGAAGGTTTGGCACCCGTGATAGTAGATCATACTTTGCGCTTGGTTCCGCCTGTCAAGCCAAGAGAGGGATCGCCTTGACTGAGGGTTCAGGCTCCTCCCACGTTCTCATGTACTCTTGGCAAAATTCAATATATACGGATGGCACTGTTTTGTGGTCGTTGTAGTTAGGAGTGATATTCAGGTCAGTGACGCCGAGGAGTGCATAAATGTAGTCCCTAGGATCTGTCGCATGGAATTCCATAGCCCGAAGTCCAATTATGCTGGGAGATGTTAGGTACACGAGTGGGGGACGAGGGTGTTCTCGAAATTTGATATCACTGCGGCTTATTAAGATCATTGCTAAGTGGCAGGCATCGCTTAGAATGTTCAACAGTCTCCAAAGGTAACGATGTGCCTTCTTGGGTTTCATATGTTTGCCGGCCATTTGCCACCATTCTTGCACTTCAAGCAGGGCTGATAGCTCCATTAATCGCTACTGATAGATAACAAGTCCTCGTTTCAAGAGGACGAGCTCTTGGAATATCCACAAGCGCTTCCAATACTCCAAGTAATCGAAGACCTGCATTGCGTCGGTAGTGGGAAAGTGGCGGTATTTTCGATGTCGTTTCGGATTGAATATGAAACACAGATATTAGCGAGAACAAAAATAAACATGCTGATCAACTGTATTTCTCGTGTCGGAGGGCAATATCCTGAAATAATTAAGATTTGGTATACATCGAACTATTAATTAAATGTTAAAAAGTACAAAAGTAAACGTGTGCGACTATGAGCGTCATTTCGCCCGTCGGCGAGGTGCCAAATCGTCATTTGTAGGGGGCAAATCACCTGGTCGACATCTCGGTTGACCACAACCTATAAGAGAATCTTACTGATTTCATACACATCGATAATACCATCTGCGGACGTTCTATTTCCTTTTAGCTTGGAACCCATGGCTGTTCTCTGGTAATCTCGCCGGCGGCCGGAGCCCATGAGCCATATTCTCCCACTAACGCCACCACATCCCTAAGCCGCGGATAGCGGGAAGCTACGCATTAAATCGCTCTAACTTGAGTAGGATGGTCGACACGCCAATCAGATCTTGCGCTGCTATCAACCGGTTGGGTATGAGTGTCGTTCACATCCTGAACACTATAAATGAGTTCCATCCAGTCCTTGAATGAACGGCCTTTGCTTGAAACACCACTTCAGAGTCCTCTGTCATCTATCATTGAGTTGGCTGCGTTCTCTTCCAAAATGGAGCCGTCTCCGTCCGAAGATCTTCCCCCTGGAAGCGTTGTCTTAATGACAGGTACGATTGGCCCAACCGCACCGTACTCGGTGCTGATAAAACTTCCTGGTACCAAACTTGCTAATGGTTTTCAGAAACTTCGTCCCTCATCAAAGTTCCTACTCCAACCACCGACCCAAATGATCCCCTCGTTCGTACTCCTTTCAACATTGTCGATCGGAAGTCTAACGTCATACTAGAATTGGAACATGCATCGAAAGATACTCAATGTATCGCTTGTTCTCGCCGTCACAGTTGCCGTCTTTTCTGCGTAAGTTCTTCGCCCTTCAGCACAGTGTCTTGAAGATAATACTAACACTCTATATCAGAATGGTTATTCAGACGGTGTTCTGGCAACAGATGGTTGTCGATATGAACGTCACCTACAACCAACTTAACTATGGTTTATCATTCAACGTCGTTGGACTTGCCCTTGGCAGCCTGTTATTCATCCCATTCACCAAGAAGTACGGTCGCCGATCAACCTATATAATCTCGACAGGTGTCATGGCGGCTGTGTCGTGGTGGAGCAGTCGAATGACTACTGTGATCGAGATGTATTTGACCAACCTGATCTTTGGGTTGGCAGGTTCAACAAATGAGGCCATATCGGAGATGACGGTGAGAACCCACGTCCTCCGTCCTCTCACAGTCTCACTAACTAATCAAGATTGGCGATCTCTTTTTCGTTCACCAACGTGGCACGGCCAATGCCTTTTACATCATTTCTGTGATGATAGGAAACTTTGTATGTCCGACAATTGCAGGAATCCAAGCTGCTGCCATTGGATGGCGATGGGCCTACTACACGGTCGGTATCGCATTGAGTTTACTGTTCCTACTATTCCTTTTTCTTTACGAGGAAACAAAATACATACCCCTTTTTGAGGGTAACAATCCAGGGATAGGATTGGAAGTCGAAGATTCAAAGGCAAAGAACCCCACGTCTGTCTTAGAGAAAGGCATAAAAACATCGAGCCAGACGACGCCTCAAGGGGGCGAATGGGTGAACCAAACAATTCCAATGAACTCTTACAGACAACGAATGCGCTTTTTAACACCGACAGAAGAGTCTTTATGGAAGAATTATGTCACATCGTTGAAGATGCTTGCATTTCCCCATGTCCTCTTCGCAGCCCTTCAATGTGCTAACGGGGTAGCTTTCCTCGTCCTGATGACATCGATCAGCTCAATCGCTTTTTCCGAGCCGCCCTACAACTTTAGTACAACAGGCGTCGGTCTTATGCTCATGGGTCCATTTGTTGGAAACCTGTTTGGAAGCATTTATGGCGGCCCTTTCGCGGATTTGATAATTGTGCGACTAGCAAGACGCAATAAAGGCATTTTCGAGCCTGAAATGCGGCTATATATTTTGTTGTTCCCAGCCTTGTGTCTTGGAGCTGGTCTAATTGAGTTTGGAATCTCGGTTGATCGTGTCAGCTCGCCCCTTTAGATGTTGCAAACCTAGAAAAACGTGACTAACTTCTAGTACAGGGTCTGCATTGGATCTATCCAAGTATTGGGGGCGCTCTCTTTGCCTTCGGGATGGGATCTATGATGGACGTTGCGTGCACCATTGTGATTGATACCTACCAGAGTGTGAGTCCGCTCGAAATCGCGAGCCTTGATGATGACTCTCGTCAGGAGGTGACACTCTGAATTGGCTAACAAAAATACTTCAGGTCACTGCAGAGGCATTTGTCATTGTGACATTCATCAGAAATGCGGCGAGCATTGGTATCCCTTTCGGAATCGTCCCATGGATGGGCTCCATTGGCTTAACAAAGCTCTCGGTCATCAGTGGGTGTGTGGCCTCAGCTATGTGCCTACTATTCATCCCACTGATGATATGGGGGAAGCGTATACGCATTGCCCTCTGGCCGTTTTATGAGTCAATCCTAGCAAACAACCACGGGGCGCGAGCTTGAGCATGCGGTATAATGCTAAATCATGGCCTCTCTTGAAGCAAATTACTTTCATTTTAAGGCACGTATCTATATAGCGACCATAAAAATGAATCGAATTGCAGATAAACTTAATCTCACACGTTATTTTCCGCTTAATAGTAGACTCATGCGAGTCAAGGTAATTTATCGGCGCAAGGATTGAGCAACTGGTGCTGAAGCATTTTGAACAACCATACTTGCATCAATTTGGACATAACTGCTAAAGATACATCGCTACTATGTGTAGGCGCACGCGGAACTCTAAGAAGACAATCAGAACAGCCAAATCAAGTCTATGAATTACCTCAATCCCCCCTCCCCTCCACAACCGCGTATCAACCTTCCCAACCAAGTATAAAGTGAACCATGTTCAATCCCGTCATCCCGCATTACTTTGGCCTTTCAAAACATATTTTCTGGTCTTTGGTTGGCGGGTTGACCTTCCCAACTAAGCATAGATGGTGTAGCTTTCACAACCGAAAGCGCGTCACCGGGCCGGCTATCTCCCAACGCTACCTTAGATCTACCCTCGGAACCACCGCGGATCGGCCTTCTTAACTGAGCATAGGCAGTGGAGAGCCCGCACTGCCCTCCTTATCACCCCGCATGGCCTTCGAGGCTTGCCGGACCTGAAGACTAATAAAAGGCGGAAGATATCCTATCGGTAGGTACCAACGGTATCTAGCCTTGAAGATATCTCTCGACCCAGCTAAAGGGGTCCTAATATTGTTTTCCAAGCGATACAAGCCTCCGCAAAATATGTCGAAGGCTGTGGTGTTTGTCAATGGACGCCTCCGCGGGGTCGCAGATGCAGCAACCGAAACGGCAGAACATTACAATGCTTTGATCATTCAAAACAAAAACATCAAGTTTGTTGGAAATGAGAGCGACGAGGCCGTCCAATTGGCAAAGCAAAATGGGGCCGAAGTCGTGGATCTGGAAAATCAGCTCCTGGTTCCAGGGATCATTGACAGTCACACACATCTTCTCATGTTTGGCCATTCACTACAAAAGCTGGATCTAGGACAATGCAAATCTTTGGAGGAGATTCGCCAAAATATTTCAAACTACGCCAAGGAGTTTCCGAAACTTCCCAGGATTCTTTGCCGAGGATGGCTCCAGTCATCGACGAACGGCGTGGCACTCAGCAGCATGTTGGACGACTTGGATCCAAGGCCTATCTATATCGACTCACTAGACTTGCATTCTTCATGGTGTAACACGGCTGCACTTGACGAGTTGCCAATTGAGGAGATAAAGGCTTCGTGCGGCCGCCATATCTCTCTCGATTCCCATGGCAACCCTACGGGATTGCTCGCCGAAACAGCTGTTACTGCCTACGTTTGGCCGCATCTGGCGAGATGCAGCACCCCTCAAGAAAATCAAGATGCATTGGAGCTTGCGATCAAGGCATATACTGAAGCTGGATACACTGGGTTGATTGATATGGCAATGGACTCCAATGCCTGGGAAGCGTTGGAATCATACAAAAAGACTCGAGGCCTTCCACTACACGTCGCCGCACATTGGTTTATTGCATACGAGCAAGATACGCAAAAGCTCATGCAGCAGGTCGATGAGGCAATCTCGATGCATCAGAAATGGCACCCTTCGAAAAGTCCCGACTTTTGCATTGTCGGGATCAAATTGATGTGCGACGGCGTAGTCGATGGATGTACCGCAGCTCTGAGCTACCCCTATGGCTACGGAGAGGACCTTGAGTTCGTGAAGCCGATATGGTCAGAAGACTCGATGCAACAGGTTGTACGGAGAGCGGCTGGGGTCGGCCTTCAGTGTGCAATCCATGCTATTGGCGACGCTGCCGTGAATCAGGCAATTGAGTCCATCGCCAGTGCCAATAATCCCAGTGGAAGGCACAGAATCGAGCATCTCGAGCTGGCAAGTCAGGACGACGCCAAGCGCTTGGGAAGCTTGGGAATCACGGCATCTGTGCAGCCTGTCCATAGCGATCCTGCGATTCTCAGGGGTTACGAGAAGCTCATCACGAACGAAGCCTGGGAGGGCGTGTTCCCGTATCAAGAGTGTGCCGCCGGGGGCGCGCATATTGCAATCGGAACCGATGCACCTACAGCAAAGCATCTCCCATTGCCCAATTTCTACAACGCTACTACAAGGAAATCTGCCCTCGAGCCTGAGTTGGACTTATACACGAACCCAAAGAGCGCCCTTACTTTGGCACAGACCTTGACGGCGGCCACTGCCGATGCTGCGTACTCTCGCTTTGCCGAGACCTGGACAGGCACCCTGAAGGAAGGAATGCAAGCGGATTTTGCGGTTATCGATGCTCCTGAATTGATGCCTGAAACTCTCCTTCAGGCTAAAGTGCGTCAGACCTGGTTTAAAGGACAAAGGACATTTATGTGTTGAGGAGAAGGTGGTTCAAGAGAAGAAAGCCAGAAAAGACGGACTACCTCAAGGCAAAGAATTATCCCTTCATATCCATTAGGCAAATAGACAAACAAGAATTATAATAGGATGGGGGTAACACTTGTTTAAATACAAACAAGTTCCTAATTTCTGAATTTTATGTTTGACCCTATCAGTGACGAAATTAATGTGTCTTCTCTATGACGCCCTTACCCCGCACTTTCTAATACCAGTATCTGGACTGATTAGCGAGAGATAAGGTTATGTAATGTTGTGAATATTGCTCCATTTGCTTCTCTCCCTCTTAAAACTGCAATAATCATGGCCAGTTTGGTATCCACGAGTTGCACCGTCCGCAGGCCAGTCGACATTGCTTATTATGCTCCGTTCGAGGGGAGGCTGTGGTACCTGTAAGAAACGCCACCGGAAATGCGACGAGACGAGACCTGCATGCAACGAATGCGTCGCCAGGAATCTGAAATGTGATGGCTACAGACCTTTGCTAACCTGGGTCAATGGCGTTGCCTCGCGTGGGAAGTTTATGGGCTCGCCACTCCCGGTGGAACAGACAAGTCCCTTGAGTGGCCAAAGACGCCCACCAAATGAAGAAAGTACCGATACAGTGCATGCAGAGAGCAATATTGTCATGGCTCCTCTTGAACTTGCCACAGGGGAAGTCAATACTGCAGAAACGGTAACAGACTTGAGCTACGGAGTCATGCCGTCTCAAAACGAGAAGGGGTGGTCTGAGCAAGACATCGCACTTTTTGAACAATGTGAGTGATGAGTTCTCCTGGTACTGCATCTCTAGAGCACTCCTGTCTTGAAACAGCGCATACTCGGGTTAGCTAACAAAGAATATCGAGTTATGGAAACGACTGCGACCATGCTGTTTTCAAGCCCTGACGTTGAGTGGTGGAAAACAAGTTTTCGCAGGCTAGCTAACGGCTCAGAGGCTGTCTTGGCGATTTTTATCGCCATTCATTTATACTTGGAACATCCAACTAACCCATCAAACCTGCTTGAAGAGTACTATCTTCGTGGCCTACAACTTTTCCGCCGGCAACTTGATCTCAGTGACGGAACCCCTGATGCCAGCACAATCTACGCTGGGGTATTCATATGTTCATTGAATGTAAGTGTAGTCACCCTTCTTCTCAATTGAGTTTCTAGTTAAAGAATTATCACGCTGACCGTAAACTCAACCATGAAGCTGTTCCAGGGGACCCCATGGACTTCACACCTTGATCATATTGCGAAACTGTACCAATTGAGCTCTCCGATCTCTTATCACACTCTGATTTCAGACCAAAGCATGCAGCATGCCATAGAATGCATTGGTTTGATGGACATACCGACCTTTGTCCAGGGTCGCTCCATGCCATCGTTAGGTATTTGGAAAAATTATAGAATGGCGCAAGAAGTATTGGCGCATGAAAAGCTGGATGGCATTGAGGGTATATCCGGCTTACCACGGAGCCTACTAGACATCTTCGCTACCATCGACGACGATGCATCGGAGTCTGCCTTCTTGTCCTGGCCCGGCTGTGTAGGAGAAGCACCCTTCTGCCACTTGTGGGAAGCATATCGAATGGCGGGAATACTGATGGGCCGAAGATGGCGACGGCAACAGGGGCATGCCGATAGTCATGATCGCCAGCGACGCGACACCACCGTCTCTACAGATATTTTCCTAAGCCGCCTGATTGCTTCTTTAGACGCTCTCTGCGATGCGCAACTTCGACCTGAATACCGCGATAGTCTCGCGGCAAACTCAACAATGTATCCTTATGTCGCGGCTCGTCTCGAGGTTGAATGCTTACAGCAGCATCCAGCGTGGCTTGAGGTCCTGCAGCGCGTCATACGCATCTGCAAGCCTTATGGAGGGACCTCAAATGCCCTTGTCATCAATGGCTTTCTTGACAACGCTTTGCAGAGTGGCAATGATGATTGCAATGTTGACGAGCTGGCGCGCCAAGAAAACGTGGAGATCTCGCTCTTTTAACGTCGCGTCGCTACACGATTCCGCCACGTCTCGCACCTGTTGAGTCGCGAGCTCAACTCAAGGACGTGGTCAATGTCGCTGTCGTGGACACCATTATGAGACATCCGATGCTACAAGTCGGGATGTTAGATGCCACGTCCAAGACTCCTTCCCTCATGGATCCAGCTACAGAGTCTCGACTTGATGCATCATATTAAATAGCTTGATGTCGCAGAATACGTCGATTTTGAAGGAACGGTGCAGGAAATTTTTCGCGTTCAGCTTGATGACCTTTTCCCAAGAAGTCTCCGTTAAGGCCCGGTTGGAAGATTACCACCCATTACTTCGGCAAAGGGACGCTCCTGTCATGGAGGTTCTACTCACCTGGAATCACTCCCAATTTGACGGCGCAGGCGCTAAGGTGTTCCGCGAAGACTTTCTCGAGATTCTCAATGCTGGAAACGGAGCGTGCGAACGGGAGGGCTTGGATGGCGATGTTCTTACCCTACCGAAAGACCCTCCTTTGCTCCCACTTCCCCTCGAAATCCTAAAGGGTCTTCCAGTAAATCTCAAGTTCCTTTCCAAGGCATTATGGGAGGAGACCCGACCACAGTTCCTCAATCGCGACGTATCCTGGGCTATCTGGTGCCTGAACCACATCTCTCCGTATAAAACCCAGTACCGGACATTTTGCGTGAATAACGATCCAATCATACTATCCTGGCCCTCTGCTGACAGAACAAGACTACCATCACGGGCCTGCTGAACGGATTAGGACTGATCGCCTTCTCATCACGCCTCGACAGCAAGGTCGCCCCGGCCTTCCAGAGCTCTACCGTCGTAGATCACCGCCGGAATCTGCCTCCAGCCCGATCGGACGCTCTGTGGGATCGGTCCGAGAGAGCAGTGGGAAATTATGTGACCCAGTGCCTCCATCGATACGAGCCCGAGCTGGTGGCACGTACCCTTCTAAGCTCCCAGCGGTTGCCAGTGACGGAAGAGATTTGTCCGCCGACCTCCAACGCGAACTCTGGGCTGCATCTGCAGAAAACCGACAGGAGATAGTGGACAATGTGGAAGGCGGTCTGCGAAACGACATTGTCGGATTGTTCAAGTACGTCATAGACTGGCAGAAGACGATAGGCGACATGGCGAAAAGGAAACGCCAATCCACGTGGCTAGTGGCCAATATCGGTGTCCTGGACGGTAGCTCAACAAGGCTGAGCAACACCACGGCCAAGGCCGATGATAGCCAGTGGTCAATTGATTGAGCGCAGTTTGGCCTGAGCGCCGAGATTCCTGCCGCCGCCATCGAGTTTGCCCCAGTCAGCGTCGCTGGCCAGGGGATGTGTGTCAGCGCCAACTGGCCGGACTGCGCTGTTGATGAGAGTTTCGGGGGAACATCATGGCTGATCTGGAAAGGTGGCTGGCCCAACTTGCGAGCCTGTGATATGTGTTGGTACGAGATTACTGGTGGAAAAGGCAACTTGCATATGGCACTTCCATATGAGAGATAGCTCTGACAACTGTCACCATGACTCGTACTGGCAGTGCGCCTGTTCTAGCCGGCTTGTACATTAATCATTTTTCGTAGGAGTTTCAATCCCATTCAACACGAAGAGAAGGTTTGGCCCTGGAAATATATATTCATCAATTCTTTTGATGGAATTCGTGGCAGATACTCTGAGCTGTTTGAACCCGGAAATCCGGCCTACCCTGTACTGATCCTGACGGTTCTTTGCAAGATCGTATCACCATGATACCATCCCGCAATAGGAACACAGCGCTTTTATTCATATTGAGTTTGAAGACCGTTGGGAATACCTTGCCAAGTGTCAATTCCTTATCTCTTACTTATTACTGTACGGACTCTCAAGGCCGAATCATCTGCTCATTGCATTCGGGAATCTGGGGTTGAAACCGGTGTTTTGTTGCCTTTACGTGTCGTAATACACCATCAATTCAAAACAACAACTGTTAGAGTACCGAGCCCAACCATAAGGAGTGATTAGACAAGGAAGCCTTCGCAAGGAGCAAGTTCTTGGTGGCGTTTCCTGTTGAAGAGAGCACATTGCGAGTCTTGTCAATGGACACGTAAGCTACAAGTACGTGGGGGAGTTGTTGGTTGCGAACAGTTGGCAATGGCAAAAGTGTTAGTCTTGCGGCACAGCGTGCAGGGGACGGGGAAGAGCTCAGCTGGATTTGCCGTGACAGGGGGGTCGATTTGTTGGTTCGGCATGTCCTAAGGTGACCTATTTTGTTTTAAAGTGAGACAAGAGACAAGAGGCAAACGCTCGCAAGGGTTTGGGATTACCATGGATTTACCGGTGAGGGGGCGTCATTTCTTCGCCGAATTGTCGAGCTGGATGATAGCGACACGATGTTAGGCTAGTTCGGCTTATAGAGTCACGATTTTCTGTTGGATGGCACGAAATTGGCACGCTATCATTATTTTTAAACTAAAAAGCAACCATGAATTCCTGCTGGTCATCTCAAATTCCAGGATGATTGACGTAAAAACTGCGTCGTGTTGTTCGGTCTTGGGTTTACCCGCATTCCCTTCCCCCGTAACATCACACCATCAGACTGAGTCCTCCAACGGGATCAGGACCTCTGAGGTGTTCTTCCGCGGCTTCCGCGCCCAGAAAAGTAGGGTTATCCCCACGAGATACGTCTCAACCTCCTCAAAGGCCTGATCAAGGGCTTCCTGAATATCTTCACGTGTGTCTGTCCAGTTGTTGAACACACCCCACCAATTGTACCATCTCAGATACAATGTGGTGATGAAGCTTGGGGAGTGTTTAGGTCCCAAGACGGTGCAGCCGGAGAGGACACCATTGTCTGCAAGCATCTCCTTGAATGTTCCGATAGCCTTGAGCTTGTCTTTACCTCCGGGCATACAATGGAAAAGGTTGAACATGGAGATTGAGTCGAACTTCTTGCCGTCCAGGGCTTTGGGCGGAGGCTCGGTCACATCGGCCTCTACGCACTGAACCACTGTGGCAGTAGATTTGGACAGGACTCGAGCTTGGGCTGCGCGTAGGGGGTTGGGGTTGAGGTCTAGTAGCGTGAGGCTTTGCTTGCTGTGCTTCCTGAAGGCACGGTCCAATGCTACAGCTGGGAAGTACCCCGTAGCAACGCCACAGTCGAGGTGGTTCCTTGAGAAGTTCTCGCAGAAGAAGGGGACGAGCACCGAGCTGGTCGGGCATCCCCAGATAAACCTCATGTTGAAACCAAGGACATAGTTGTCATAGAAGATGGAGAGGAACGACCGCGAGTAGACGGTGGCATAGTTCCGGTTTCCAGGCTGAGTAGACGCCATGATGAGAGATGCGCTGTATGAGTGCGCTGACGATGTGGGAATCGGCAGATACCCTTCTTCAGAGGCGATGCTGGGAGACCGAGGCTTATGGCTTATCACTACACCAGGCGTCATGCTCCATGTCGCCGTCGCCAACGCATCCGCAGCTCGTCCGGGGGGGTTGAATGTACACAGTGCACGTTGAAAGCGGATTCAGTCATATGCAGCTAGGGAAGAGTACCCTGTATTCGTGGCATGTTGTCATGTCGATCCTTGAACATGTTTGCTTCGGCGAGAACCAGGTGTGTGCTGAAGCACAGTTGGTTGGTCCTATCGATGCATTAGAGCAGTAACTAGCAGGACGTGTAGCCGCCCCGGACGCCACGGGGGGTATTCCCGGCATGGCACTTTAGATCATGCAGGCAGATGCAATGCAGCTGCAAGCATGAGGCGTGGCTCGAGGCCCTTAATTTATCACAAAGATAATGAGGACGGATCAACCTTGTTGGTTGTTGGTTGTTGGTTGTGAACAGATGCACCAATGCGCGGGGATCCCTGCTGGGACGAGAGATGCAGCTAGACAGATGCAGTAATTGGTGCGTGCAATCTGCCGATGAGTCGTTTTTGGGTCATGGCTGAGGACCCTCAAGTAGATGTCGATGATGGCAGCGGAGGCGGCGGCGGGAGCGGTGGTTGGCCGGACCCGGTGGTTGGTAGAGAGGCGACGGATTCCGAGGCCGAGACAGAGGCCGATGATAACGACGACGATCCATCAGAGGGCTTGCGCGCGTACACCGTGATCCTTGGGGCTGTGTTAGTCCAGTGGTTACTGTGGAGGGGAGCCAAAGAGGGGTTGAAGAAGCGTGGAGAAGCGAGGGGATAGGTAAGATCTCACAATGTCATGAAGGAGTGGTATCGCGTGTCTGACAGCTCCTTCTTAACCTCAATCAGCAGCGCCTTGACCTGCTCTGGGGTCCAGCCGAGGGCCGTGGTGAATACGGGGAGAGTCAGGGGTTCCAGGACGGCCTTCCAGTTGGCAATCATCATGCTGCCAACGCGCTGGAGCTGCTTTCCGGGATAACAAGGGTTCGTGATTGCGCCGTTCCGGGTTTCAACAATGCGCTCGAACCCGCCCTTCTGCAGAAGCGGCTTGTAGGCTACCGGGTAGTAGATTGAGCTTCCAAGGTTTGCGAGACCTGCTGCGGCATTAGCATGATGCTGGGAACTTTGGAGGGGAACCGGGCAATGCCAGAATGGAGACTCGCCTTCACGTAAGAGATTGTTCCATCTGCGGAACGCCGTCCCATCCAGTGAATGGTTCGGCGACTGCAGGTGAACTATCCACTCCGTGAACTCGACCCATCCTCCGGGATTGAGTTGGTTCCAGATGGACTGGATGAGGCGGGGCTTGTCTTGGATGTCGCCCAGCATCCGGACGTGGACGAAGTCGAACCGAGTCTCAAGATTCCAGTCATCCGTGGCGTCCATCACCGCAAACTTGCAGTTTGGTACCGTGTACGGCGGCCGCACCGGGTCGATGTCAATACCTAGCACGAGACTGTTGGCATTCTTCTGGGCTAGTTAGTCGCCAACGATTAGCTTCCCGAAGAGCCATTTCTGCAGCATGGGTAACTTGCCGAACTCCTAGACGCCGGGTTAGTATTGGATGAGGAGCGAGGATCACGAGTCATCAATAAATGCTACGTACCAGAGCCCACAGGCCCGGCCCTGTACCGACATCGAGCACTTTCTTGGGTCGAGATATCGGGGCCAGGTGAAGGCGGCCCTCAAAGACCTCTGAGATGACCTGGTGTTGGATCACTAGGCTCGGTCAGCAACAGACTAAAAGAGACGGCGATGGCGCAAGCGCGGGGGAACGGCGGGCAGCCATACCATTTCGGTCTTGTTCTTCCTGGATCGCAGAAGATGTCAAGTTAGCTTGATGACGGGAAGCGAGGCATGCGCGCTCTAGCCTCCGTAAATTGGGACGAAGTGACGAACCTGGCTGTTGGCGAAGGACCCGTAACCTGGGATGACAGCTGGTCAACAATCTCTTCCCTAATTGGGACTGAAGGACTTACGGTTGGCAGTCTTGGTGAACTTCTTGACCAGCGAGCGGAAGAATCGCTTCGAGCGGGACGTCGCGGACTTGGTGTTCGACCTGGATGACGAGCGAGGGGTCAGCATCCGGATCCTTTGGCGAGAAACAACCCCTGTCCGAGCTGAGTGAGAGAACACCACAGCCGAGAGACAACAAAAACTCCGAGACATCCAGGGAGGGCCGCCAGCAAGGTCGCCTACCGTTCCAATGGCCGCGCATAGGTTGCCTCGTCCGACGAGGAGGAGTCCTCCTTGGGCCACATGGTGCTGGCCGTGGTGCTCTCATCGTCCTCGGTGATACTCGCCACCTGCTGCATGCCACTGTCGCCATCGAAGCTCACGCTGCCACCAGAGCTCTCCCGCACCAGGGAGCTGGGCTGGGATAGCTGCGAGCGCACATCCTCGCTGGGCCGGCGCGCGTTGGCTGCTGCAGACTGCTGCAAGTGCCGGTCCCATGCCCCGGACCGTCTGCTGCCCGCCAACGGGGGGGTGCCGGGCGTCGGCGCGCTATCGCTCGAGATGCTGCGGGTGTAGCCTGAGGAAGAAGAGGCGGTGAGCGTCGATGTCGACGCCTGTGCAAAGCGGCCTCCTCTCATTGACGGATCGCCGGCCCCGCCGCCACTCCTTGGGCCGCCGCGCTTGTTGGGTGTGTCCATTCACCCTTCGGGCCGCTCCGAGAGGCCAGGCGGAGGGGTTCGGGGAGAGAAAAGAGAGCAGGGCGACGTTCGGCAGGCGGAGGGACGTCGTGGGGTTGCGGGAGGCCGGAGGAGAGGATGGAGAGGGACGGGAAAGGGGGGGGTTGGCTCCGGGTCGAGGTTTATATTGAAACATCCTGAAGGTTCCATTGGGGCCTCGTTGCTTTTCTACAATTCCTCCCGCCGCCTAAAACTCCCTACCTCCATCGTGTGCGGCCCCCCGAAAGATCCAAAAAGGGGGCCCGCTGCCCCTGGGCCTCGTTCGCCGTCTCTGAAGAGATCAGCGCGGGCTCGCCTACGTGACAGCTCTCGCTCGTTGGCTGCGTATCCCAGGCGAGACTCCGCTGGGAGGAAATGGAGCGGAGCTTGTCTGGGTCCGTGGCGTGGTCTGGAGGTTGACGAGCGCTGTGCGCAAACGCTTTTTCGCCCTGGAGAGAGGAGTTGTCTTTGCTTTTGGCATCTCAGCCCGGGCTTAGTCTCACCGTTCTCTGCTGCAACTGGCCCTTGCCACCCCTGGCCCGCCTAGTGTCGAACCAGCGGTCCAGCCCAGGACGTTTGTCCGCTTCGGGCTCAGGACCTGGGAGTGACAAGTCAATTGCCGAGAGCGAAGCACCCAACAGCTCTTTATCGCGGGCCGGTGTTTCTTAGTCCCGTCTTTGAGTTCTGCTCGGCTCTTCCTATGATATCAGAGCGCCTCGGTTCTGTTTCGCAATTGTCCCCGAATTCCAGTGTCCAGCCCCCTCAATCTCGATTAAATCCTCCGCGTTATCTGAAGCGTTTCGGCCCGCACAAGGATCGGGGCCCATCGTGAACGAGCCGGCCGGACTGCCCCCCATGAAGGAAAACCCGGCTGCTTGTCCTGGGACCGGGACGGGCCCTTAACATCATCTGACGAACATGGAGTGCGGCCCTTAGGAGACGGACCCGAGACTAATGTATGTCGATGCTCTTCTGCAGGTCTACGGATGTAGCACCAGCTGAGGATCAACTTTGCCCACGCTGGGACGATAAGTCTCTTTGGTCAGTTCAGATGGCGCCGATACGGGTACAGTATATCTACTATGGCGAACTGTGCAACCCCTGCTCGTCCGGACTCACTAGGATGGGCTTTGGACTCGTGTAGCAAGCAATGTCTGCGAGTTGTCATCACCAACAGCATTTGGCTCCAGTCGGGATGCATGAGTGTCGTCGCATGATGCGTTGTCTTGGACAGAAACCCCGCATGTTCAGTAGATAGCTGCGAAGGATGTTGGCTTATGTACTTGGATGATCCGGGCCCCATGGTGTTGAGGGGTGAATACTATATACCCGTTTACTCCTCTCTAGATACCCATTCAGTAGCGTCATTGTTTGTAGTTCAACACTTCTTGCTTCCAGATGGACGAGCCCATCGCAATCATCGGGCTCGATGCCAAATTTCCTGGGGAGGGTGACACCGCGGAGAGATTCTATGAGTCTCTTGTAGCCAGGAGATCCGCCAGAACCGAAGTGCCCCAAGACCGGTACAATGCCGAGGCATTTTGGCATCCTGACGGCGAGAGGAGTGGCTCTGTAAGTGCTGGACAAACAGGAATTGCCTCGATGAACTAACATTTTGCTACTACAGACTCGGGCACGATGTGGCCATTACTTGAAAGACAATATTGCCGCGTTTGACGCACCCTTCTTTTCAATAACACCCGCAGAGGCCCGTAGCATGGATCCCCAGCAGAGGGGAATGCTAGAATCTGTCTATAAAGCCCTCGAAAATGGTCGGTTCTGCCATTTCCATCAACGTAAGCACTGATACTGACTGAAGATAGCGGGCCTTCCGCTCACGGCTGTTGCTGGTTCGCAAACCGGCGTGTACGTGGGATGTTTTACGGCCGACTATAATGAAATCACTGTTAAAGATCTGGATATGCCGTCGAAATATGCGGCAACAGGCACGGTAGCAAGCATGTTGAGCAACAGAGTTTCATGGTTCTTTGATTTCCGAGGACCCAGTATCACCATCGATACTGCTTGCTCAAGTAGTCTAGTTGCAGCCCACGAGGCCTGCATGAGTCTGAAGTTGCGGGAAATCTCTATGGTGAGTTCTACAACCGAGAAGTCCTAATAGAAGAGGAGCTAAAGTTCGGCAGGCTGTCGTTGGAGGTTGCAATCTCATCTTGTCGCCCGAGATGACCCTGAAGCTGGGTGCTGCGGGAGTTCTTGGGCCTGATGGCAAGTCGTACAGTTTTGATCACAGGGGCAACGGGTATGCTAGAGGAGAGGGTTTCGGAGTCTTGGTTTTGAAGCGCGTGTCTGATGCCATTCGAGATGGCGATGTCATTCGTGCTGTCATAAGAAACTCCTCAACTAACCAGGATGGACGATCACCCGGCATCACACAACCCACTAGGGCAGCTCAAGCACAGCTTATCAGACATGTGTACAACAGGGCAGGCTTGGACCCCTCCCTGACACGATTCTTTGAGGCCCATGGCACTGGCACCCCTGTTGGTGACCCCATCGAAGCTAGCGCTATCGGCGAGATCTTCAGTCCATACCGATCCCCAGAAGAGCCACTGTACGTTGGAGCGCTGAAGAGCAATGTCGGGCATCTTGAGGGTGCTGCTGGCGTAGCTGCTATGATTAAGGGCGTTTTTACGCTCGAACAAGGTGTTATCCCGCCGAATATGTGGTTTGAGAAGGCCAACCCCAAAATTGAAGAATCCTGGAACCTCAAGTTTCCGACCGAGCCAACCGTCTGGCCCCAGACTGGGATCCGGCGGATGTCGATCAACTCATTTGGCATCGGAGGTAGCAATGCGCACGTTGTCATGGATGATGCCTGCAATTTCCTGCAGAAGTACCATCTTCTCGGCAAGCACCGAACTGTCATCTACCCTAAGATACCCCAGCACTTGCAGGTTGCACTTAATGGTAAGCTATTATAGCTTTAATTTAATGCAGAACCATAGAAAGCTAACCCTGGGAATGAAGGAGAAGCGGAAGCAAAGGGGCCTCAACTCATTCCCGAAAACGGAACAAACGGAACAAACGGGACGAATGGTGCTAATGGACGACACGACGATAACAATAGCGATCCAAGAACTCCTCAGTTGATTCCCTTGTCATCGCATGATCAGGACGGCGTTGCCCGTGTGAAGGAGGTGCTGAACCAGTACATTACCCCTAAGAATCTCCAACATATCGCACAATCGGCAGAGAATCAGCTTTTGAGAGACCTCAGCAATACTCTGACGTCCCGAAGAACGCATCATTCCTGGAGAAGTTTCAGTCTAGCGAAGAATCTCTCCCAGGTTCAAGATGCCTGGAGTACCGTTGATACACCAGTCCGAACGAAAGCGGAACCCAAGTTGGCTTTCATTTTCACCGGGCAAGGAGCACAATGGCCAGCCATGGGAGTGGACTTAATGGCGTACCCCGTCTTTCAGCAGAGTGTCTTTGCAGCTGATCGGTACTTGAACAACTTGGGATGTGGTTGGTCTCTGACATGTAAGTAATTGAGGGAGCTCATGCAGTGTTTGCAGATTACTGACTGGTCTCAGATGAACTTTCCAAAGATGGTGGTGCTTCCAAGATCGACGATCCTGAGTATTGCCAACCAATTTGCACTGCGCTCCAGGTGGCTTTGGTTGACCTTCTGGCTACTTGGAATATTTACGCTCACGCCATCACGGGCCATTCATCCGGCGAAGTTGCGGCTGCGTACGCTGCCGGCGCGATATCACAAGAAGCAGCGTGGAAGGTTGCTTATTATCGCGGAAAGTTGAGTGCAAGACTCTGCGATTCTGAAACAGGCCCCAAGACAGGTATGGCCGCTGTCGGACTTGACCTTGAGGCAACGAAAACGAGCATTGCCAAGATTAATGAGCAAAGCGGCGGGGGAACCCTCGAGATTGCTTGCATGAATAGCTGGAACAGTCACACCGTTAGCGGTGACTCTGCCAAGATTGATGCCCTCGTGGAGATGTTGAGCGCCGACAAAATCTTTGCTCGCCGACTCAACGTTAAGATTGCTTATCATTCTCAGTATATGAAAGCAATGGCGGACGAATACCTCAAATTGATGGGTGAACTTGAGCCAGGCACCAAGAAGTTGCCTTTCAAACCTCGATTCTGCTCTTCGGTCTTGGGAACGACTGTCTCCAACGACAAACTCCGGGATCCATCGTACTGGGTCCAGAATCTCGTCTCCCCTGTGAGATTCTGCGAGTCTGTAACGCAGTTGCTCGATGGATCTTCAGATGGAGCATCAGCGAACGGAAATCAGGAGCCAGCGCTGTCGATTATTACTGATGTCTTGGAGATCGGGCCTCACAGTGCTTTGAAAGGTCCCTTCATCAACATTGCTAAGAAAGCACAAAAGTCCACCGTCGAGTACCATTCCGTGCTCAAGCGTAACACCCCAGGCGTAATGTCAGCGTTGGAAGCAGCGGGATCGCTATTCTGTCGCGGCTATGATATCGACTTGCAGACAATCAACGAGAACGGTGACTGGGCTTCACATAAGCCACTCATGCTGACAGATCTTCCCGCTTACCCATTCAACCATTCAAAGCAATACTGGGCCGAGAGCAAACGAAGCAGAGACTTCCGTCTGCGGTCAGTTGGGCGACATGAACTACTGGGAGCACCCTCTTTGGATTGGAACCCAGTCAACGCGGTTTGGCACAATTATATCCGTATCTCGGAGAATCCCTGGATCGAAGACCACAAAGTGTCGGGGGACGTTCTTTACCCTGCTGCAGGCATGCTAGTTATGGCGGTTGAGGCTAGTCGCCAGATGGCAGACCCGAGCAAAATTATGAAGGGATTCCGGTTCAAGGATGTGTCTTTTCACTCAGCTTTGGCGGTGCTAGACGAGGCTGAGGGCGTGGAATCCCAGTTCTGCATGCGACCACATCGAGAGACCAGCCTTCCAGGAAGCTCAACTTGGAACGAGTTCCAGCTCTTCACCGTTGAAAACGGAAATTGGAAAGAGAACTGCCGAGGTTTCATCCAAACTGAGTATCAGTCTGATGAGGCGGAGTCGGAAGACGTCTTGGCTCTGGCAAAACAACTTGAAGACTTCAAGCTCATTCAGAGCAGCTGCAAAACACAATTCACCCCTCAGGAACTCTACAAGCGGCTTCATGAATCTGGGCTGGACTTTGGATCGACCTTTCAGACCATGTCAAACATTCGGGCTGGTCCCGATCGCTGCATTGTCGGCAATGTCAATTCCACGGTAGACAAGATCAAGGAAAGGATGCCTTACAAGTACATCCACCATCATCTTGTCCACCCAGCTACTTTGGATGGTGTTATCCACGCTAATCTAGCACCTTTCGTACTGGAGTCGAGCAAGGCGCATCCTACAAGAGTTCCCATCTATGCAGAGGAACTCTGGATCTCCGCTGGTCCAGCAGATAACCACGACTCATACGAGGTGGCAGCCCAAGCTTGTGTGAAGGGAAGAGACGAGGCCAAATGCACCGTGACCGCGTTCCACCCGACTTCCAGAAACGTGATGGTTCAAGCCTCAGGACTAGTCTTCAAGGCTCTGCCCGCAAGTACAGAAACGGAGTCCTCGGACGCTACAAAACACGGGGCTTTCAACATCGAGTGGAAGCCTGACCCGACATTCATGAGTAAAGAGGATGCGACCCAAGCCTTTGGGCTGTCGATGTCTCCTGGAGATGACCCCTCGGACTGGATGGTCGATTGCGAAGCATTGTGCTTGGCGTACATCCGACAATATTTGAGCACTGTTACGGCTGAGAGCGCCGAGCAGCTTGATTGGCATCATAAGAAGTACCTGTCTTGGATGCGTCACGTGGAAGAGTCGTCTATCGGAAAAGAGACAATTTCCAGTATCAAGGAACTGGAAGAGAAGGTCTCAAAGAGAGGAACCCCAGAAGGCACTCTCATCATGGCCGTCGGCCAAGCAATGAATGAAATGCTTGGTGGACCTCGTGATCCTTTAGATGTCATCTTCGGAGACAAAATCGCAGAGAATGTGTATCGACATGGTCTCGGTTCGAAGAGATGTTATGTCCAGCTTTGCAATTACATCGATGCACTGGTGCATAAACACCCCAAGATGCGAATTCTTGAGATTGGAGCTGGCACAGGTGGCGCAACTCGTCCTGTTATGGAGACCCTATCGCAGTTACAGGGACAGCGATATCAACACTACACCTTTACCGACATTTCGCCATCATTCTTCGAGCAGGCGAGGGAAATATTCCAAGATCAATTGGATAACATGAGTTTCAAGGTGCTGAATGTCGAAAGCAGTCCGACGGATCAAGGCTTTGAAGCTGGTAGTTATGATCTCATCATTGCAGCAAACGTTCTCCATGCTACGAAGAAGATCGAGACGACTTTACAGAATGCGAGAGAGCTCTTGAAGCCGGGCGGCAAGCTGCTGCTCTTCGAGATCACTAGCCCCGAGATCCGCCTGGGCACTTTCTGCTTTGGCGTTCTGCCAGGTTGGTGGCTGTCTGAAGATCCTGACAGGGTCTGGGGCCCGTTGATGTCTGCGGATAGTTGGAACACGCATCTGGTCAATTCTGGATTCACTGGAGTGGATATGGCATTCCAAGATTTTCCTGGATCGGCACATCAGATGAGCTCTATTTTGGTGTCTTCTGTTCCGGAGAAGATTGCACCATCACCGGTAGAGACTGAACCTGTGCAGAGTGAAACTACACAAAATGAACCTACGCACAAGTCGGAAGACACCATTTATGCTTTGATAGATGACGAGTCCTCAGCTCAGAAGGCCTTGGCAGAACAAATCATCCAGCGTTTTGCAGGCTCTTCGCACGAGGTCATTGGTATCACTACGGCCATAGACAAAGACCTCAGTAACTCCACATGCGTCATGCTTGCTGAGCTTGACAAACCTCTTCTGTCTGACATCAAGCAGCCACAGTTCGAATGCGTCATGAAGCTTGTAAACCAGTGCAAGAACCTAATCTGGTTGACACGAGGCGGAACCACCGGTGTGCCATCATCTGACCTTGAATTAGTCACAGGTCTTGCGAGAGTTGCACGAGCTGAGCGACAAGATTTCACTTTCGTCACCCTCTCATTTGCTAAGGATGAGCCTGACACCGTGGTTGTGGAAAAGTGCATTCAAGTCTTCAGCTCTGCGGATATGACAGAGAACTCTTTCAGGATCGAAAATGGCATGAGCCAAATCTCTCGCTTGGTTCCTGCCACCTATCTGGACAAGCATGTCAAAGCCCAGACAGGAATTTCTGATGCTGTGGCTATGACATTGGAGAGCATTAATGGTCGAGGTCTGTCTCTCCAAGTAGCAGCGCAAGGCAAGCTAGACGGTCTGGCCTTTGGTGATGACCCTCTCGTCGATGTGCAACTCGACGAACATGATGTCGAGTTCAAGACAATGGCGGTTGGAATTGATTCTCAGGATCTGGACACCCTCTTGGCCAAGACCGAAGAGTTTTCTTTGGGACTCGAGGCTTCTGGAATCGTTACAAGAGTTGGTTCTGCTTCAAGATTTCAGGTTGGCGATCGGGTGTTTGGCCTTTCGCTCTCAGGGTCGGTAAAGACGCTTGCTCGAACTACCGACGAACTTTTGGCCAAGATCCCGGAGAACATCTCATGGGAAGACGCAGCATCTCTTCCTGCCGCCTACCTCACAGCCTATGCAATTCTCCACGAGTTGGGCGCTATTGATGAAGGAGACACAATCTTGATCTCCGCCGCCACCTCTGCAGTCAGCCAAGCCTTGATCCAGATGGCCTTATCGTCAAAGGCAGAAGTTTTTACAACTGTGGAGAACGAAAATGAAAGAGAAATCATTCAGCAGACATTTGGTATTCCACGAACGAATATCCTAGCCAACCGCACCCAGTCCCTCCGAACCGCTGTACATCGAGCTACAAACGGACGTGGAATCGACATTGTGGTCAACTCTCTGCCCGGGGAAATGCTCAAGGCCTCGTGTGAATGTGTCGCGCCTTTCGGACGACTTGTGTTTCTCGGATCCGGAGACGCTGACGCTAAAGAAAACCTCTGCATCAATAAGTTGAACCGAAACATCCGATTCGAGTCCTTCAATCTTCGGACAAGAACTGTGTATGATACGAAGCGGACACAAAAATGGTTCCAAAGAATGGTGAATACCATTTTCAACAACACCGAACCACCGAAGCTTCGTATCGCCGCCAAGACGTATTCCTTTGCTCAAGTCCAAGATGCCTTCCAACAGCTGCAATCAGACAAAAACCTTGACAAGGTCGTTCTCAAAGCCGACCACAGCGACACTATACTTGTCGTACCCAGCAAGAAACCTACCAGCCACTTCCGCCACGATGCTACGTACGTAATTGCAGGTGGCCTCGGAGGTCTGGGCAGATCCATAGCCCGGTGGATGGCGGCCCGCGGTGCTAAGAACCTCATTCTGCTATCTCGACGGGGACCGACGCAGAGCGCTGCTAGGGAACTCATCGCCGAACTTGACCTAGTATGCGATAAAGTGGCAGCTCCGGCTTGCGATTTGACACATGGTGAAGCTTTCAAGAAGGTGATCAATGAGTGTCTTGTCTCGATGCCCCCAATCAAGGGATGCATCCAGGGGTCGATGGTTTTGAAGGTAAGCCATAATCTTAATACCGTTAGCTGGCTAAAATCTCTAACTCTAATAACCTAGGATAACCTCCTTGAGCATATGTCGTTTGAAGACTGGGACCAGGCTGTACGATCCAAGGTTGACACATCGCTCAATCTTCAGGCCGCCCTCGGGAACGATCTGGACTTCTTTATTCTTCTCTCTTCCACGGTCGGGATAACCGGAAACCCGGAGCAGGCCAACTACGCAGCTGGAAACACCTTCCAAGATGCTTTCGCCCGAGATCTAGTCTCTCGGGGGGTTCCGGCGGTCTGTCTCGACCTGCCCGTGATTCGCGGGGTAGGCTTTGTGGCCGAGAAACCTGAACTTATGGAATACATGCAATCAACTGGATGGGCATCAATTGACCAAGATGAGTTCTATTCCGTCTTGGACTTCTACTGCCATCCTCAGACAACATCATTTCCCCTTCTCCACGCGCAAGTTATCCCACGTTTCTGGCTACCACAAGAAACTGCGGCTGAGGGATACCAACTCCCACCGTGGAGACATGATCCTCTGTTCAGTCATCTCTTTGAGACAAAGGCCGCAACAACGAGCAAAGCTACTACGAAGAAGACTGTCAACCACGCGGCGCTTCTGGCGGCTGCAACCTCAATGGAGGCAGCCGAAGCCACAGTTCTAGAAGCTCTGTTGTTGAAACTTTCACGAGTCTTAAGTGTCGAAGTGTCACATCTGGATGCCGCCAGACCTTTACACGCGTACGGTGTAGACTCATTAGTGGCAGTAGAATTGCGGTCTTGGCTGTTCAAGGAACTAGGTGCCGAAGTATCGGTCTTTGACATTACTAACAAACCGAGCATTCGACAACTGGCTATCGCTGCGGCTGCAAAGAGCAGGCTCACACCTAAGTTTGAATGAGAAGACGAGGAAATGGCATTTTTCTTTTGTTATGATACGTGACTATTTGGGCACTTTCGTATCAATTGCTTCAAGACTTTTTGTTTTCGACTTGGCAAGGGTTTTTAGGGTTTCATATCTCCTATGTGTTACGTTTTCCTTATGGGAGGAATCTGTTCTCTCCCTTAATCACCGTCGTATTTTGATGAGAAACGGATAGCTATATACCACAGTCTTTATGAAGATATACTACTATCAATCTCTACGTCCATCTCAAAAATTCTTTTGCGCATATGACGTACACGTTTCGCTGCTCTTAGTATCCCTCGTATGTCCAGCCCATGCTGACTTGCTCTGCGGTAACACCTCCCCGCATGGCACTGTTTACCTCGGATTCATCGCCCATAAGCTTACTATTTTCTCGGAGCACGTGGAGCTTATATGCAGTGATGATCATGATGAAAGCAGCCACGGCACCAAGACCTAGATGAACAATGATCAGTATCCGATCTAGTGAGAAACGGGCAGCAAGACTTACACATTCCAAAGCCAGCAAAGAACCTGGGTCCATCGGTCCAAAGATAACTACCCCAGATGTTTGAGGTACCTCCAATTGCGTTGAGCATCGCGACAGCTGCTGCGCGCTTTGGATATGGACGAGAAAGATGGAGAGTGACGGTCTTGTAGAGTAGTATCTGGGGTCCAACTTCAAACAGTCAGCGACGGCCAAGCTGAGGAATACGATCATAAAACTTACTAGCTGCGCTTGGGAAGAACAGCATGGCGAAATAATCAGCTCCAAGATTGACGGCAGAGAGTGAAATGATAAAGGCGACAACACCCAACAATAGACAGCTCATGAGCGGCCAGTAAAGCGACATTCGTTTATCACTCCACCAACTGATACCAAAGAAGTAGAAGCATGCAAATACTATGGATGATTAAAAATTTGAGTTCCATGGTCGCAATTTCAAGCAACTTACGATAAGGTGGTGCAGTGAGGACGAGTGTAATAGTCTTATTGTACCCAAGAGTCGCAACGATTGTAGGCAAGTAATTCAATGCTGAGTTCATAGCCTGGGACATGATGACACAGAGAACGAGGGCCCAGACCTTGTCTTGATTAGCACATTCTGCTTCTTCGTCATGATTGCCATAACACACCTTGAAGTCCTTGATGGCAAGAATGAAGCCACGAGTGGCACTGATCGGTTCATGAGCTTCGCCAAGACCAGCCTCCTGCTCCATGCGCCATACCGCCATGTCACGCTCGATGGGCGACAGGATGCGAGCATTATGAGGGTACTCGGGCTGTCCTGGTCAGCTAGGCTATTGTGAAATTTGAAGCTCATGCCTTACCATGATGAAGCTGCAGATGATGCCGATCCCGACTGTAGCAGCCCCCTCCCTTTGCATTGTCAGTATTTCTCATTTGCTGATGGAAGAAATTAATCGTAATCCATACACGATGAAAAGCCATCTCCAACCAGTGATTCCATGAGTACCATTGAGTTTCAGGACACCAGCAGCAATCAAACCTCCGAACGCACTCCCGAGCTGCTGGGCAATGTACAGCATTGCAAGACGCTTCCCAAGTTCTTGCTTTGTGTACCACGATGAGAGAAAATAAATTGCTCCTGTTGTCTCTTGTTAGTGTTATGGGCTAAAGTCCAACAGGCATAACTTACCAGGAAAGAAGACGGCTTCTACGACGCCAAGAATGATTCTAACAGCGAGGACAGACCCATAGGACTGGACAGCGGCAGTGAGAGCTGATATGACCCCCCAAATAACAACAGCGCAGCAGATGTCTATTCACGCCTGTAAGTAAGTGGTAGGTTGAAGGGTGTGGTGGGATAGAGACTTACAAAGACCAGGACGGGAAATCTTGGTCATGATCATGTTGGACGGAATCTGGAAAGGAATGTAGCCCACTAGTAACTCTAATCAGCGAGGATTTAATCCTGGGTTTAACCTGTCACGAACCGTAGAGTATGGATATGACAGTTGAGAACTGGTCCTCTGTCATATGTAAATCTGTCATAATTCCCTGTAGTTTGGTGATGGAAATGTTTTGTCGATCGATATCTGCATCCCTGTGGTTAGATTGTGAGCGATCCTAGGAAAGAAAGGGTGGAATCGTACAATTCAGGATATACATCAGCATTACAGTAGGACTGTGACAATTGTCAGCAAGAAATTCACCACTACGGAGTAGTCGATTACCAATTGAATGGTTTGTGCTTACAGGATAGTCATATCGATCTTCCTGACAACGCTGCTCTTGATATGTTCCCTCTCTTCTGCAGTAAGCTCACGAAGACTCTCGGGCATTACTGCAAAAGCATGGTCTTCCTTCAGCATTTCCTCATGATCAGCAGTCTGCTTTAGGTCCCCGGGTGTAATTTCTGCCTGTCTCTGAGCATCGCGATCCACCATCGGATGAGAGGTTGCCATATTGGTCAGGAATGGGCTTCGAACTGGAGATGATGGATCTCAATTGATGCTCTGGGGCCCATGCATGATTCAACAAAATCCGGGGAAGAAGCAAGAATGCATAGTGGCTATATACCTAAAATTGATGCCGTGGGGGACACTGCTACCACGTTTGGAAGCGAATTGAAAAGATTCGGCAAGCAAAAAGATTAACCATACAATCCTTGAAACGGTATTTGAGTGGCGAACGAGCTCTCTAGCCCGAGTCCATGTTTCTCCAACATTTCCTGATACGGTATATTTACACCGAGCGGAAAGTTCCTACCCCCGCGCGACACTAGCCAAGCGAAAGTTGGGGTGACGGGCTGCCCCCAACTGACCTCAACTCACCCTATCGGATGCTTGGAGCCGAAAAGTACAGAGCAAATCAATCCAGGGCGGTTTGCATGGGGGTCAATTTTATCACATCCTGTCCCTAGCGACCGGGACCTTAAATATTCAGTCCTGGTTCTCGGGGTTGTATTGCAATTCTAGGAATAGTATCCTCAGATGACCAAAGGTATATCTCATGATATGACCCCCACGAGTTCTTGACCTCGTCCTTGCCATTACTAAAGATAGCATACATAGAGTGAATTTTCGATCAATGTCTCACAAGCTGAACCAATTCTTTCTCTTGGTCTTGACCAAAAAGTCCTTTATCTTGAACTCCAATGACTGCATAGGTTTTCTCTTGATGAATCGCCAAACAAGCCGATTTGATTTTCGGTGTTTTTGAACCCGGAACTATTTGAGAAAGTACACAAGTACATTTCATCGGGTTCTCAAACCTCCAAAACCTATTCCCATCTCTTTTCTGAGAATGAAGATTACGAGTGTTAGTTCTCACATTCTTCGGGTGCCTCTAGGTGACAAGGTCTTCTACTCGTCACAAGCGAGTTTCCCTGAACGCAACTCATTACTAGTGCGGGTAGAGACCGATACAGGCGTTGTTGGATGGGGTGAAGGTGGTCAATACGGTCCTCCTGAGCCCGTTGCTGCTGTCATCGACCATGTGTTCGCCAAGAAGCTGATTGGGCGAGATCCTACACAACCAGTTGTCATTTGGGAGGAGCTATATGCATTTTCACGGGACTTTGGACAGAAAGGAACGTATGTCGAAGCTATAAGTGCTATTGATATCGCACTTTGGGATATCAGTGGCAAGGCAGTCGGCCTTCCAGTATGCAAGATGCTTGGCGGTGCGTTCCGGGACCGGGTAAAGGCCTACGCAACCGGCTGCTATTACCCCGAGGCTTTCCATGATCTTTCTAGCATCTTGGATAACCTCAAGAAAGAAGCCAAGGGCTATCGAGACGCTGGGTTTGATTTCCTTAAAGTCAAAATTGGCCTTCTCGACATCCAGGATGATATTCAGCGGCTCAAGGTTATACGTGAGACTGTGGGCCCTGGCGTTGGTATCATGGTGGATGCGAACCACGCATACTCTGTTAGCACTGCGATCCAAATAGGTCGCCTTATGGAACCGTTGAATATCCGGTTTTTTGAGGAGCCCGTCGTGCCGGAAGACAAGGAGGGATATCGACGAGTTAAAACTGAGAACCCCATTCCCGTCGCCGGTGGTGAAACGGAGTTCAGCCGGTATGGCTTCCGGGATCTCATCGGCGGCGGATGCGTCGATATTGCCCAACCCGACTTGACCGTTTGCGGTGGCTTCACAGCATTTGTTCACATCCTAGCCCTTGCATCTACACACGGTGTGTTGGTTGTGCCGCATGTCTGGGGATCTGGAGTCGCCGTTGCGGCTGCCCTGCAAGCTCTGGCCATTATCCCGCCTCTGCCTCACACAGCAAATCCCGTCCCGCTGAGAAACGAGCCGATAGTAGAGTTTGATAGAACCCATAATAGTTTGCGGGACGATCTATTGAACGAGAAGTTTGCTCTTGAGGATGGATATTTGCCAGTGCCTCAGGGACCAGGATTAGGCATCACCATCAACATGGCGGTAATGGACAAATACAAGACTTCATAAAGCAGACGACTGGAGGAGCAAGATAAATAAATAGACCCAGTGTCATAATAATACTATGCGACGTCGATATAAAGTCATTTCAAATATACCAAGTCCCTACTTCGTAATTCCAAGACCGTGGCTAAGGAAGAGGCTCGTAGGATAGAGAAGGCGTCGAAGAGGCCATTTCCAATATCAGATCGTTGAATCATAAGCTTGCATCCTATTGTGTCCATATGACCACACCAGATATCCTTGATCTGTCTACCACTGCGTTAGTCTCGTAACGACAAGTTTTATAAGAAAGGCCTTACCTTTATGGATGAAAATCTAGTCTTTAATCATAAGTATGCTTGAGGCTTTGATTTCCTCCTTTGGCTTGAGAACATTTCATGTGCGCAGAGACTGCCCGGATTGAGGATCTCCTATCATGTGCCCTTCAGAGATGCCAAAGAACGATGGAAAATCCCTGTTCAGCAACTCTTTAGTTACAATTTGCGGTGACTTCTTCATGCGAAGAGTCTCGAGACGTTTTGATTGTTGCGATATTACTCCGCAAGTCGTTTTGTGCTTCAGGCAAGGCTCAGTTTATCCTGGCAAGCCGTCAACTCTAGGATATCCCAACCCAGATTTGAGGCCGAGGGCTTCAGATCACGCAGCTTCCAGACGTTATCAATGAGCTTTCGAGCCTTCTTGACGCTTCCAAGTTGGCGCGTTCGTTGAAGAGAGTCGATCCTTTCCAGCACTGCTGCCCGATCTGCATCACATTCAGGACGAACGCCAAGCGTGGCAACCATAAAGAGCGGCCACAGGACGGCGCTAGTCCTGAATGTCACCTTGGAGATGAGATCAAGGATTCGAGAAGTCAGGCGCAGGATGCAAGGGTCTCTTGGGCCAAGGTGGCTCGTCCGGGAGTAGAGATATAGAAGTCCAGCAAGACGCTTTGTCTCAGCAATTAGGATGCTTTCGGGGATATCCTTGTCGGTTTGGTTCGGCTGTTGATCTCGGTTCCAGCCATGTAAGCGTCGTTCGAGTTCCAGACGTCGTTGATCCAGTGCTCGTGTTTCCTCGACACTTTGGCTCGCGGACTCGGCATGCCTTTTCACGTCTGCAGCCAGAACGTTGACGCCTGACAGGATTTGTAAGAATTCTGTCGAGCACCCAGTCATCGTTTGGATGTTATCGTCACCAGAAAGATCGTCAATGACGTCGTTATACTCGTATCTTTCGGCTGGTTTCCACGCAGTGTGGGCAAATACCTCGTGCGAGACGATATAGGCTTTGACGAAAGTAAACAAGGATTGGATGTCCGGATCCAGGATCTTGTGTTTTTCGATGCTTTGTATTAGGGATCGACCGAAGTTTGCATGCAAAACCCAGGAATCCGGGCAATCATGGCTGATCTAGGATGCCAACAGTTAGTGAATGAACCAATTGTTGGCGGCAGCTTTAGGGTTGCTCACCTCCAAGAAGACCATCAACAAGATAGCTGCAACGATTTGTCCTGCTCTCATAACATCTTGTCCTTCCGATTCATACTTTGCAGTCTCGAGTCTGAGGCTCTGCAGTGCCTGTTGGCGATAGGTCCAAGAGGACTCAAGAAAGCTGCGGTCACCAAGGTTGTACAATTGGGCTGCTGAAATCGACATGACTCCGTGGAAAACAGGAGAGCTTCGTCCGCCATAGGCAGTAATCCTTAGTATCACATCTTGATACGGGTTGGCCTTGGGGTTCAGAACGCAGGATGGCGAGATGGCTTTTTGGAAGTACTCCCAGAGGTGACTTTCAACCGGAGACATCTGGAGAAAAGACAGGGCTGGAGGTATAGTAAAGTTGGCTTGGAAGCTCTGCCAAGGGGAATTGCATTGATTGGTGTCTAGCTGCTCGAGCCAACTTGAGAAATCGGTAGTGTTATCGATGTCCCAATAGGTGAGCGCATTGTCCACATATTGAGGAGGTTCGTGAGGAAGCGGTTGCTGAGGGAGAGGTTCGGGTTGTAGATCTTCGGGGCTTTGTGTTCGGTCGGAATCAGGGGAATCAGGGCTCGATAAGAGGGATTGGCGGTTGTTGAAATCTCGAGGGCTCGCGTTGAGGAACATCCAGTGCTGGGTATATCCGGACGATGTCTTATCGCGGGATCCGCAAGCGTTCGGCAGCACCTCAGCATCCTGCCATCGCAGGACGAGCTCGTAACTGCAGACATGGCCTCGAAGCTCACACGATCTGCACACAGGTCTCTGCTCTGTCCGGCGCGATACGTCAGAGACGATGCCGAAGACTAGGGTCCTGGAATGCTCCAGGAGGGGTCACTTACCTGGACACTTGACTCGACGCTCCCTACAACGCCTGCACCCAGTCCGTACCCTGAGCTCAGGTCGACGGCCCCGCTTGGCGGTACCCATGGCAAGCTGGCATGGCCTTGACAGGCCACTGTCTGGGGTGAGACTTGTTCTGGTGGAGAGAGGTTGGGAAGATGGGCAGTCCCACGAGAGTCGCTGATGAGAGGAAGAAGGGGAGGAGAGGAGTCGCCCCGAGGGGAACCGGTGGCTCGGCCTAAGATACGACACAGACGTGAGATAACGCCAGACGAGCCTATCAAGCCACTGAAACCACTCGAGCAGTGGATCCAAGCATCCCGAGATTACTGACTCGCTCGTCTTGTTGCTGGCCTGCTCCACTGCTAGAGTCCGGTGGCTCATAGCGGAAGCGATCCCGGCGACAGCAGCTGGGAGGATGAGTCTGACTGAGCCCCTCCCCCACAGCTTGGCCTGGCGTTTGAGAGGCAATTCGTTTAGAGTTTCCCCATGGGCGGTCCCTATCATCGGCAGAGCGAATGGCATGATCGCGAAGGATGCTGGACCCCAAGCTTGGACAGCCCTCATAAAGACAACATCGTCCAGCTAAGCTGGGATTTAGACTGACAGCACAGAGCTCCAGTAGAAGCTCGGAGACTAAACCAGATCCCTGTCGCTATCCGATTTCCAGACAATGTCGGAAAAGAGTTTCCTTATCGTTGGAGGTGGTACCTTTGGCCTATCCACGGCCTACCACCTCGCCAAATCGGGCTACAAGAAGATCACGGTCATTGAGAAGAGCCCTTACATGGCCCCTCAAGACTCTGCTGGCAATGACCTCAACAAGATCATTCGTGCCGAGTATGAAGACCCTTGGTATGCCGAGCTCGCATTGGTAAGCCTCTGTCCAGTTCCTACAACGAATGGGTTTTTGACCAAGTTCAGGATGCGATGAAGGAGTGGCGAGAGAACCCTCTCTTTGCACCCTACTATCATGAAGTTGGCTACCTTTTAGCCAATTCCACTGCGGCACCAGAGAAGGCCAAGAAGACTCTCGCCAAGTCACTTTCATCTATCTCACAACATCCCGCCTTTGTTGGACAAATCATTCCGCTTCAAAATCGCCAGGACATCAAGTCCATCGCGCCAGTTTTTGACGGGCCTATGGATTGGCGAGGTTACTTCAATCGCAAGGCTGGCTACGCGCACTCAGGCGACGCTCTGAAGGCCACTTATGCCGCCTGTTGCGATCGCGGCGTTGTGTTCAAGCTAGGAGACGCTGCAGCAAGTCTCATCTTGGAGGGTTCGCAATGTCGCGGTATTAAGACTGCTGCTGGAAAGCAGTACTTGGCCGATACTGTGATTCTAACTCTCGGCGCATCAGTAGCGAGTCTATTGCCCAACATCAGTGCTCAAATCACGGCAAAAGCCTGGAGCGTTGCGCATGTGCAGTTGACACCAATGGAGGCTGCGCAACTGAAGGGAATCCCCGTCACATACGCCCGCGACCTTGGTTTCTTCTTTGAGCCTGACCCGAAGACTCATCTTTTGAAGATCTGTCCGTCCGGCGGTGGCATCACCAACTTCAATCAGGGCAAGACCTCTCTGCCTCCTGCGGACTCCAACTATATCCCTCGACACGACGAACAGGCTGCCCGAAAGCTTCTGCGCGAGACTCTTCCCGCGTTAGCACAGCGGCCTCTTGTTGACAGAAAGATGTGTTGGGTTGCCGACACGTCGGACTCTGACTACATCATCGATTACGTTCCCAATAAACGGGGTCTCATTGTGGCTACGGGCGACTCGGGACACGCGTTCAAGATGCTCCCCGTCATGGGACTCTGGGTGAAGAAGATCATTGAGGAAGGGGCTCAGAATATCGAGCGATGGCAGTGGAAGAATAAGGATGGGGCTGACGGGGACGTGAGTTGGAGAGTTGGAAACGTGTTTGACCTGAGTGACATAAAGGAATTCGCGGCAAAATTGTAAACAAAGCTTAACGCGCTTTTTGTTGTGCCTACCCTGGAGGGAAACACAAACAGTAAGAAGAGAGAGAAGTCGTTGAAAACATTATCCTACCTCATGCACAAGCCTATTAATTAATTTAAATGAAGTTTCTTTCAGTTTGTATTCAATATTATTGACATTTTAGAAAGTCTTAAGGCCCAGAATTGACCTTGAAGAAAATGTTGCGAAACGTGACTGTGCAATACCAAAAGACGATGGAAGACCCTACAACAATCTTGTTTCACTTAACACCCCTCTCTTCACGTTACTTGTACTTAGCGCTTCCTCTAGCTTGATTTGCCAATTAGTGCGGTCTAATTATAGAAATTTTAGCGATAGGCAGAGTATTAGAAAATGTAGTACGGATAGTGTATCACACAGACAGTAGAAACACATTGGTTACATTGCCGTTGAGGGCATTGTCCGTTGAGGACGAAAGCTTTCACACTGAGCTTGAAAATTTAATGCTCTCAGAGCAAAATCGGAGGAAAATTAATATTCTCGACTTTGTCCAAGACATCAAGTTTGATACCTCCTCCTTCAACTTCGCACTAGCATCTTACGAATCACCAAAGTACAGAAATAAACAACTCTTGAAGTTCTTGCTATGTACCGTAAAAACCACAAGTGCGCGTTAATGGGTGTACCGGAAGTCCTTCGCCTGTTCCTTGTCCGTCAGATCGACGAAACCGTCAGCAGTACCGACCTGCACCTGTTCGGGCTTGCCATAGGTACGATCACGGCGGCGATTCTCCCAGACCGTGACAAGCAGGTACATACCGCAGAGCAGCATGGCCACACAGTAGCAGCAGAGCATGGCAACGACACCGCCGGTATACTTGGGAGCCTGGTTGGCGCGGAAGGTCTGGGGACCGATAAGGTTTCCGACTGGTAACGCGTTAATGATATGTGCTTTTGATACTATATGCAGGGCTGCTTACCGGAGTATCCGATGGTGACAAGGGCGAATGTGACGGCTTTCTTCGTCTGTCCCGCAGTGTTGGCCTGGGGCAGTGAGACGCAGACGATGTAGGGCGCTGTGAATGGTTTAGTCATAATTGTTGCAGTGATAGCATATGGAACTGAAACTTACGCCAGTAGAAGTACATGAAGTAGAGTCCTACCATCTGCCCAGCGGTGTTGGATCTGGGAATGCCGTAGACGAGAGCAGTGCCGAGAAGAGGAAGCAGCAGCGCGATAGCGGCCACGACGGTTCGTCGGTTCTTCCATCTAGCGGCGATATAGCTGAAGACCCAAGCACCCGAAGTTGCAAGAACACCAAAGGGCATGGTGAGAAGACTAGACTCCAGAGCACTGAAGCCGAGGTTGCTGATAATGATGGATCCAAAAGTGAGAAGTCCTCCGTTGGGGATATTGATAGCGATGTTGAAGAAGAAAATGATCCAGATCTTGATATCCAGAAGAGCCTCGCGGACCTGGTACCACTTCCACTTTTCCTCCTTGTTGGCAACACCCGTTCGGTTCTCTGCAAGTCGCATGGTGGCATAATACTTCTCCTCCTCGTTGAGGAATCTGGCGTTCATCGGGTTGTCTGGCATAACAAAGAACAGGAAGACTGAGTAGCAAATGTTGATGGTACCAGTAAGAAGGTACAGATATTGCCAACGCGCGAGAGGAGCGTCTTCGGGAATGTAGCCGATAACCCACGAGAAGAAACCGTTGAAGATAGAGGAGAAGTAGGCAAAGATGACTAACTTGTCAGCATACACGCAAGACTATCTGCATCAAATTTACTTACTGGCATTGCGAGGGGGCTGCTCGCTCTTCTTGTAGAATGTTGCAATAATCATCGTCAGACTAGGCGTGATGGCTGCCTCGACGAATCCAAGCAAGCATCGTAGAGTCATGAATCCGGCCCAGTTGTGGCAAGCAGGGTACAGAATGGTCAGGCAAGACCAAGTAACGGAGGCGCAGCAGAGAAGACGACCCGGCGGAACTCGCTGGACGAGGAACGACATGAAGAACAGACCGAAGAGTTGCTGCAATTTGTGTTAGTTCAGAGCTCAAGACTCGTTGCAGGGAATTGAAGGAACTTACACCAAGGGACAGAACACTACCTAACCAGCTGTACTCTTCACCGGTAAGGTTATTGTCAGCTCTAAAGTCATAGAGAGCAGCCGTTCCCAGCTGAACCTTGTCGACGGCACCAAGGGTGGCCGTAAGGAAACAGATGGGGATCATCCAGGCATCAATCTTGCGCCGGATCTTCTTTTCAATCTCGGGGGTCATCGGCGGGTAGTTCTGGTGAGCAACCACGAACTTTGCAGCCTCGCCCTGGATCTTCTCCGGGCTGATGTCGACCTCGGCCGTGTCGCCATTGTGCTGCGACTCGACACGGTCGATGGCCTTGTTCTCTTCAGGAGCCATGACGCAACAGGATGAGCAAAGAGATGCAGAGATGGACCAACACGAGAGAGGTACTGCTGGTGGACCGCGAGGGGTTTGTTGCAGTTGCGTGCAGTTGTCCTAGTCTGCACGGTTGCGTCGCGACTCTGGACTTTATAACCCGTCTTATCGCGCGCCTCCAAGCGTCGGGATCACCCCTCTCCTGGACAGGGCCCGAGTGTAGTCTCCCCCGGACGTGATAGCCGTTGGCCTAGGTTCTCTCCGCATCTAATCGCGGAGTCGTGTCATGGTTGAGGTTGTCGACGACCCATTGAGTCATGTCACCCAGCCGTTTGGGAGGGCTCGATACGGCGATACTCCCGTTGGCGCGAGGCAAGTCGAAACGAAAATCCCTGCTCCGGCTAGCGCAATCAACTGGTCCCACGAGGGCATGAGATCGGGGTATCCTGGTTCGACGCCATGCCACGGCATTCCAGCGAAGGGTGTGGGTCAACTCGACGATGGCCCTCTGTCCGGGGGCAGTTCGAATCGAGTAGCGTTGTCGTAGGCTGTTATCAGCGGCTTCGGATCTGCTCAACCGCCAAGGAAGATGCGCGAGATGCAGGAAGAGGCCCATACTGCACATATATCAACTCCCACGTCCCTGAGGAGACATGGGAGATAACGAGATACTCATCGGTCGTTCAAGTCGATAACCCTTCAACCCTCGCAACCATGGCTGTCACCTCCTCACAGCGCGTCCCCCCCAAAAGTGTCAAGTTCGCCATCGGTAAGTATCCCGCTAAACAAGCGCCAACTGGACACAACCCTGACAACTCAACCACCACCTAGATCGAGGTGGTACTTTCACTGATGTCTGGGCTTCTATCCCTGGTCAGCCTGACGTAGTCATCAAGCTACTATCGGTGGACCCTGGCAACTATGCAGATGCGCCATCAGAAGGTATGTGCTGCAGTTTCGGATAGTCTCAAACTATCGGCTGACTTAGATTAGGTATCCGACAGGTGCTCCAGAACGTGAGCGGCGTCTCAATACCTCGAGGCGCTCCTATTCCCAAGGATTTGATTCACTCAATTCGTATGGGAACTACAGTTGCCACAAATGGTAAGTATTATTGTTGCATCTCAAATCCAAGTTCAATGACTGACATCCTGCAGCCCTTCTTGAGCGAAAGGGTACCCGTCACGCCTTTGTCGTAACGCAGGGCTTCAGAGACCTTTTAGACATTGGTTATCAGTCAAGACCTAAGCTTTTTGAGCTAGGCATTAAGAAGCCTCAATTACTCTACGATGAGGTCGTTGAAGTCTCTGAGCGAATTACAGTTGAGGGGTTTGACGAGAACCCCGATGGAGTCGACAACAGCATGGCAGAAATCCCCGGAGAGCTCATCAAGGGCAGCACAGGAGACATGCTCAGAATCATTCGTCCCCTAGACGAGGAAGAAATTCGATCAAAACTCACTAAGATTAAGGAATCTGGCATCGACGCCTTGGCTATCTGCCTTGCGCACTCTTATCTATACCCTGCCCATGAGGACCGGATCGCCGAGATCGCTCGTGAACTCGGATTTAGCCATGTCTCAACCTCGTCAAGTGTTGGCGCTAAGATGATCAAGATGATCTCCCGTGGCAGCTCCGCTTCTGTCGATGCGTACCTCACCCCAGAAATCGTTCGATATATCGATGGTTTCTCCAAGGGTTTCCAAGACGGGAACCTGGACGGAGTGTCCTGCGAATTTATGCAGAGTGATGGCGGTCTCGTTGGCCATAAGAGCTTCCGTGGTCTTCGGGGTGTTCTGAGTGGCCCTGCAGGTGAGTTCTGATGCTCATTCAGAGACAAGTATTTAAATAGCTAACCTCTTGATTAAAGGTGGTGTGGTTGGTTACGCTAGAACTTCGTATGATGGCAAGTCTCCCGTCGTTGGTTTCGATATGGGTGGAACTTCGACCGACGTCAGTCGCTTCGGAGGCTCTTTCGAACACGTCTTTGAGACTACTACCGCTGGAGTGTCCATTCAGACTCCTCAACTCGACATCAACACCGTCGCGAGCGGCGGTGGTAGTATTCTGTTCTGGAGCAATGGACTTTTCAAGGTCGGACCCGAAGTAAGTTTCTTGTGTTAACCCGTGTTATTCGATATTGTATGCTAATTGAGGATCACAGAGTGCGGGCGCTCACCCTGGCCCGGCTTCTTACCGAAAGGGCGGCCCCTTGACAGTCACTGATGCAAATCTCTTGTAAGTAATTGGATAAGATTCATAGAGATATAACAAGAACTAACAGTTACCAGCTTGGGTCGCTTGATTCCGAGATTCTTCCCCGCTATCTTTGGCCCCGAAGAGAATCTTCCTCTTGACTATGATCTCGTAGCCGAAAAATTCGAGGCTTTGACTCAGCAGATCATCGCGGACTCGGGCCGAAAAATGACTGCATATGAAGTCGCCCACGGTTTCATTGACATTGCCAACGAATCGATGAGCCGACCTATCCGAGCCCTGACTGAGGCTAGAGGCTTTGAGACTGCCGAGCATAACCTGTCCTGCTTCGGCGGAGCTGGAGGCCAGCATGCTTGCGAAATCGCTGCTAAGCTGGGAATTAAGAGAATCATTGTCCATAAGTACTCAAGTATTCTTTCAGCTTATGGCATGGCCCTTGCCGAAGTCGTCCAGGAGGCCCAAGAGCCTTGCTCGGAGAGCTTGGCAGAGGAAAGCTTGCCCCGTCTCCAGGAGAGGATTAAAGCTCTCCGAGATAATGTTCATGAAGCCCTCCTTGGCCAGGGCATCCAAGAAGATGCCATGGTCTACGAGCCTTTCTTGAACCTCCGCTATCACGGCACAGATACCAACTTCATGATCGAGGAGCCTGCGGATGGTGACTGGAGGGCAGCCTTGGAGCGTGAGCATTTCAGAGAACTATCTTTCGTCTTCCCAAGTTCAAGAAAGGTTATTGTCGACGACATCCGGGTTCGTGGCGTCGGAAAGAGTGGCGAGGTTAGCCATGACAACGAGCGTCTTGTGAAGGAGCTCAAGACCACCTCTTTCTTCAACGTTGAGTCCAGTGCGGTCGAGACTGTGAGTCGAATCCTGATATGAAAGATATCACCTATTTCACCACTAACAAATCTCAGTCGCAAACATATTTCGCCGGAGCTGAACCTCAAGAGACGAAGGTCTACTTGCTGGGCGACCTGAAATCAGGCAGCGTCGTGCAGGGCCCAGCTATGATCATCGACAACACTCAGACCATTGTAGTTGTTCCCGGAGCCCAGGCCAAAGTGTTGACGTCCCATGTTGTTATTGACTTGGCCGAGGCGGAAGCTCAAACCACTTCCGCCGCTCTAACCACCGAAGCCGTCGACCCAGTCAAGCTGAGCATCTTCTCTCACCGCTTTATGAGCATTGCTGAGCAGATGGGCCGAACTTTGCAAAAGACAAGTTTGTCCTTGAACATCAAGGAGCGTCTTGACTTTTCATGCGCGATCTTCAGTCCTGATGGTGAGCTCGTAGCCAATGCTCCCCATGTGCCAGTGCATTTGGGTAGTATGAGCTATGCTGTCAAGTACCAGCATCAACTGCATTTCGGCAAAATGAAGCCCGGTGATGTGCTCGTTTCGAACCATCCTGAGGCTGGAGGCACCCATCTTCCCGGTAAGTAAATATGATACTTTCGAAACACTCGAAGTTCTGACAATGTTGGTAGATATCACGGTTATCACCCCTGTATTTGACGAAGATGGAAAGACTATCTGCTTCTACACGGCCTCGCGAGGACACCACCTTGACATTGGAGGTTACGAGGGAACTTCAATGCCTCCGTAAGTAGCCAAATTATTCTCCTAAAAAGTGCCAAGTTAACGAAAGCTTTGTAGCAACTCCACTGAGCTGTGGCAAGAGGGCGCTGCGATCAAGTCCTTCTTCCTGGTACGAGACGGCCACTTCGATGAGGACGGCATCGTTGAGATTCTGTTGGAACCCGGCAAGTACCCTGGTTGTAACGGCTCCAGACGACTTGGAGACAACCTTTCCGATCTCAAGGCGCAAGTCGCTGCCAACCACAAGGGAAGCACGCTTATCCAAGCGCTCATGCAAGAGTACGGAAAGGCCGTCGTCCACTTTTATATGCGGAAGATCCAGGAGAACGCCGAGGTTGCTGTCCGAGCTTATTTCAAGTCTGCTTACAAGCGATTTGGCACCAAGCCTCTTCGTGCATCCGAGAAGCTGGATAACGGCTCAACCATGAAAGTGGCCATCACTCTCAAAGAGGACGGTTCCGCTAAGTTCGACTTTACTGGCACGAGCTGCGAAATGTTGTCTAACATGAATGCTCCTCCGGCTATTACCTATTCAGCCCTGATCTATGTGTCTAGACTGCTGATTGGATCCGATATCCCCCTGAACCAAGGTTGCTTGGCCCCCGCCGAGGTCATTCTTCCTAAGGGAACCTTCCTCAACCCGTCAGCTGGACCTGCAGTTTGTTGTGGCAACACTCTGACATCTCAACGCCTTTGTGACCTTCTCCTCAAGGCTTTCCGTGCTGCCTCTGGCTCTCAGGGTTGCATGAACTGCTTCGGCGTGTTCGGTGGCCGCAATGAAAAGGGCGGATTCGCCTACGGATATGGTGAGACTATCTGTGGCGGTGAAGGTGCTGGACCGACTTGGCATGGAGCCAGCGGTGTCCAAATCCACATGACGAACACTCGAACTACAGATATCGAGATTATTGAACGGAGATATCCTATCCTGATGCGTGAGTTCTCTATCAGGCAAGGTAGCGGTGGCAGGGGTCGTTTCAATGGTGGCTGTGGTGTGGTCCGAGACTTTGAGTGCCGGTCCCCTCTGACTTACTCCATTATCTCCGAGCGGCGAGTGAACCAGCCCTACGGTATGATGGGCGGAGAGCCTGGTGAGTGTGGCGGTAATTACTGGGTTAAGAAGCTAGAAGACGGCAGCGAGAGATGGGTAAGCATGGGCTCAAGAGGCCAGGTTGATATGCAGACTGGGGATAGATGCGTGATCCATACTCCCGGGGGTGGCGCCTGGGGTGCGCCAGAGGATGATGAAACCGAGACCGAGAACGGAGCATATCTCAACGGGTCACATGCGAATGGGGTGAATGGAACGAACGGGGCGAACGATATAGCCAAGGTGCAGTACCCGAGGGCTACGGGTAGCTTTCACGCGTTCAGTGCGGCACAGGAAGCTGCAAGTTGAAGGGAATTAGAATTTGAGATTGAAGAATAGCCAAACACTTAACCGTACAATTGGACTAGTCGAATGATTGGTGGTTGCAGATAGGAATACCTATCATTTCATGACAATAAAAAGTATGAAGCACTCGTATCCATCCACACTATTCCGCTTTTGTTATTTAAGAGTCTGGCAATCAAAGCTTGGCGTGATATCTGAAATAATTCACTTATGGGAAGCCTCGGTAAATATGCTTTTTAGTAACTCCCTCAAGGCCAAAGGGTGAGTATAAATTGCACAAAATTCAAAAGAAATCATAGTTACATCCTCGTTGGTGCTCACGAATGCTCGTAGTATGTGCGAGGCTTCTAGTGAATCCAAAGGGTTTATTTCAATTTCGCGATCGAACATTCCCTGCGGTCCGGGAAGTCTCTTATTGGCGATGAGACAGCTGTATCCTGTCGACGGTATGTACTTTTCGACCGAACATAGATCATCAAGATCGTAAAAAAAACAAATGGCCATCTCGCTCGGCGAATAGCTTCAATGTATGCAGGGCATTTTAGGACGACTGAAAGCTGATTGGACTCGATTCGGAATTTGAATGAGGAACATAGCAATCATTTTCGTCGGGCTATCGAAAGTAGTCTGGAACCAGGGGCCCTTAGCTACTTCGTACGGCCTCGACCGAACGGTCCGCAGAAAGCACCTTATCGCACGTGACCTTTTTATTGGGCAAATACCTCTTCCGACGCCGTCGAAACCCATCATTTTCACTGTCTTATCCATCGTCAACAACTTTATCTCTCTGTTCAACCTGGGTCTGGGCGAACCAGCCCAGTCACACAAATTTGCCAGTATGCGCAACATTCGCATTAATTCTCTGCCATCTAATCGTCCGATGGCATCACAAAGTATGTATAGGCTAAGACTTGTCCTCTAACGTTGACTGATCGAACAGACTGCCACACTTGCACGCGACGCCGGATCAAATGTGACCGCAGTATTCCGTCATGTGAAAAATGTTCTAGCCGAGGTTTTGACTGTCCTGGATACACCCTCCGCCTGAGATGGAATCAGGGCGTAGCAAGTAGAGGAAAACTTTGTGGAAAGGAAATTCCACTGCTATCTCCAAAGAAAGCAAACAACGCAGCAGCTTCCCGAGACGAAGGCGTGGCTAGGTTGCGCCCTCATTCTACTTCTGACACCGATGACGCAGATGCAATCGCTAGAGTCATCCTGGGGCAATACTCAACACTTATTTCCGTGACAAAGAAGAGTTCCGAAGTCCTCCAGGGGCATACATCGCAAACCTTGCGGGACACATTGATACGACATTTTCAATGCGAAGTTGCGCCTCGGCTGACATGGCTAGATGGCCCAGACAATCCCTGGAGAAATCTCATTTTGCCAGTGGCGCAGCAATCTGCTTGTCTTTATCTATCAATACTCGGACTTGCAGCTGCCCACTTATCCGTCACGTCTGCAGGTGGCCATTATGCGTCTAACCTTCTTCAACTCCATCATGACGTTCGAGACGCTTGCCTTCGCAACCTGAACGCCAAGATTCGTCTCGAACTACAGCGAAATACAGAAACGCCGGAGGAAAACGCCAGAAACTCCTCTTTGATAGAAATAATTGCTACCATGGTCTCATTATGCTTCGGAGAGATCGTCGTCCCCAACTCTGCCAATTGGAAGATTCACCTTCACGGAGGCCGTATCAGCTTTGACAGATACACCTCACAGGCTCACAAGTCCTTACTTGAGGAACCAATTTCTAACTTTCTGTTTGGAGAGTTGGATTACTTACAAACTTTTGGGACGATATCCTGCTTCACGGAAGTAACGAAGTGGAAGCCACCTGTTCCACTTCAACCCGGATTTTATGACCATTTCGAGGCCTTTACAGAGCTGCTCTGTGAGATCACCACGCTTGAGAGGGCTTGTTACCAGATCCAAACGAAGGAACGACTCTCAAATGAAGCGATGGGGATTTGGCAAACTAGGCTCGTAAATGCCTACGATCGCGTTTGTGCCAGCGTCAACTCGGTTCCGATACAAGACAAAACGACCCAGTCATGCCTTGAAGCCGTTGTACGCGCGCATTACTATGCTTATTCGATATATTGTTATCAAGCCCTTTCATCGAAAGAAGTCGCGGACGCAAGTATCCCTTCGTTGGCAAACTCTCTTTTTGACGAGATCACACTGATCAAGACAAATGATGGTGCAGTTGCGCTGTCACATGATATACTATTCCCTTCGTTTATTGCAGGTACAGAGAGTCAAACGGATACACAGAAAAACCTTGTACAAGATGTGATCGTGGAATCAGTATCCACGACGGGATTCTCTTGTAATATGGCAGTGCTGGTGTTTCTGAGAGCTTTCTGGGCGGCGCCAAGCTCTACCGGATGGATACAATATGCTCGAGAAAATGAGCAACATATCAGCCCTTTTATTGTATATTAGTTGTCAATATGGATCTAATTTGGGCCCGAGCTCCAATAACCATTACATAACAACCGTTTCCTCGTCTTCTACTCCAAACAAGACTTTCATCGGGTCTTGATAGTTCATGAACCCCAAGGACGGCCGTGAGATTCCGTAACCTAACAATCTCTGGGCCTGTGGCGTTAGTTTCCGGGCCCTCTCTAGAGGAACCATGAGAAATTGATTCTCTGCAGGGCGCAACGTAGGTTTGCAAAGGAAGATGCCCACTGTTTCTCGATATTGGTCCCTGGAAAGTTCAGTTAGTGACCACATTCGTCATCCGTTCTCATTATCTTCATACTTTGTAACATTTCCTCCGCCTGCATGGTAGAGGTTTCCAAGGAATATGAAGGAGTCACCGACTTCCAGCTCCGCAGGAATGGCTTCCTCGTCGTGAGGCATCCGGCTGCGGCTCCAAAGGTGAGATCCCGGAATCCCGAGAGTGGCGCCGTTCTCTTTTGTCGTCTTTGTGAGAGCTGTCACGCTACCTATCATCACAGGGACCTCGGCATCGTGGGGGTGGTAGTCACTAAATGTTGTTAGCCACTAGAACCGACTCTCAACATATGATAAACGGACTCATCATCGCGATGCAGCATTTGCTGCTTACCACCTGGATTGACACGAAAGGCAACTGTAGATGAAATGATAGGCTTGCTTGTCATAGTTACCCATTCTCCGCGTTCCCAGTGACCACCGTTCGCAGAGACTAAAGCGTTTGCCACTGCAATGTAAAGGGGGTTGCACGCAAGCTCAACGCAAGCATCAGAGACTGCGAACAAACCTGTTGCCCGTTGCGTCGTCTTCGGGAAGAAACCAGACTTGTCTGGGATGTCTGAGTCAAAGTGTGGCTTCAGGTCTTTTTTGATCTGCTCTGCGAGCTGAGTGGAGATGAAATTTTGAACTATTACTCCTCCATCACGTTGAATAGCGGCGATGAGTTTTTCTGGAGTTGTAGACTTCTCTGCAGCATTAAAGCGTGCGAAAGTAGATTTCTCAGTGATAACCGCCATTGTACGCCGCAGCAAGAGTCTTGTAACAGAGGAGATTGGCATGCAAAATATTGTTGGTTCATGAAGTTAGGCGATATCCAGGGTGATCAGCATCCTTCTTATATATCTACGTTATGCTGCGAGTTAATGCGTAATCATTCTTGTGCTTTATTACTCGCGTCTTCTAGACACTACAGATTCTAGGTCTAGAATGGCAGTCCGCGAGAGAAATGAAGTTTATTCCATCATAGCCAAGTCGCATCGTAGACTTATCCTAAATAAGCAGCCCGGGCGAGAAAGGGAGCCCGAAGTGGGGCAGGAACTTTACGATGTAAAACGTCCAGCCTACGATGAAGACATGATGGCGTCGTATCGTAACCCCCTGATTACCAGCTGACATGCCATTGGCGCAGCCTTTTTCAGAAAGGTTTACCGGGTGCACTGAGCTACAGAGTAGGTTTTTTTTGGTGAAGCCTCTGTTCGGGAACAGCGTCCTAAATGGGATTCAATACGCTATCAACAAAGCAGACTTTGTGAATCCGTGGATTTAGGGCCACTGGGACTAGGAACCTGCTAGGAATGATAAGACCACGAGTAGCTTCGATATCATATAGTTTATCATCCTCATACTGTGCAGTCCTGTTTCAAAATTTCTTTTTCCATCACATATTCTAGCTACCGGAGTTAATAATACCTTTTACCACCACCAAGGAACCGAAGAAGCACAAATGGAGGTTGCTAAAGTGAACAGCACGGACAAGCATGTCTCTCGCGACGATTTCCCAGTGCTGAAGACCGGTGGCGCACTGGTTAGTCCAGAAGATGCAATTCTGGAAAGTCTTGGAAAGCCCGCCGAGTTGAAGCGCGTGTACAACTTCTGGACATGTAAAAGCCCACAGATCCTCTAACCTTGCGCTGATAAAGTTAACCACACATAGTATGTGCATACCAACTCATGACCTGCTCCACCTGGACCTGTATTGTTGTTCTGTACGGCACGATTTTCGACATAGGCGGGCCAGCGTCCTTAATTTACGGATCGTAAGTGGTTGGGACCTCTGAACTGTGCATCCAAACGACCATTCATTTAATGAGACCTACAGGATCATTGTCGCCGTCGGACAAACACTCCTTATGACATCACTAGCCGAGTATTGTGGTATCTGGCCCACGGCTGGTGGGCAACAGTTCTACGTTCAGATGCTGAGTGCGCCAAGATATCGACCGTTCCTCTCATACATCGTCGGCTGGTTTTTACTGGTGGCAGAGACCGCGACAAGTGCATCTTGTGCACTGAATAGTGCTAACATAGTATCTACCATGGTCACAATTTTCCATCCTGAAATTGACTGGAAGGTAGCGCATCCTGGTTTTAGGTTCGGTGGAAGATTCACATCACACTGACTACTATGCAGCCGTACCAAACCTTCCTCTTGTATCTCCTGATGATTGCCATTCCTGTCCTATTCAACCTCAAGCCTGAAGTGCTGCCATTCTATAGCTCGATCGGAGCTGTGTTCACTATTTTGGGATTCTTTGCTTGGGCAATCACTCTTCTCATAAAGTCGCCAAAGTCTAGCGTCGAGTTTGTCTTTACCAAGTTCATCAACAACTCAGGGTACAACAGTAATTCGTGGGTATTCATACTGAGTTTCTATAATCCCATTTATGGACTATACGGAACGGATAATATGATGCATCTGGTAGAGGAAATGAAGAACGCTTCAAGGGATGCGCCGGTATGCCACTTCTTCATTCTATGCTGTCCGGGAATTGTACATTACTGATGATGGTTAGAGAGCTATGGTCTGGTCTATGGTTCTCTCTGGTGTTACCACCCTTATTGCCGATCTGGTACTTCTTTTCTGCTGTGGAAATTACCCGAAATACCAGCAGGCCCTGTATGTGTTTAATCTTGTACTCTCCCACTATCTCACTAATGAATAGATCTCCGTACGTCAACTGGTTTGCAGACACAACTGGAAGCAACTACGGTGGAATTTTCATTGCGGTTGTATTCGGCGTCGTCAATGTACGTTAATATGTCAGCTTATCGTCATGACGAGACCTGTTAACCGTTTACCGATAGCTGTTAGTGTGTATTGGAATCCTGTCCTCTTGCTCTCGTCTTGGGTGGCGAATGGCACAGGAAAAGGCATTTCCTTGCTCAGATTGGCTCAAGACCATCAACCACCGACTCCAAGTCCCCCTGAATTTTATAATTGTTGTCGTTTTGGTTGAAGTCTTATTTGGGCTCATTTCTTTGGGGAGCAATCTGGCTTTCAACGCGATCATCAGCGGGGCTGGAGTCTCTTTCACCATTGCATACATGCTCCCAATTATCGTGGTATGTCATTCTTCGTAGCATCGTAACTTTTGGTGTTCTAATTGCCTCAAGTCCCTGATTCGTGGTCGGTCAACATTGCCGCCTCGTCACAATTTCGATCTTGGAAAATGGGGTTATCTGATCAACTATGTGTCGGTCATATGGTCCTTTATTGCAATAATCATTTATAGGCAAGTTTTCATCGTGTTTTTGGTGTTTCGATATGCAATTTATTTGCTTTCTAGTAGTACGCTGTTTCACTAACCCCCTTCCTTAGTGTACCGCTGTACCTCCCGGTCGATGGGACTACGAACATTGGAAACATGAATTGGGCACCTGTGATAATTGGTGCCGTTGTCCTGTTCGCTGGAATATATTGGGTTCTCAAAGCAAGATTCCGGTACTTGAGGGAAGTGCTCATAGTTACCGAAGCCATGCCAGTTTCATGACGAGTTGGTGTCTGTGTGATTGGTGTCTTAACAGAGGCAAACAAGCATCAGATAAGGACATGGAATAGAAAGTGGCAGAAAGTAAAGATATTATTGCGATTTCTGAGCTTGTACTCTGAATTGCCTATTAACCCTGCTTGCTGATGGAAAAAGCCTAGCTGCGATTGGATATGAGGAGCGAGGTCGCTCTGACTTGCTCAAATATGCGCACTAGACTTGGATCTCCTTTCGGCTCTTCTTATACAGCTTGCATCTAGGCATTTTAAGATCTGAAGTGGCTTGTTTTCTTGATTCGGCAGGCAAATTGATTAATTCTTATGTATCACGTCTTAGCTGCGTAAATCTGCAACGCTCCCGTTTGGTAATCCTGCAACAAGTTCGAAAACAACCAAAGAGGGCCTCCGTTAAGCTGCGTTGGACTCAACTGGCCTTGAGGTTTCCTCAACCATCTTCTCTTTGGGCTTCACCAAGTCATCCTCGGCATCCGTCGCGGTATCTCCGAACAACACACCAATCTCCTCGAGCGATCGCTGGCGGGTCTAGAGAAAGAGTTATTAGTCGTTGTACTAGCGAGAATATAATTTCTCAGAATCTCGCCAAGACTAATTCTTACCTCGGGGCAGTAGAAGTATACGAAGGCCGCAATAACCGTGGAGCAAGAGATAAAGACGGTATAATACTTCCATCCAATGTTTGCGAAGGCGGAGGGAGCGCATTGTAGGAAAATAATGGTGGCAACAAACAAACCAGAGATAGACACGGCCAAACCCTTCGCCCGCAAGGGCGTGGGGAAAATTTCGGACGCGTAAATATAAGACGTAGCATCAGAAGTCGAGGAAAAGCAAGCCATGTGCCAGAACAGGAAGAACACAGCCAGACTAGCCATGGAATTTGATCCTGTGCGCTGGAACTCGGCGACCGCAATACACTCTCCAACGAGGGCAGTGACAACACCGATGAGTCCAATCACAAGGAGACGTGTCCTGCCCACTCTATCAACGATGAGTGAGTTTAGGAAGTTTCCGAAGGGGCAGACGGTGATCCAGCCGCACTGGATCAGGAGCTGGGAGACAGTCGAGAAATCCAAGGCTTTGTACAAGCTAGGGCCATAATCTGTGCAAGTCAGAGGTTTGCAACGAAGACGAGTCCTTTGTGAAGCACATACTGTTGATGACGAGAGTGCCAGTTCCTTGGCAGCCAAACAGAACTACAAAACCGATGAGACACCGTTTTCGCATAGCCGCCGACCTGAACAAGTCCATGAATCGATGTTCAGCCAGCTTCTCGTGGCGAATGAGATCCTGGAGTAAGTTAAACTCTTGCTGCATCGCCTCGTGGTCTTGAAGCATGGAATCATCTGATTCGGCTCTGACAGCTTCGAAAGCTTTTTGCGCATCCTCAACTCGGTCCTGGTCCAGAAGCCATCGAGGGGACTCAGGCAGGAACAGGATTCCCACAGAGAGAAACAGGGGAGGCAGACACTGGATCGCCAGTGGCAGACGCCATTGTGCTCCTCCAGCGTTCACAAAGTAGAAACCCAGGCCAATCCAACTGGCAAGAGTATAGCCAACACAGATCATTACTCCGTGCATGCCCACAAGAAGACCACGAATGCGAGGAGGGGCGATCTCGGACTGATAGAGTGGGATGAGGACCACCAAGGCGCCTAGATTCGAGTTAGCTTGACATCGCCATCTCACTCATTAGTCCACTCACCAATTCCGAAACCGGTCACCAGGCGGAAGACAAGATACATGCCAATGTTCACGCTGCCCGCCTGGAGAGCGCCGCCGATAATGGTTATGATTGCAGCAGCGAGAATGGCCTTTCGCCTGCCCAGCCAGTCTGCGGACTTGATGCACGAGAGGCAGCCGAAGAGACCGCCGGCTTGAAACAGGCCATTGATGCCTCCCTCGAGCTGGGTGGCATTGGAGCGGGTGTCCAGGTCAAAGTAGGAGATGAAGGACGGTTGGCCCAGGGTCGTCGAGATGATGCTCGAGCAGTAACCATAGGTTGTGCTGCCAAAGGCGACAAAGATGACCACCTAAGAGGGGAAGAAGATAACGGTCAGTATGCTGGTGCGGAGTAGACAGACCGGAGATGAGGGGGCGTTCGTTCATACCAAGAGGCGGTAGACAGCAGGCGACAACGCCATTGTGAGACTTTTTTCCAGGTCAGACGCGTTGAAACTCAAGTTGAAGATCAAACAGGATCTGTTTACCAGGTACTCGGTACTCCTGAGAAGTAAAAGAGATCAGGAGAGCTCGAAGGATCGTCCTTGGAGAAAAATTCGAAATGATCCAGCGGGTCCTTTTAAATCCATCCCACGAACGTTGGCAATTATTCCCGCCAGGGCTGGGTTCGGTCCCATGCTTCCGGGGTATCCAAGCGAGGATTAGCTCGAGCCTCGACTAGCAGCAATAGCAAGTAGCCCCGCGAATAAGGGCTGTCTCCAAGGCTCTTACTCCGGATGTCAAGAAGCCGAAGGTGTCTGGGGGACTGGGGAAAGCCCGCGGGGATTCCAGCTTGCGGAGTCCCCGCGAGATCCTCAGAGGCGAGGCCACAGGCTGGCCTGAGTCAAGACTCGTGTCAGGCGGATTCTTTGCCCCAGTTTTGCCTCCCCGCTTGTCCGTCCAGCTGGTTTCTCCATGGGGTTGGTTGTGTTAGACGCCGAGATTAACATGGCGAGTGAGGGGAAACTATGGAGATGTCCTCACCACGCCACGCCATCAGATTTCATCTGGACCCGGAATTACTACCCCTGATACGGTGTATTCAGTCGGTCGGAGATGTTTCTACGGCATCTCGTGCCGGTGGCAACAAGATGGGTAAGGGAGAGGATGGGTGGTATGGAGTATTTCCGCTGTACAGACTCCGTGTATCCCTACCAAATGAATAAATGAGTTCGGTAAAAGAAACCTATAGCTCCAAAAGAATCGCCCGAGGATTTACTCGAAGATCAAGCCGCCAAAATCCCCAGCTGTTAGAGATGTCTTTCGGAGAATTTGGGCATGTGTGATACGACTTGCGAGCCGTGGACAGGCTATTCGAGGATGCGGGAGGCACCGCAGTTATTTAAGCCGAGTATCTCTTGAAGGTGCTTTCACATTCATTTATATTCAAGAACTAGATTTGTTCGACGTTTCCAGATGTTCTCAGACTATGCCGAGTTCTAATCTGGATATCGTGAATCCGGGTTGTCGTAGTTTGGAACCATGAGAAGATCAAAGAAGTTTACCTGGCCAGCGTTACAATCCGACAACAGGTCGTCTAAGGCGAACAAATTGGGAAAGTTCTCCGTCCCTGCGTGATTGGGGCCAGAGTTGCTCAGTGTACTCAGTGGATCTAGAGCTCCCTGCGGCTTAGACCCCATCTCGTCTCCAGACTCGCGTTCCGAATGGATCTCTGAGCCATTTCGAGAGTTAAGTGATCCCGTCCCAGACAGCCGGTAGGATCTATCACCTGTTGGAATATTCCCGAAGCCCATGGTTCCGGTGTGGTCGTTCATTCCGCCAGCCAGCTTCTTCCGTAACCGTTCCATGATGTTGACAAACAACTTCAGAATCCACCCGCTTACTGGCCACGCCTCTTGGAGACATGTGAGGCCAAGCATGCATATTTTGGCACGGTTCTCGGCCAGTTCTCGACCGATCGATCCGGAAGTGCAGAGTGCAAACACGTGCATGGATAGCGAGTTAAAAAGCGCTGGTATACTAGAGTATGGAAGGTATTGTCAGCAAGAAGTCATTTGCCAAGGCATCTGGGTAAAGAGAAAGGTGCACCAACGTGTATATCTGGCATAAACGGACTGCTGACGATGACAAGATGTCTTCCATGATTCGCGTCGTTTCGTTCGCAGCCTCACTAGCTTTATAAATGTTTCCCCAGACAACATCTCCGGACTCAGCACCATTACTCGAAGGAGGACGGCAAAGCAGGATAACTCCGAAACTAATATCATGGTTCGGTCAGAACAGAGCCGTCCTTGATACTCGTTGACAACGGGCCCATCATGAACGTATTACTCACTTATAAGCCATTAATAGCATCGAGGCCCACAAACCCTGGCCAGTTTTTGCGTTTATGCCGTTATAAGACAGCACTTTGGGTATTTGGGCCCGGAATTCATCGAGATCCCTTTCTATAATTTCCCTTTGTTCCATGCTCTCGACTCGTAAAGGGGCATATCGTGAGTGTATGATCTTACTAACTAAACATTGGTCAGTATACACTGGAAGAAGGCTTTGGTTGTAGAACTCACATATGATCGAAAGACGGGCCATCTGACAGACGTAGTATTTCTCCTCGCATTCGACTCCGCCGTCAATGTCGGGTATGTCACTGGGTTCGAGCATCTCCACGTCGCAGTCTCGATCGCCAATGTGCGGTGGGCGGCCAATCGATCCGCTGGTCAAAGTATCTCGTATCTGTTTCGTGTCAGTCAGCTTCTACGCACCGGTGTAGGACACTTACACGAAGACACCACCATATTCTCCTCCACAACTGAGCCTTCCGTTTGCTCATGTATGACTTCGCCATACTAAATAGTGTATTCAGTAAGATGCCATCGTTGTTAAAGATATCGATACTTACGATCGATGCATTCCGAGACTCTGAGCGAGGTTCACTGCAATACCCAACCAGTGAAAGCTGTCTTTCTCATCGTTGGAGCCACCCCACCAGAAGCTCATCAAGAACACAGCAATGACATTATTGACTTTATCGGGATCCGAGTCGGCGTCGTAGAGGGCTTTTGCTTGACGGTAGAATATCGTCCTGGCCTCGTGTCGGCTCGAAACCCCTATCAGGGACAACTCGTGCGCGTCACATATCGTGACAGCCACGAGTAGAACTGCGTTGAGCAGGAGGAGTGATATCTGATTGTCGAGGCATTTCTGAAAGAATCCCTGTTGGACCAGCAGAGGGAAGCTTGGATTGAACCAACGAAAGTAGGTTCGAAGGAGTTTCCTCAACGTCTCCGTGTTGAGAGTTCGAAGAAGACCCCTTTCCCGTAAGAGTTCCAACTGCGCATTGACAATATTTTCCCTGCCAGTATCACTTGGATCGAAGCCTTCGGCAATAGGAAAATGGAGTCGTTTCTGATAGTTCTGTCTCTCGCTCAAGAAGGGCCCAAGCACGTCGTTGATCACGTACGTCAAGCTGAACGACTCACCAGCATAGAACGTACTCACGGCGTCGACGATTGGCTCTTGCTGCGGACCTGATCGGACACTCTGGTCGGCGATGTGGAGGTAGAATGTGGCACTCGAGTCTGTGGGCGCCCTGCTGTCGAAGGATTGTGATAGACTCTGCAGGAGTTGGCCACCGCTAGCATCAGTCTGGGTGATGGGTCGACTGGCAATCGAAGACCGGTCATCTTCTCGGCCCCCGGGCTGATGAAAAGGAGACTGGTCTAGAATCGATGGCTCGGGGCTCGGCATCTCGTCGGGGACAATAGGGGACGGCAACGCACTTGCAGGCGGACCCCTACCCCTGGCATTCTTGTCTGACCGACGAACATACCTAGCGTTATCCGTGAGTCCAGATTCTGGAGAGATTGTGGGGAGAGATATATCGTGGCTTTACCTTCCCCGTTGCGAATCAATCAATACGCACTCGCTCCTGGACGAGACACATGCTCGGCAAGGCAAGCTTGTTGATGCTGTGCACTTGATCTTCTTGGAGTTGCAGCGCCGACAGGCAACACGGGTTCTATCCGGGCGTCGGGGCCGAGCCCCTGAAGCACTCGCTTTTTCCATCGTGTACGTAGCCAAAAAAGCAAGTTGCCGGGCTCTTGTAAGAAGCAGGATAACGCCGAAGGGCAGAAGGAATCGAAATTGTCGAGTCCGGCTTCTTCGGGGGGGTTCGGTTTAAAAACCCGACGGTTGTTAGCTTCGGTCTTTCGTCTCCGTCTAGCTCAGGTCAGCGGGGAGTCCCTTGCAACGAGCCTCGCCCCTCGCCTTCTCGGCATCACCAGGCCTCGAATTTGAGCGCGAAGGAATGCGGAGAACGCAGACAGTCGCAGACTACTGACCGCGCTATCCAATGGAGACCGACTGATTTCGTTTCTTCCCCATGAAACTACCCCGTACGGAGTTCAGCTTGTTGGGGGTAAGACGGGAATATGAGCCGGTGTAAAATGAGTCGCCATCCCCCGCGATGCAGGTTCCGAAGTCTGGGTTCTCGCTAATCACATGATAGAACCGGGAAGTAAAGGTTCTTCATTGATGATCTATTCCGGAGCACTGATCTCCGCAACCCGGCAAGAGCAGGCTTGCGGGCGGGAACAGTGGGATGTTTTGACTGGGTTAGAAAATAAGCGTAGAAGTTTCAAAATTTCTCTAGGGTAGGCGATCGAAGCACTGAAGAAGAACCAAGTGCATTACCTATGAAGACCTGGCTTTAGATTTTGGGACCGTCATTCTGAGTTGTGCCCCATTATTACGCAAGAAAGACTTTGTAGAAAGACGTGAAGATGCGTGCTTTATTTTCCATCTGCTCACATTTTCAATCCCTTTGGGCCTGGCTGTGACATGATTGAGCGGCAAAGAGTTAAGATAACGTCGGGCGGTTGATGTACCTATTCTCATCCCAGATCGCCCTTGTCTCTTGCGAGGAGAGCCACAAAGTTAGGTACAGCGCCTGATAGTACGGCATCTTGATTAGCAGCTATTGACTATGAAGGCCATAGTGTCTTGGCATCAAAATCGTTGTTCTTGCGAAGGCCTTCTCTTGTTTCAGCCTTACTCGCGATCACCGTCAAAAGTTGCAAGAGCGCATTCGCATATTAGGATGGAAGAGAGATCAGTTCGACATTTATTAAGGTGTGCCCTGAAGTTCAGGATCAATGTTCAAGTCACATCTTTGATTGGTGTATCATGTAGGTTACGCATCTGGCATCCAAAGTGAGGTGCTACTATTCCATGATACTTCAGCGCCTGCCTTATCTATGACGCAAAATGCAAATTCCAGTTTGCCTTCCTTTGCTGCCTCTGTTTGATTGGAGAACGCCGTCTTGAATCTTCGAAAACCGACAAATGAGCAGCTTTTCAACAGGTCGCATACGTAAGCCAAAGCAGCTGCGGCTGAACAGGATCACGTCAATCACGTCAATATCGGATCACGGCAGAGCACTTGTACCAACTAATGTGCCGTATCGATCTCCTATTGGCTATGTTTTGGTTATTTGGAGCCCAGCTGACTGCGTCGTGGCCCCCAACACCTTGCATCACTTAGGCAGAATTAAGTAGGCAGAATTCTCTTACAAGGGACAAAGAAGCCAATAAAGCTTGCTCATACGCCGAAGTAAGACTGATGTCCCTCGTTTCTCTTATGCCCGTCGCTCTGTAACTAATCACAAAACGGTAGAACCTAGACCAAAATTATCATTTACTGAACATTGCCGTCATTATACAGCGCGAGGTATGTCACAGACGTGCCCAATAAAAGGCAATCCCGACTTCTATGGTCTTGGAATTCGCATCGGCATTTATCTCCAATGGATTTCAGCATGGATCAGCCTGCTCCTTAACCCTTCGTCAGCGCAGGCTATCTTCGACATCAATTCAATCTTTGTTTTCGCAGTCACTATCGCCGCCATTATAGCGGCGCAGGGTCATATACAACCTGTCGAGATATACATCATGCTGCAGTTCACAATTGGCTTCTATGTCACCACATTGAGCACGTTGGGTGTACGCCTTGGCTTCATGACACCAAAATCACTGGCCAAGACGGAAGAACTAGCCAAAACCACCGCGACAGACCTCTGGCAGCAGACTAGCGGAAACTTCTCATTCCACAGACTATTCAGCTTTTTTCATTGGCGAGAATTATCTCTGCGAAACTTATCTCTACCAAGACGGTCAGATCAGCCGCTGAAGTTGATTTTACATAATCTATGCGATATTTTGATCCGGTTATGGCGAGGCTGCTCTACTCTAGTCCAAGCTCTTCGCGATCTATTACAAAAAACCCGAATGCTGTACTCTGATCGGAGCCTTGCTAAGCTCTTTGAGTTTCTAGCAGACCTTAAAGCCCCCGGAACTTCGTGGTCTGGTGTTTTTTGGCGCACCTCCATAGCTGCCATGCTCGCGGGCTTCAATGTGTGGTTTTGGTATACCAAAGAACGGAGTGGCGCTCGACAAGGACTCAAGACTGACTGTGGACCGCTATTGATCTTCCTTTTCTCTAAACAGGCGATGGAGGGGCAAGTTTTCGAGTTTCATCAGGCCGTTGCTATTATCCTAGCCGTCTCCGTGTTCGCTCCTACACTGATCCTCATCTTTGTAGTGATGCGCCTCTTTTTGTACGCAGTGTTGTTTGCGTGGCGCGATCTTTTATACATGTTAAAACGACCAAAAAATACGTTTGACGAGCTGCTGGAGCGGATAAACTCCTTACTTTCGACCAAGGCAATTAGGATCGGGAATATGCGCGTCGTCGCTGTCACGCCAATGCCCTTTATCCCTGAGTTCGCGACGTTCACGGATTTGTTGGCATTTTTTGCCACGCCGGAACACAAAGCTACTACACGCTTCTCCGATGTCGTCAAAGCTTTTGTTTCACTTGGGAAGTGTACGGTGGTGGCAGAAGAAGTAAACAGCCGACATCCGGGTGCAATACTCCCCGAATGGAGCGATGCGAGGTGCGTCTACCTTTTGCCCAATCGACATACAATGTGATTCTATGCTAAAATCAAGTCGCGTCATAGCAATCGTCATAGATTCCTTAGCTCCCTGTGGAATCTCTGCGTTATTCTAAGCATTGCGTGGTTCATAGCCAGCATTGAGCTCACGATTCGCTGGAACAATATATCTGGGGTCGAAACCATCAACACAACAGGGCAGCTAATACCCTTCATAATCGGCGTCACTAGTGCATTTCAAGTTTTTAAAACGCTTGTTCTTTTGATTCTTGGAAAGGTAATGCTTATAGCTCAGGACGCGTCTGGACGGGTATGGAGCCACTCAAGACGCTCTTGATTAGACTACTTACCGATCCTCTCTTTCTTTCGTTACGGTTGCTGACGATCGTGCTAGATGTTTTCCGATTACAAGAGAGTACAAATAAACGTTACTGAAAATATAAACGGCCGGGTGATTGTTAAGATCACCAAATAGAATGTCCACAATGAAGAGGTTGGAGTGGTCCTAACCGAGAACATGAGCATCAAGCGGCTGGATGCGCGATCGAAGCTGATGCGGAAGTGGACACAAAGCGCGTGATATGATTAACAAGCCTGAATTGCGGCCAAGCTTATCATCTCTATTTACGGTATTAATATTTGAACACATCAAAGCAAAATCATGGCCGAGATATTCCCTGCCAATCGGAGTTCCTCGCTTTGGCATACTCAATTGTGTGTAGCCCACACTATAACGCCAAGTGTTTCCAGATAGGGAAAGCCGCTGGGTAACTGATCGGCGCGTGCGGAGGTCTATGTTGGTGCGGGTGTTTTATCGACAGGTCGTGTGAGCCAGTCACCGGGATTATGGAGTTGAGAATGGGTGAAAGAACCATGGAAGTAGAAGTGAGTATGTCGGATGAGTTGGGCGAAGAAAGTCAAAACACCAGGTTCCATTTAAGATCTACGCCAAGGGTGACTGCCAAGTAATAAATGGTAGGAAGTTAGGAGTATCGAGTGTGTTTATTCTCTGGCGCTAAGACTTATCTCTCTATCCGCTGATACAGAGGATAGTCAGTGGAGCGAGGCATTCTTAGGAGCATTGCTATCTCCCTGCTCTGTCCTAGTTATATAAACCAAGCGATCTGCATCTTGGCACAGAAGATGTCCTCACCTTTGAATTCTCATCGTGGCTGACCTAAACTCCTGTTCTGTCACCTGTGCAACGCTACCAGCAATGGCTTCAAACGAAGAGGCCACGTCCGTGGCCCCAGCAGATCATGTTTCGGAACACAGAATCGACAAGAAGACTACCAACGAGGATGATGTCGATGTCAACCTCATGGGCTACTCCGCTGAGATCCCTCGACAGTTTACTCTGTTCAGTCTCTTCGCAATTGGTTACGAAATTTGTGTTGCACCTGTCGCTTTGATCGTTTCGCTGAGCGTCAGCATCGGAAGCGGGGGCCCGGCTACTCTGATCTGGGGCCAATTCATCATCTACTTCATGGCCCTCTGTATTGTTTGCAGCCTGGCAGAGCTCGCTTCAGCGTATCCCAATGCGGGAGGCCAGTATTACTGGGCTGCAATGCTGGCCCCCAAGTCTTTCCGCAGAGTCACGTCTTTTGTTGTTGGTTATGTCAGTTGGGCCTCAGCGCTATTCGGCTGCGCCTCCTCACTGATCGTCGTGGCTGAAATGACGGTGTCCTTATATGTTCTCGACCACTCAACTGCCAAGGATCACCCTTGGGCTGTATTTGTGGTGTACCAGGCATTCAACATGCTTATGATGCTCTTCAATTGCTGGGAAAGCATTGTGCCGAAAGTCAGCCGATTTTCTCTTGCGGTCTCCCTTTCTACCCCGGTCATCATCTTGATTGCCATTCTGGCTAGGGCAAAGGAGAAGCAGTCCGCATCTTTTGTGTTCACGGGCTTCACCAACTTGTCCGGATGGAACGATGGAATTGCCTTCTTAACGGGTCTTCTTGGCGTTAATTGGGGATTCTCTGGTCTTGATGCCGTTACTCATATGTCTGAGGAGATTCCTGACCCTCGTCGAAATGTTCCCCGGGCTTTGCTGGCAACTGTCATTGTCGGTGCTGTTCTGTCCTGGCCAACTGCTATCGCGTTACTGTTTTGCGTCCAGGACATTACAGGTGTCATCGATACCCCAACGGGACTCCCATCTTTGGAACTCTTCCTACAAGTCTTTGAAAGACATCATGCCGGGCCTGTTGCTCTACAGTCGCTACTTCTTTTGACGTCGTTGGCTGCTGTCTTTGGCATTCAGACGTGGCAGGCTCGTCAGGCCTGGGCTATTGCACGAGACGGCGGCTTACCATTCTCGAACTTCATCAAAAGGATTGCCCCGGCGCCCTACAATGTTCCTCTTTGGGCCCATCTCTGGTCGTCAGTTTTTGTCGCTATCCTCGGATGCCTCTATCTCGGATCGGAAGTCGCATTCAACTCTTTCGTCAGCGGCGGGATTCTCATGCAGTACTCAGCATATTCGATCTGTATCATCCTAATGCTTTACCGAGGACGATCTAGCATACCGCATGGGCCCTTCTGGTTAGGGAAATGGGGGTTGTTCTGCAATTGCGTGACTTTGTTTTGGACAGTTTTCGCGCTCGTCTTTTACTGCTTCCCTCCCTACTTTCCTACTACTCCAACTACGATGAACTACGTTTCCGTCGTGGTTGTTGGCTTCACCATTCTGTTCATGTTGTACTATTTTGCTTATGGACGACGATCATTCACTGGTCCTCCCCAAGACGAGTAGAAAATCAGGCGGGGTTGTGAAATTTTTGGATGGCAATGTGTATACGTTTATGCTACGTTATAGATCAATAAATTAGCTTAAGAAGATTGGTTTCATTAAGGATAGTAACTCCTTAAGTCGCATTACTTGCCCCATCAAAACTCGAGGTTGGTAATTGAGACTCCCCTGCAGACTAGAGCAACTGGATTAAGCTTTCTGCGAAGTATTTCCTCCTCCCCCAAAGGTAAATTATCATCTTGTTGGAACTCCTCTATCAGCACTCCAGTGCTTGCCCCATACTGCAGTTTCATGCAATGTGGAGTTCTGATAAGTGTGAGGTGATCATGAAACCACACCCTATCGCATAACACTCCCACATTTGGAATAGCGAACTTTCATCCACTTCTCTCGCCTGCTAGAGAGAAAGCAGTAACCGTCTCATTCACTCGATTTCGCCGCTTCACCTTTCCTTAGCGGATGTTGGACGACGCGAGTCTAAGGACAGCCGGGTAGATTTTAAAAGTCACTTGGGTGCACGGCAGCACATACAAATCGGGGCTTTGCGTGATTAGCTTGTTTTCTCTTCCAGATTAGTTCACGATGACGGTCGACGAGAAGGCTCGCGCAAAGGAACGGATCCTTGCCATTGCAACGGCCTTGGGAGGTCCGAACAAGCCAATTGAACCTGAGATTCTCCCAGAATTCATCAACAAATTAAAAGAAGCCCTATTTCAGGATCCGTTACTACCACGTCCTAACCCTACGATTTCTCTCTGGCAGGTACCAGTTCACCCCCAGGTGGCGGCAATCCAGTCTCCAAAGCTTGGCGAACGTACCGATTTTGTCGTCATCGGTTCAGGCGTCACTGGTTGCAGTGTCACAAAGGCTCTTTTGGAGAACGCATCGCTCAAGTCCTCTGGAAGTCCTCATGTTACTGTTCTCGAAGCCCGAACCCTGGTGAGCGGCGCGACTGGCCGCAACGGCGGTCATCTCGTAACTCCAGCTGGGCATGTATATACGACTTTGGCTAGACGCTATGGAGAAGAAAACGCCAAAGCCATGACACGATTCAGTATCATGAACGTTGAGCGAATTTTGGACCTGGTGAAGGGACTGAGCCCAGAGATCCAGCAAGTCAGCGAGATTCGGGATCTTGTGAAAGTCATGGTTGCCAGGGACGAGAAGGTCTGGGAAAATGCACGATCATCTCTCAAGGCTTTCAAAGCCGCTGTTCCGGAGCACAATTCCTTACATCGCATAGTGGAGCAAGACGATGTTCCCGAGGTACGTGGATTTGAGGATAAACCACCCAATGCTTCCTTCGGACACCGGGGGAATCTACGTCCACAGCTAACAGAGGCCGATCTCAGAGATGGAATGTCAAAGATAGTTTCGGTGCCATTGAACACCATGCCGGCGCCGTATGGCCGTATCGCCTCCTGACAGCCATCTTTGCGCAGCTTCTTGTTGACTATCCCGAACGATTGTCCATTGAAGCCAACACTCCTGTTACGGATGTTTCGTATGAAGCTTCTGGAACACCGTACCCTTACATCGTCACAACTCCGCGAGGTGTCATTAGAGCAAAGCAGGTCATTCACTGCACCAACGCTCATGCTGCCCATCTGCTCCGGCCTCTGATCGGAAAAGTGTATCCCTTCCGAGGGACCATGTCGGTGCAAAAAGCTGGCCCGTCACTGCCGAACCTTGGTAAAGATCGATCATGGAGTTCCATGGAAAAGTTCGAGCTGGATCAGAAGACCGGTCTTTATCGTGGGGGGTTATTTTACTTGCAACAGAATGCAATCACAGGTGATATCTGGGTCGGAGTTGAGTGCTCAAAAATCTTCGATACGATCTCAGGCGATGACTCCACAGTATCTACTGAAGCAATTCAAGCGCTCGTGGATTTCCTTCCCAGCTACTTCAAAGACGGTTGGCCAGAAGGGATCAAACCACAAATCAAGGGTTTCTGGACAGGTTTGCAGGGCCATTCATCTGACGGCCTGCCGCTTGTTGGTAAACTATCTGAGTCGGTTTCTGGAAGGTCTGGAAATGGCGAGTGGATTGCAGGAGCATACAACGGTTATGGCATGGACAAGGCGTGGATGACAGGAGAAGCTTTGGTCAGGATGATCGCTGGGGAGGGGATTCCGGAGTGGTTCCCGAAATGCTTCCTCATCTCCGAAGAACGTTTTCGGAAAGACTTGACCACGGAGAGATTGATGTCCAAGTGGACTTCAATCGCGAAGACAGGAGATTGGTAGAAAGCTGGAAAGAACAGGTCTCATTAACCGAATGCCTATCCCATAACTGTTGCCAATTGGTACTCTGTGCAAACATCTAGCCAATAGACATCTCGGTCGCCAGCATCAAGGGCCGACCAGGTGTTTTTGATGAGTTCTTGGATGATCGAAACCTTTCGGAGAGGTAAAACATATCGATAAGCACCGAGACGAGACTGAACAAAGCTTCGCGCACGCATAAGTTCGATTGGAGAGTGACCAGAGTCCTCCGTGAGGCCGCGCGCTGCGGAATTGATGCCGCTACAACGTAATTCACTCGAGGTTGCGGCCAGGATAACTGGTTGCAAACATCGCGTTCGGGATTCAAAGGGGATTCCACGGAGTAAGTCGAGAATGTGCATGGCCAGGGACGTCAACCAAGATTCCCGTTCTTCCGCAGAGCACGGTCGAGTGACGACAGGTATCTTCAAAATGTGATCCGGATTCCAGGGGCTGTAGCGTTCACTGAGAAGGTCGGGAAAGACACGGTAGATCTGGAGGAGGCCTGTAAGGCGAAATGCTTCTTCCATCTTCAGCAGTTGATCCGCCGTTGTGTTCGGGTCGCTAGAATCTGCAACCTTTGACGGATCGAAGGACTCATAAGCTAGGAGTTGTCTCTCCAAGCCACGGGCTTCCTTGATGCATTGTTTGAAGAAGTCCAAGTCTTGTTCAGTGAAGAACTTGGTTTCAATAGCTCGCTTACGATATCGGAAGACTAAACCTCCTGCATTGATTAATATTCTGACGAGTTGATGCGATATTCCGATGACTGGATGGGGGGTGGTGTCATGGAGGGGGGTTTGCGGCCCGACAAATGCCGGTTCGTTTATACTCTCTTCGTTGAGACAGCTACCGTTAACCAACGATACCAGCATGGCCCAGAAGTCTATTGAAGGCTGGAAGAAGGAAGCCGAGGATAGGCGACAGCCTCTTTGCATCAACCTATTGATCATTTCTTGGGCGCGTTTCAATATCCCAACGGCTAAGTCGCCTGGGTTGTGCCAACTCGTTGTATGTCCAAGAAGCAGTAAGGATAAGAGGTTTTCTTCTGTATCCGAAGACGCTGATGGGCCATTGCGCAGTAATTGCAGAGCTTTGGAGTGTTCCTGAATCGCAATAGGCGAAAGCTCGGGAAAGTGTTCGCGTAAGCAAGCACCCGCCATGCTCTGGATTGTGTGAAAGAGAATCTCGGAGGACTGCCACATACTTCCAGCAAGCAAGCGCAGTGGGTTTTCTGAGTTGTCCCAGGCACAATACAGTGGTATGACTTCACGGAAGAAATAATCCACCAGCATTGAAGAGACATTGGCTATCTCATTCGGCCTAGATAAAATGACTTGAGTTCCAACGTTCTGCGTTGGCTCGTAGGGGGACAGATCATTGGAAAGATCAATCACAGGTGGTGTGTCGAGACGTATCTCGGCCAGTTCTGAGGGCGCCTTAAAATGATCTGCTTCCATACCGGGAGCGAAATCGTCGAAGACTGTGTGATTCAACGCGAAGGTCCATTCAAAATCGTCAGGGCACTGGTTCCCGGAACCGACCTCCTCAGCTGGGGAGCCAAGTATTTGGCCAGCCCATTGTTCACTGCCCAGTCCCGATGACGACTGTTGGAAGTCTTCCTCGCCTTGTGGTTCGGAAACGAAGGGGAGTTCCTGGGCGAACGAGTGATCGAGCACTTCGTCTGTGATATCTAGGTGATCCCCAAGGTTGACTCCGAGAACGGAGGCATCGCTGGCAGACCGAACAGCGGACAGATCCGAGTCGGGAACTTGTTGATTTATAGCCTTAATTCCCTGGTCACTTTTTCGTCTCGTCGTGGTTTTTCTGGGCCGTTTCGGGGTCGAGTCGCTCGACGCGTTGCTGAATTGCAGCTGGTTCTTGGGAGCCCATCGCAGGTTGAAGGTGTAGCCGGGGCATTGGAGTCGTCGGGACGCACACTGAGAACATGCAGGCTTCTTCTGGTCGCATTTTATCTTTGGATTGAGAAAAGAGGTTAGAGTTGACTCGGCTGCACAAGAGCCACCGCCGGAGAAGAACTCACCTTGGCCCCTTTGCATTGCGCGCAGCCATGACGCGATCTGCGATGGGTCGGTTTTTGGAACATTGTCAAGACTGGGCGTTCCCACGGCGGGGACAAGTCGAAATAGCGATCCTTCCCGCTTCCCAGCTGAGGTGTTCACTGGATCCGCCTTGGGAGCTGAAGACTCGCTTAGCAGTCGCAATGAGCACCGCCCCCAGATCGTGGATGCACGAGGGGGAATCCAACGTGTCTGCAGCCAGAGGTTACCAAGCTGTCCTCGTTCATAGGGGTTTCTGATATGAAGTACTGGGTGCTTGGGAGGTTGACTCGCGTATCAGCCCCTTCGAGTAACTATTTCCCATCATTATCGTGCGGGGAGCTTCAGCCGCTAAGCTCTCCCTGGAAGCTAGGATGAGAACACCAGTGGACTCACGTTTATCTACGGAGTACGGAGAACGGAGTGTCGGGTGGCCATAGCTGCGCTTCAATGTCATTTTGAAGACCTCTTATCTTTTGCAAATCTACGCTGCAGACCACGTGAAGGTGCGAGAAAAGGGATAAATTTGAAGCTAAATAATGACCCGGTTGTCTCTTCCGGTCTTCCAGAACCGTGATTGCAAGGTTAGATAATCGTCGTAGCTTAGGCTCTCTATGAATAATACTGGGCATTATCGACGCTGAGCCTGTAGTGCATCCCGTCCACTAACTCATGCTCCCTAATTGGCGTTAGTCCACCCACTGCTGAAGCCAAAGCCGCAGCAGGTAACAAGACTGGATTTTGCATATTGCCATATCGTATATGATTGCCGGGCACACATTTGAAGGCCGAAGGCCAACATTTTCGCTATTGGGAGTTCATGCTACGTCATATGGTCAGCGTCGTCTTCCAAGCACGTTATTGGCCAACAAAGGGAAACCCTTACTTGATCAGAATAGTCTTCGGCTCCGTAAAAGCCCTCAGTGCCTATGTAATAGCCAAACTTAGCCAGTGCACGAAGTTTTGCAAAGGTTCAAAGGCTCACTTACATATTCGCCGAACTCTCGCCCTATTCCGGATGCCTTTTTGCCACCAAACGGAGCTTGAATATTCATCTGCGTGAGGTCAGCTAGTTTTCGAGAACTAATGAAGACAACAAGTTTTGCTCACCATGCTTATGCAGTTGATTCCTACAACGCCAGAATCGATGCGTGCGGATACTCTCATCGCGCGAGTAATGTCTTTCGTGAAAACTCCAGCCATCAACCCGAATTCAGTATCATTTGCTGTGGCCACCACCTCGTCCTCAGTCTCGAATGTCTTAACTACTGCGACAGGACCAAAGACCTCGTTTCGATAGATCTCAGCATCGGGTTTAGGGTTCAAGAAGACTGTCGGTTCAATAAAGCAGCCTTCGTCACCGATTTGGACTCCTCCAACGACTAACTCTGCTTCTTTGCGACCACGGTCGATCATTCCTTGTACTCTTTCGAAGGAGGTCTTATCGACAAGAGGGCCATATTTAGTGTCGGGATCTTGAGGGTTGCCCATCTCCCTTGCCGCGGCTTTCATCCGAGCCGTATACTGGGCAATAAATTCCTTTGCGATAGACCTTTGCACGTATACTCGAGAAGATGCGACGCACACTTGCCCGGTTCGTGCCAAAATTCCATTTACCGTCCTACTCATCATATCAATATGCGTTTCCTTGACATCTAAGAAATCACAATCACTAACCAAGTAACGGCATTCTCAATATTTGCGTCTTCAAATACGACAGCGGGGCTCTTTCCGCCTATTTTTGTTGTATCAAATGTCAGTTCTTCCTTGGTGAGAACGATGACTTTTTTTCGAATCACCTACCTAGTTCAAGAGTCACGCGCTTGAGGTTGCTTTGGGCTGCTGCAACTTGAATCCTTTTCCCCGTAGCCACAGATCCGGTGAAGCTTATCTGCAAAGGATGAGTATGATACATCAAGAATAAAGCACCGGTCATCGGTGACGAATTCAACTTTCTATGAGCAGGAATGGAAGGCTTTCTTACCTTTCTTACACGCATATGCTTGGCAAATAGTGCGCCAGTACTACCATCACCAGGTAAAACTTGCACAACGCCAGGAGGGAACCCTGCTTCCTCAAACAAAGGCCCAACAGCAAGTGAGCCAAGTGGACTCTTTTCTGATGGCTTGACAATGAGTACATTCCCAGTCGCGAGACAAGGCGCAGCCTTGATGAAAAGAGAAGCCACTGGAGAGTTATAAGGGTTTATCGCAACACAAACACTACAGTCGTTTTGTTAGAAAAAAAGGCACCCGTAAGCAATTGAGGACCTATTACCCAAGGGGTTCATGTCGAACAAGTTTAACAAATCCGTCATCGTCGGGGTAATAGTCGCCTCGCTGCTTATCAGTCCAGCCAGCTATGATCTTATGTTAGTGTACTGCTTCTATACTTGAAGTATCGTCTGGTTAACAGCTGGTGATCTCAACTAGAGGTACACTGACCATAGTATGACAAGCAGTTATTGATATAATCCTTCTCTCTTGTTGGGATGAGAGATACCGGGTTGCCGGTTGTAAGTGAATCCAGGTAAAGAATCTCGGGCAACTTGTCATCCAGAAGGTTAATTAGTCGATGGAAACAGTCTGCTCTTTGCTTAGCGGTGAATTTTGCCCAAGGGCCGTTGAATGCTTCCTCGGCATGTTTCACAGCCAAGTCAACATCCGCCTCGTTGGCAATTGGTACACCTTGAGCTACTAGCGTATTGTCTTTCGGGTTGTAAAGAGTGAGAGTATCCCTTGCTTGGGATGATATGTATTCTCCATTGATGTAAATCTTTCCAAAGGAGATGGGAAGTGTGTTTGCCGTCAACGCCATCGTGTAAACTGTTACTGCTCCAAAGTCCGTTTTCGTGTTGGAGCCAAGGAAGCCCAAGTACTTTTTCAACGAAATGCGGCACGCCAATTGCTGCGTGATGGGATACTGTCACGGGTTGATTTTACTTGCCATTAACACTTCACTGATCTTGTTTTCTCATTCCAACTGCCACTAAATCCCACGTAGTCTATCGGCATCTTGAAAAAGCCGACGTGTACTTGCATGGTCCAGGAAGCCGAGCAGTAGGGGTTACTCCAATCCCGCCGGGAATAAGCAACACCGAGGCTTCCATCTCGCAAAATGCCGAAGAAGCCGGGTCTCGCTATCCGGGAACAGACTAACAGCCCCCGTTGACCACAATGACCTCTTATAACGAAGAAGGAATTACGAATCGTAGCTGAGAATTGGAAGAAGGGAAACACATCAGAGATTTTCGCACAACCTATTCACCCTAAACCGGACCTGATTAGTCACAGAGAAGCGGGCATCCAACATGTCAATGAAAGCTGTGGTCTTCCGTGGGCCATTCGATATTGGCGTAGAATCTCGTCCGAAGCCAGAAATAATTGACAGTACCGATGCAGTCATCCGTGTAAAGGAAGCGGGTATATGTGGCAGGTGTGTGGCTTTATTCCACGGAAATACCGACCACTCAAGCATATAAGATAGCTAACTAGAGCATAAAGCGAACTACACATGTACCGGGGTTACCAAAAGACTGCAACAGGACACATTATGGTAGAGATACTCTTAATCAATCATGTTTGAGATAAATGCTAATGCATTATCTATTAGGGGCATGAGTTCGTCGGAATAGTAGAGCAAATCGGCGATGATGTATCTCTCTTCAAGCCAGGGGACGAGGTAGTCTCCATCTTCTCTCCTGTCTGGTGAGTTCAACTTGTTCTCCTATTGACGGAATCATGCTTATCGACAACCTAGCATGAAGTGTTGGTTCTGCAAGCAAGGTCTAACAAACAGATGCGTTGAGGGAACAGCATTCGGAACACAGCTCTTGGCAGGTGGTCAAGCGGAGTTCGTCCGAGTCCCATTTGCAGACGGCACATTACAGCACGTTCCAGACGATTTGGAAAATTCTCTCCTTATAATGATGTGCGACATCTTCCCTACAGGATACTACGGCGCGTGCCGAGCAGTTGAGGGACTTCAAAACCAAATCCAATCTCCTCTGACCAGTCTGCATCCCTTGAAGGCTGGAGCGAAGCCTAACGGCTCTCAAGCTCGAACCATTGAGGATGCCGTCGTCGTATGTCTTGGCTGTGGGCCTGTTGGTATTTGCGCCATCGCTGCAGCGTGTTCGAAAGGGATCGAGACCATCTTTGCTGTGGACAGCGTCGAAGACCGGCTAAAAGAGGCAGCACAATTTGGGGCCATACCACTCAACTTAAGCCGAGACAACATCAAAGAGCGAGTTCTTGCGGCGACTGATAGTCGAGGAGCAGATGCTGTTATTGAGGTTGTTGGTAATCAGGCCGCATTGAAATCGGCTTTCGAACTGCTGCGTCCCTGCGGTGTCTTGTCATCCGTCGGCTTTCATCAGGCCGAATTACCTTTCACCGGGCTTGACTGCTATCAAAAGAACATCACGTAAGTTCATTTGTGAACCTCAAATTACAAATGACGTTGATCTCTTTCACCGATGGGGTTTAGTATAACAAGAGCATGCTAATACTCTTTGTAGGATGAACTACGGTCGAGTACCCGTACGCACAGTCTTTGCCGATGCTCTGGAATGCCTGAGGGAGAATCAAGACTTACTACGAGGCTACGTTACCCACAAGCTTCCTCTAGAAGAGGCGTCAAAAGGCTACGACTTATTCCACAATAGAGAAGCCAGGAAGGTTATTCTTGAGGTATCAGCGTAAAATCTTGTAATAGACATGACAATAGAAACGGCATACGACATATACATGGAAGCAATAGATTTCAAATGATACACTCTCTCTAGATTGTGAGCTGTTAGGAAGAACCTTGACCTCATCCAAAACCCATATTGCCCTATTTAAGAGACTCCCGGAAGCACCAATCGCATTGCCACCAAGATATCATGATTTCCTCATAAAAGCGCTCAGATTCGCACTGATAGTTTTGCTTGAACAGAGAACACGGTTCGCGTTTCATCCGACATGGCCCCTGGTTGCAACGCTGACAACTAGTTTTGGTGGTGATTATGTCGCACATTCTTGGATGAAAGATTGTTTGTTGATTCTAGCAGTGAGGAGACGTAAGAGAAGAAAATTGTCCGAATAGATCCAGGTACACTTGGGTACAGGAAGGAATTGAAGATGGACCAAAGGATCGTGTGGACGTGGTATCGGTGGCTGTTTATACTTTTGATGCAACGGCAGGTTAGCTAAGCTAATTCTTTGATTGAACGAACAGCTCGGAAATGAAAGATTTGGATTGGTTCTTTCACTAGTTTCTCGAACAAAGAATCAACGGGCCCTGTTCATGATCAAAGCATAACAGTGAGCAATTCGGCCAGGCTTGCAGGTGTTCATTGAGTCCTATTCTAATTTATTGATCAATGAATCAAATCTCAATATATCGGTTTCCCCAATTCAGACAGACACAAGGTAGAATGCGCGTAGACCGACTGCCTTTGTGTACCACGATTCTCTCATCCCTGGCTTATCGTTGAGTTACATCACCACATCAACTCCACCCCCAGCTGTTCGCCAGGGTTACAGTACAATACCTTATGAACAGTGCCTAAGAAGTACAAGCTCCGTTCACACATTGAAGCCCGCCATCGGGTGGTGTGGGACAGTTCTTGACACTGAACCATAAGTTGTCCCCAGGGTCCAAATCCGAGGGATGGGCACAGAACAACTTGAGATTCTGTCAGTTCAAGTTTCAAATGAAGTATAGCGTGAAGTCTTAACGTACAAGATGTCCACCATCGCATTCGCAAGCGTATGTTTCATATTGACTGTCATCACATGAATTGCCATTATAGGCACAATCAGCGATGACTATTCTGGCAAGAGCCATCAGAATGATGAGAGGTTTAGATGGAATCTTCATCTTGAGCAGTTTTCTTCAGCTTTTATGTATATAAAGAAGTGTTGAAGGCTTATGTGCAAAGGAAACAAGCAACCTACTCAGTGGTGGCTGAGGGCACCTTCTTATACTTTTCCAAAGTCAGCAGTACACATAAAGGCATAGACATCATTAGAAAGCTGGTTCCGGATTGCCTTCCGGAGTAGTGTAATCAGAACTGCAAGAGTTATCCTTTCTGAACTTCCCGCCTGATGATATCAAGAGCAGATCGCGGCACACAAAATGCTACTATGATTAAACCGTATATAATTCTCGAGGTCAAAGTACTGGGAGTTTCCATATGACGCATTGATGGACCTTTGAATACAGATTTTGGAAGGTGCACATTCCTCGTATAAGATTCTCCCATAGGATTTTGGCGTTGACGATCAGGCCTTAAAGTCTCACGGGAGTCGGGCGGATCAAGAGAGATAACACCTAAACAGGCATGAACCATTGAAGCATAGGGAAAAGCTCTCAGATCGACAGATTACTACCTTTTTCCCGATCCGAACTTAATCTACACAATGCAAGTGACGTATTCTTCCGCCTTCCTAGGTTAGTCATATGAAGCACACATCGGCTTGAAAAGCTGATACTACTGACATCACTTGGTACGCGCTTCGTTCTTGGAAAAGGGGATCTGAATGGAGTCTGACTGACTAGGCAGCAATGTTTCACGAAAAGCGATGAAGGACCTTCTAAGAACGGCGATTACTTTTCATCAAATAATGTCGATCAATGGTCGGAACTAGTTTGCCCTGACGATATGTACGTATAAAAAGCCGGTATGATCTCCCCAGGTTTACGAACGGGACTCCATCTTCCACTTCAGACTGCATCAACTAACTCTTTTGTCTCAGCTAAGACATTTCCAAATCGTACTTAAAACCTCCAAATGAGGTTTATCATCTGTCTTTCTATTTTTGCTGCCTCAGTCCTCGCTGACTGCGCGTATTTGGGTGACAATTGTGCTGGAACCCCGATTGGGACCACCATATGCGAATGCGACGGTGGGGATGTAATGAGTAATTGTCAAATTCTCAGGTATTATAATGCTCTCGTTAATCGTTTGCCAGTACGTGTGCGAGCCTGGCGAGATCAATATTCCCATCTGGATCCTCAAGAGCGGCTGTCCTAAACCGTCTGATGGCGGCCTCCAGTGTGTGAACGGAGCGTGCACTTCTTAAAGCAGCAAACAAGAGCTGAGATAGCAGACGACCAACGGATGATGGCCATGGAGAGGTATACGCCAGGAAAGTTCTCATACTAGAAATATTCTTGCCTGCCTTCGGTCACTGTAAAGCTTCATTTGTTATTGTAAAGATGCGGATTGTGGAATATCATCAATACAACAAAATCACAAGACATCACGAAACAAAATGATGCTATGAATGACGAGAACGCACCCAGAATCAGCGGACAAAGCGATGTGTAGCCAAGGAGTTAGAAATAGCGCTCATAAAGCAATCAATACCCTCTTGAGTCCATCTACGCGTGATCTGTCAAAGAACGCTGGCCCCCTTTCTTGCGTAATAATGAGGAAGCGAGAAGTGCGCACAACGTCAATTCACCGCCATTCAGGTTATGGACACGCTCTGCATAACCTCTAAGTAGCGGTTGGCCTAGATTCTTCATATATTCGGTATTTCTGATGCGATCCACGTTGGCGAGGCACAATTTCGATAGCTTCATCAAGAAATCTGTAAACTAACTCCATGGTACTACTGCAATATGCTAGTCCAATTTTTGGAGGACACATCAAGCCCAAAATAATGGTCTGCCATAAATACATCCAATATAATGCTCCAAGTTGCGTCCATGAATTAATAGATTCCCACAAGGCCTCTTTGCAATCACCTGACGATGAAATTCAGGGACTCGTCACTTGAAGGGGCTTCTTGACGTGTAATAGACACCTGGGTTTGTTTTGTAATGCCATCGTGTGCCAGGATGTTCTCTGTGCTCGTTCCTGCTGGCTTGGGCACCGCTCGGATGTCAATCTCGTGGTCAACGCCACTACCTAGAGGCCTCATGCCGGACTTTCCGCTTCTCCATGTCTGGAGCGCGTAACGAGAGTCCAGCTTCTGTGATCCCGCAGATGTTCCATTTCGGGATCTTTCTGCAAAGTATTTGACTAAAGGCGCGAGTGTTGGAACACAGGCAATTATGATGCCGATGTTCGCCTCGATAAGAGACCACAGGATTGGCTTGACGGAGTCGAGGTAGTTCTTCAGATTCTGGATCGTTCGGATGCGTATGATCTGGATGATTGTCACGAAGATGCCGAGAGCAAAAAGCGCTAGCAGTACGACCTTCTTTCGACGCTGGATCTTCGATAGGAGCAAGGCGGGGAAGGGCAAAACAAGGCTGCGGTTTCAAAGCGTTAGATCCGGTCAACAAAGGAATCCATAGGGCTTACACGGTAACGTCGAAAATGATCGTCAGAGAGGAGAATGTCAAGTAGAACGGCACGCCTTCTACACAATGGCCTCCAGTAATGCTAGGATCCCATTGTTTTGCGATCTTGAAGTTTATTAGCTCAGAGGCAAAAAAGGAAAGAAGATCTGGGCTCAAACCGGTGTGCAGAGGAAAAGAAACACGCAGATGAAAGCAATGTGCCCCATCGTCACAACCACGGTAGCGATCATGGTAATAATTCTATAAATCCCGGGAAGGAAGCGTAAGTACGACAAAAGCAAACTGAGCTTGAAGGAGTAAATGGCCACGACATAGCTTTGAGTAACAGTCAGACAAAGAATTAGGGCCAAATCCACACGCCTCTCTACTCACAGTGGCGCTCCGATGTATTGAATCTTAGTACTGTCAGCTAAGTCCCGTTGATAGATCATTCGAAAGCAAAATACCAGTCCGAAGTTGTAGATGTTCTCGTCGGGCATATCAGTCAGACTCTTAAGTCCAAGGCCCCATGTCGTCTCTCCAAGGCAGTCAGCAATCGAGCGAAGGGGATCTGGTATATGCACTTACGAAGGACAGTGCATGTCGTGTACCCGCAGGAGCCAAGCTGGAATACCGAGATCAGTCTATGTATGCAAACATTCGGCCGAAATATAATTGCCCATGAAACCAAAATTGCCCAGTCGTCTGAGTATGATAAATTGTTAATCTGAGCTCAGAAAATCATCAGGTCAAAGAGAGGGACTTTACCATATCCAACTGCCTTGACTATCTTTGCTCTCACGTAGAACCGAAGGCATACGAGAAGCAACGAGGTACCCGTGAATGTTACGATTGTAGCAGTGACTGAAGGCCCCTCAGTTGGGGTGTCGGAAGTTGTGTTGCGTACCCAGGGCATTTTATGAAGCTTGAGCAAACCATCAGCAACTCCAGTCGAGAAGACTTCGGGACTCTGCCTTATTTAGCATTCACAAATTCTGGAGGATGGCTGAACGCTTGAAAACGCCATCGTAGCAAGTTGGCACTGTGGCCAGGCTAGTCCCCTGTGGCGTCCTCAAGGCACAAATAAGCGGCCAACTGCCAAGGACCGGCACTTTGGGCCCCTGCAAACTTTAAGAAGGCATCAGGAGACAGAACAAGGTTATTGAGTCAGTGACAAGGATCGCAAGTCGCAGACGAAGCAGGTATTTCCCCAGACACTGTTGCCCCTTGTATTTCATGCATAATCCTCTGAATATGGAGCACTCCTCGTGCTTACGCACTCCCCTGGCTCTGAACTGTGACACCCGAGCGCATAGCGATTGCGAATTGATAATCGGGATTTATATTCGTGTTCCATGTATATGCTTTTGCGGATGGCAATCGGGATCTAAATATGAGATCTGATGTTTAGGACTCTAGTTTCGTGCTGATGCAGTCAAATTTGTTGACTGCGAACTCCACATCATCCTGAATCTGCGAGGACAGCAACCAGGTCATCGATGCTGTCCCGGCTGACAATGCATGATGGCCCAATGTGGCGGTCTCACTACTAATTAGGGCAGCTCGGAATACTCGGTTCAGAACTATTTTCTCTTGTCTCCCGCCCGACGTTGAGACAGAATCCCTTCTCTTCGCAGAGAATGTTTGCGGGGATTGGGCCAGGGTTTGAGTGGCGTCCAGTGAAGACCTTCAAAGCCCCTGCTCGGGTCGGAACGCGGGGAGGATCAGCAGCTTTCCGTCCAAAACTAGGCTTATTCCAAAATCCCTCAATCCCAACCTCCAATGGCAGTGATTCTCCATTCCGGGGATGAAGAGAGATAAGTCAGCAGGCGTCGTCCTGCGCCGAGGCTGGTCCAAAGGATTTCGGTTGCAGAGGCTGGACCGCAAAGTTGCTTTTGTCGGATTCTCCCATTACGACGTCATGCAGGTCCTGACTCGCAGATCACATAGTGCAGTTGTGGCTTACCTAGAAATGTAACATACGTTGCCCAAAGACAATGCTCTCCATTTCCAAATCCTCGGGGTGCCGCGGAGATTCTTGCCTGCGATTTGCTTTTGCGACGCGAATGCCCAGGTTGTGGGACACTATTCATGAATCTATCCAGGCCTCATCACGCACTTCGATGTATCTCGAGAAGAGAAAAAAGGCGCTCCTAATTCTCAACACAAACTCACCGTCATAGCCCACGCCTTCGGCAAGTCACCTAAGGATACTGATTTCTCCAATCCCGTCTCCGCCTTAGCCAAATTGCGCTTGCTTATGCCGGCGTCAATAGCCCACGGCCACATCACCTAGTCAAATACTGTATATCCCTGCTTTTGCCTCGTAAAGCCCAGTCGAAACTCCGCTGAGGCTGGGAACAAGCGTCAAGGGCCTCTAAGCGATATCCAACTGCAATCTTACCGAGGGGCGGATACCCGAGAACGCAGGCTACGGTGGCTGCGGCGGCTTGTTATAGATTTGTATCACCCGCGCGCAATGGATGTCTCATTCTCCTGCATTCTGCACCTTTTTCGCTGCTCGTTCGTTCCTGTCACAATGCGGTACCTTGCTCTTGCTTCTCGATTCTGCTTGGCCATTACAGGCCTAGTGGCGGCATCTCCCACTCAGCCCGTTTGCAAATGCTTCCCGGGAGACGTGTGCTGGCCTACACAAGCTGAGTGGTCCCAATTGAACAAGACCGTTGGGGGTCGTCTCGTCGCTACTGTACCACTTGGTTCACCATGCCACGACCCCCATTACAATGCTACGGAGTGTGCGTACCTTCAGGATCAATGGCTATACTCAACTATCCAGTAAGTGCGGTGCGGCATGAGACTTTGGCTCCTCAGCAGTGTTGTCTCAAACTCATTTGATGGTAGTTCGGAATCCTCTTCGTCTGTCATGGCGCCAATATTCGCCAATCAAAGCTGCGACCCCTGGCAGCCCCGAGGACGCCCATGCACCTTTGGTAACTACGTCAGATACGCTGTCAACGCCACAAAGCCCTCCGATATTGCTACCGCTCTTGCCTTTGCTGAGCAGAAGAATATTCGCTTCGTCATTCGAAACACTGGCCACGACTACCTGGGTCGGTCCACCGGCGCGGGTGCTCTATCAGCCTGGACGCACTACCTCAAGGAGACTCAGGTCTTAGACTGGAAGGACTGCAACTACACTGGCAAGGCCTTGAAGGTCGGCGCCGGCATCCAGGGCTTTGAGGCTATCGAAGCTGCTCACGCTGCTGGCCTCGTTGTTGTTACAGGAGAATGCCCCTCTGTTGGTCTTGCCGGTGGTTATGTTCAAGGCGGTGGTCACTCAGCCCTCAGCACCATCTTCGGTCTCGCTGCAGACAACACTCTTGAGTTTGAGGTCGTGACTCCTACCGGGAAGCTAGTCACGGCCTCTAGAGCCCAAAACTCAGACCTCTACTGGGCTCTGAGTGGCGGAGGTGGTGGCAACTATGGCGTTGTAGTCTCCGCGACTTTCAGAGCTCATCCAGATGCCAAAGTGAGCGGTGCGAAGTTCCTCGTCACGCCTTCAGAGGACCAGCCAGATCTCATCTACGAAGTCATCGCCACATTTCACGCTGCTCTTCCCAAAATTGTCGATTCCGGTGTCATGATCATATATTTCTTCACCAATACCTTCCTCCAGGTCCCAGCGATGACGGCGTATGGCAAGACTGAGCAAGAGGCGAGAGAGATTCTTCAACCCTTGTCCGACTCGCTGGCCGCCCTTGGGCTGAGCCTGAATGCAACCTTCACCCAATACTCTAGTTACTACAACCACTTCAACCATTACTGGGGTCCGTTGCCAGCTGGAAACATCGAGGTGGGCACATCGCTCTTTGGTGGTCGCCTGCTGCCCAGGTCTGTGGTGCCGAATTTCAGTCCCACAGCACGTAAACTTGCTGACTTGGGCGTTGTTTTCATCGGCGTCGGACTCAACGTATCCAATTTCGGTGGTGACAATGCCGTGCTTCCTCAGTGGCGTGACTCGCTCGTCGAAGTATCCCTTACCTTACCATGGAGTTTTCAGGCTCCGTGGGATGAGATGCTTGCGACACAGGCCAAGATTACGAACCAGATCCAACCCATCATTGAAGCTGTCACTCCTGGTGCCGGTGCCTATATGAACGAGGCGGACTACCAGCAGAAGGACTGGCAGGCAACCTTCTTTGGTGCCAATTATGGCAAGCTCCTTGCTGTTAAGAAGAAGTATGATCCCAAAAACATTTTATACGCTACCGCTGCTGTTGGCAGTGAGGCTTGGACTGTCAGCAACGATGGCCGCATGTGTGAGACGCGAAAGTAGAGATTCACACTTCTGGGTATCACCATCTATTACAAAATGCGTGATTAGACGTATCTGGAACTCTTACAGCGCAAGCGTGAGGAGATAATGTGGAGTATAATCAAGATGGACATTCGTAAATTGTATTTTGGCAAAAAGATTCCGTTAAGGACCGTCCTGTCATCGGCCTCAATGGCATACCTCGTGTGAAGATTGTCTCACGGAATCCTTTGCTTTCAACAAGCCAGAAGCCGTATGACGTTCTCGACGTTATCTCTTCCACTAGGCCAACTTTCTTTGACCAGACCGGAAATCTCTATGTTTTCGGTGCACATTAGATATAATTACGGAGAAACAATTGTATCGAAGTCTAGTCACCCATCTGTCTTTGCTGCTCGATAATCAGCCTACTCCAGCGCCGTGAAGGATAAATTGTTGCGAGGTCCAGACCGATTTGTTAGCAATTGCGATGCCTTAGCAACGCACACAACAGCTCCAGGAAAGCGATGATGATCAATTGGCTAGCTGGGGGACTTGGTCTAGTTAAATACAGTGCTGTAGGACTTTGCATTCGTCTAAAGAGGCTCCACGTATCCTCTCACAGCTTTGCTTATGCGATGGCTTCATTTGCCTGTTATCCGTAGCACGGACAGCGTGTCAGCCGTTTTGGTGTGCCCTCATGACATAAATGATGCAAGTTCAGGGTAAGTGAAAGAAAATAAGATAGTAGAGTACTTCGTAGCGCTAAGGGTTTTCGGCTGGGTACTTGTAGACTTTTAACAGAATCCTGTCTCATTTGTCCGCCAATCGCCGACTTCAGCCTAATCCCGATCTGCCTTGGCCCCGTTTACCGAAGTCCCGTTGACGCTTTCGTCCAGGACTTAGTGAGCGCTTACGCCACGTCGTGGTGAGACGCCGCCTCGTGCCGTCCCTTCAATGCGGAAGACTCCGAGCGATCGCTGAGCAAGGTCGTTGCCGGGCTGATCCGCCTGGATCTTCGTCTGTTCATTGAGCAAACCTCGATAAGAGTATGGCAAATCATGAACTGCCAATACGCAACCCGGCAGGGATACAACAAACAACTCAAAACACCGTAAGCACACCGCGATCGATGGCGATTGCATCACCTACAGCAGCTCACGAGGCCTAACAATGGCATAACCTAGATCTCCGAAGACCTTGATGTCTCTCATATTAGCCATGGCATTGGGGGCCTGGGATCGCGACGACAAAGTCGAGGCCGATCTCTGATAGCACAATTAAATGGCGATTCAGTCCGTCGGCTTTTCGAATTGGCATGGGTTCGTGCAAAAGAGCTGGCATTCGAGTTCTACCTCTGGCTAGATACGCCTGATGGCCGCGGCGTGTTAAAATGCACATTGGCATATACACTCGGCAGTCTCGCGACATTCCTTTGGCCAATTGCGGATTTCTTGGGACCGCTGGAGGGGAAGCATGTTGTGGCTACAATCACCGTCTACTTCCACCCTGCGCGCTCAGCAGGCTCCATGATCGAAGCCATCCTCATTGCGATAGTTGCCGTGGCTTACGCCGAGCTCGTGGCCATCTCATCTATGGTAACTTCCGTCTTTGTGGGCTCGACACTTCACCTCGTGGTACTAGCACACGTGTTGGTGGTTGTCATCTTTGTCGGCGGCGGTTTCGGCTTCATCGGCTGGGTCAAACAGAGGATGTCTAATCCTCTGGTCAATGTTGGAAGCACGCTTGCATCCCTCGCCATTATTGGCGTCGTCACTAGGGAGAGCGCGGTGCTCTCAAACGTCTTTTCCACTGTGAAAATTATCCAGGTCCTAAAGATGCTCTTGTTAGGCATCTTTTCTGCTGCCGCAGTTAACCTATTGATCTGGCAAGTCTCAGCCAGGGAGCTGCTCACACGGACGAAACACAAGGCCTCCATATCTCTTTGCGAAATGCTTTCAGCAATCACGGGTAGTTTTTTGAGTGGCACTCGGGACCCCTCGTTTGATGTCGCGGCCGTAACTGCCAAGCATGATGCGATCCATTCTCAAATGACCAAAACTCTAAGGGAGGCCATGTTTGAGTTCTTATTCCTTGGGTTCGAGGATATACACAGACAAGAACGTCTTCTTGTGAAAAGCCTGGAAGCTTTGGGGCAGTCCATCGGAGGGCTGAGAAGTGCAGCATGCGCCCGACTTAACTTATTCGAAGATTCAGAGTACGACGAAGAACCTGAAGATACAGAGCTGCCGTTGAGAACACCGAGAGACGTCTCTCACATTTTCATTAAAACTCTAAGGCCAGCTATGCAGTCGCTTGCCGCTGACATCTCCATGGTACTCAAAGCTCAGACGCAGGGTGATCAACACGAAGAGGCCGGCATAGATGACCTCCAACAACGGCTCGCAGATTCTTTACGAGTATTCAACACCAAGAGGCTCGACTCACTACAGGGCATTTACAATCGAATAGAACTCGCTACTACAGGCAGAGAAATCGGGCGCTCTCAATTCGAAGAAGTTGCTGCGGCCTGTGGCCACTTCAGTTTCAGCTTGCAATCTTTCGCCGAGGAGACGCAGAGACATCTTGAGATTATGAGTGCCCTAAAGCGTGCCCACCAAAACAAACAGCAGAGTTGGTGGTGGCTCGTAAGTTGGGCACGACTCAGTAATTTCCGACGCGAACCCAGGAATTATACACTTGTACAGGACTCTCCGGGCGAAGAATCGTTGATCAGACCAATCTCCGATGATCGTGCGTTCAGAGGAATTCCGGATTCGATGATAGAGCAACGGGACACCTACAACTGGCATGCCGCTCCTGGAGCGAGTAAGATCCTGGCTTGGATCTCGCAGAAGGTCCTGAGGCTAATTCGGAAGGTGGCGCGAGACGATGGTCAGTACAATCCATACCATGAGTTGATGACATGAGCAAGGATCACTAACACCGTACAGTACAATTTGGCTTGAAGGTGGGAATGGGAGCCGCCTTGTGGGCAATGTTCGCCTTCATTGATTGGACCCGAGATGTCTACCGACTCTGGCGCGGAGAATGGGGTCTCGTGTCATTCATGATCGTCTGTTCTATGACTGTCGGCGCCGCGAATACAACAGGATTGGCGCGATTTTTCGGTACATTGATCGGAGCAGCATTCTCTGTCATCAACTGGAAGATTAGTCACGGGTATGCTGTGGTACTCATTGTCCTCGGCAGCATCGTGAGCTTCTTGACCTTCTATTTTATCGTCGTCCGCGGACTTGCGCCTTTAGGCCGAATTACCCTGCTTTCGTACAACGTTTCGACGCTATATGCGTACAGCATGAGCGTGCGAACCGGTGACGGAGACGGTTACTCAGATGAGGGAGGCTCCTCTACAGATATCTTGGAGATCGTCAAGCATCGTGCAGTTTCTGTGACGGCTGGTATTCTCTGGGGCCTCGTCGTCTGCCGTTTAGTTTGGCCGATCTCGGCGCGTCGAAAGTTCCGAGAAGGCATTGCAGTACTGCATCTCCAGATGGGATTAATCTGGAAGCGAGGACCACTAGCCATACTACTTCGAAGCGATTGCTCCCAAAATTACCTTCGGTCAGGCGAACATACTGCAATGCGACGATACGCTAGCAGGTTGGAGGATCTCCGAAAGCTGGCGGCATCTGAGTTTGATCTCCGAGGTCCTTTTCCTTATGAGGTCTACGGACGAGTGATGGGCTGTACGCGTAGGATGCTTGACCTCTTCTACGCAATGTCTCTGGTGGCACATCGGCAAGGGGCTCTGACAGAAGGGGAGAATGCGCTGCTTCAGTACACGGCGCCGGAACGTTCGGTTCTCTGTGATCGCATCTGCCACGTTTTTCAAGTGTTGGCAAGCTCGACAATGCTCGAGTATCCCCTAACAGATGCCGTTCCTAGTGTTATGGGCACTCGTGATCAGCTGGTTAGCCGAATCTTCCAATTCCGAAAGCACTACGAAACGCATGCCAACGATGCCCTTCAAGAGAATAACGTTGGTGGCAGCAGCTCTGCAGACTCTGGGAGCAAGACCTCTACCACGCTGTTAGCATTGCCTACGAATCTCACAGTCCAGGAAAAGGACTACGCCCTGCTGTATGCTTATGCACTTGTGACAGGGCAGGTGGCGGAGGAGCTGAAGGAGTTGGAACGGGAAATTGAAGGCTTATTCGGCATTCTAGATGAGGAGGCACTTCTTCTCCAATAGTATTTGGTTGAGTCAATACACCTGCTCGTTCTATTAGAAGTCTAAGTGTTTGTCTTAGCAAAACAGAGAGTCAGAGCTCTGCCGGATCGGCATTCTCTACCTATTTAGTTGGAGAAGTGTTTGTAGACGGCTCCGGGTTGGGTCTTTCATAACTGAGTTATATGATTCCCCCCTTGTCTTGACAGAGAAATGGACTACTGACTCCAGGATATACCCATCTCCTGCCTAGCCATCTTGTTGGAATGGTCTTATCTGCGCCCCGGTGGAAACCCGGCTATCAGTCCCTGGCCGGCTACTTCTTTAGACCCGAAGTAGCCGCACCCGCGTGCTGCAACGCAACTGCGTCCAAATGCTTTGAGGGAAATGATAGGTTTGAGTGCGGAAGGGGCCCGGTTTTTCCCCGTGGGGAACTTGATTTCCCTGATCAAGGGATCTCTTCACGTTCTGAAGCCCTATGGCTATAAAGGCAGAGCATCTCGACTCCGGGTTCACACTCAGTTGGTTACTCCTTCAATCGCATGTTACTCTGACTTCAGCATCTCATCAACATGTTAGACCGCATCTCCAATCGTCCATCGTATGACGGTGCCTCTGCACGCAAAGAAGACATCACCACCATCCATATGGAAGGAGAAGTCGATGCGGGGCTTGACGAGAAGGCAGCGGCCGCGTCTGCAGATCTCCAATTTATTGAGGGCTATCCTGACAAAGATAGGAGAAAACTCCTATGGAAATTGGATTTGCGCATTGTAACTGTCTTGACAACTCTATACAGTAAGTTTGTTGCTGGTAGATGTGCTTCGTAGGCTAACACGTCGTAGTAATGTCTTTCATTGATAGAGCCAACATCGGAAATGCTAAGGTTGAAGTAAGTTCGTTTGCTGTTAGGTTGACGGCTAGAAACTATCTCATTGCCTATAGGGCATGCTTGATGATCTTGGAATGTCGGGATCCCAGTACAACGTCGTACTCTCAATCTTCTTTCTCACGTACATCGGTTTCGGTGAGTCAAAAGGGCGTTTCGCTACTACGCAACAGAAACTTAGACAAGGATACGCAGATATTCCTAGCAACTACCTCCTTGAGAAATATCTTCATAACCACCCCTCTTGGTACATTGGTGGCATCACTCTTCTGTGGGGGATAATGATGACTATGGTGAGAAATGCGCGCTTTCTCCTGCGGCGATCTACGAAGTTAAACTTAGTAACAGCATGGTGTCACAACAAATTACGGTTCATTGATGGCGGTCCGTCTTCTTATGGGAGCCTTCGAAGCTGGTAAATTCTCTGAAGTGGTTGCGCGTCACGCTCTGCTGATATTCTTCAGGCCTGGTTCCCGGGGCTTTCCTATACATGACAAAGTGGTACACGAAGTTCGAGCTTGGTACCCGTTTCTCCATCTTCTACGTTGGCTCTGCATTGTCAGGCGCGTTCTCAGGTTTATTGGCTTATGCCTTTGCCCAGATGGATGGCATTGGTGGCATAGCTGGCTGGAGATGGATCTTCCTGATGGAGGTTTGCTAAATGGTCTTGCGTGTTGCTGCAGCTGGAGTAATGCTGACATTTGTCTAGGGAATTATCACGGTCATTATTGGCATGGTTATCCCATTTGTCTTACCCGATACACCATCGAAGCGAATACGCTGGTTAAAGGAGGAGGAGCGCCGGTACCTTACAGTACGAATGACAATTCAAAACGGCGGCTCGAACGCTGAGGAGGTTGGTACCCGCTTCAGTTGGAAGCTTCTCTGGGACGTCGTCACGGACTGGCAGTTTTACTTGATGGTCTTCAATTACTACTCCAACAATATCCCCAGTTACGGATTCAAATTCACAATGCCAACGATTATGACGAATATGGGCTACTCGGGTAACCATGCCCAGCTAATGTAAGTTGATATCAGTTTATTTTGATGCACTAATATGCTCTAACACAATTGTGCTCCAGGACAGTACCACCGTACATTGCTGGTGCAATCAGTTGCTGGGTCTTCGGCCTCCTCTCGGACAAATTCAAGCGCCGTGCCTATTTTCTGCTTGTACCTCAGGCTCTTGTTGTTATTGGCTACGCCATTATAACTCCCCTTGCCCCGAAGATAAAGGAAAACATCGGAGCATGTTACTTTGCTATCGTTCTCGCAAATATTGGTCTGTATCCGATCAGCCCAGGTTCAAGTACTTGGATCAGCAACAATTTGGCAGGAACTGCCAAGCGCGCCATCGGACTTGCATACATCGCAACTATTGCAAATGTTGGGGGCATCGTTTCTTCGTACATTTTCATAAGCTCTGAGGCACCGTCTTATCCAACTGGGTTCGGAACGTCACTGGCATTTGCCGTCATGGGGATCATCTCGACTATCACCCTTGAGTTGAACTACATACGCATCAACAAGAAGAGAGATCGAATGACAGAGGCAGAGATTCGGGAGAAGTATACTAATGACCAGGTTGCTACCATGGGCAACAAGGCACCCACATTCAGATATACCCTCTAGATATACTCGTGTATCTGATATAAAATGGTAGGCTTGTGGACGTAAGCTTGGCTACGCAATCGCATGAACTATAATCAATGCTAGATCCGATATAGCTTATCTATATGTTATGTGCCTGAGATCAAGTTTTAATGTGATAAAATATTTTGTGTCCATGTTACTCATGCTATAAGCCCCCGAGCATCACAGAATGGCGATAGTTTCATGTAGTGAGCTTGGGCAACTATGTCCTTGCCATTATTCTGTTGATGTTCAAAGACAATGAACACTAAACTAACGTAGATGCATAGCGAGTGGGCCAGCATAGCGAGTGGGCCACTTCTCGAGACTCACCTCCTCTTCCTCCATGAAACCTGCTTTTCTCCATCACCACAAATGGAAACCCCTTCTAAAGAGAGTCAATTGATCCTTGCCCTTCAAGCTATGAAACAAGACCCTTCTCTAAGTGTCCGAAGAGCTGCAAAGATCTACAATGTCAGTCGCAATACCTTAGCTCGCCGCCAGAGCGGCACGCCTTCCCGACGCGACAGCCCGCCCAATTCTGCGAAATTAACTGAATTAGAGGAAAATACTATTATTAAGTATATTCTCGACCTAGATTCGCGATCTTATCCTCCCCGGCTGAGTGAGGTGGGAGATATGGCAAATCACCTGCTTGCTGAACGCGACGCGCCACCTGTTGGATCACGATGGGCTTCAAACTTCGTTAAGCGACAACCAGAGCTCCGAACGCGTCTATTTCGCAGATATGACTATAGGAGGGCGCAATGCGAAGATCCAGACGCGATAAACGCGTGGTTTCTCCTTATGCAGAATATAACTGCGAAATATGGCATCCAACCTGAGGATATTTACAATTTTGATGAGACTGGCTTCCAGATGGGAGTTATCTCGAGCGGCATGGTTGTTACGAACTCAGAACGGCGTTCTAATGTTAAGATGAGGCAGCCGGGTAATAGAGAATGGGTTACAGTGATCCAAGGCGTTGGGGCGTTGGGTTTCTGCGTTCCCCCATTTATCGTGGTTGCGGGCAAATATCACCTCTCCACC